>OY726517.1:153428462-153895962 GCA_963383655.1 Bathymodiolus septemdierum
CATTGTTTTATTTGTTACATATAATATATGTAGTTGTAAAATATTGTATTTATTTGGTGCACATATTATTATTACTTTGTGTGCACTTTACATCATTTGGTAACACATTATATTTATTTGTTTGGCATAATATATTAATTTGGTGTGCACGTCATGTCATCTGGTGAGCACATTATATAATTTATTATCCGGTTTATGCATATGATGTATGTGCACTTGGTGCACGGATTATATGTATTTAGTGGGCACATCATATAATTTTGATTGACAAATAACATATCTGGTGCGTAACAAAATAAATTTATTATGCGTATATTCTGTTATTTGTATATATACTATATATTTGGTGAGCTTGTTATATTATCTGGTAAACAAATTATAATTACTATATGTGCGCACTATATTTATCCGACCTTCTCATACTAGATACTTGTGCGCGCATTATATTTTTTTTTTATCAAATCATATTTCTTTGATGCGTACATTATGATTATTTGCTATGCATATTATCATTACTTTGCGTGCACATTTAGTTGGTGCATACTGGAAACCTAATTGGCACGAACCGCATCAGTGACGTAATGGCTAGCGCTCTCGCATCGAGTGCGATAGATCGTTTGTTCGAGCCCCTGTCTGGTCAAACCAAAGACAATAAAATTGGTATGTGGTGCTTCTCCGCTAAACATACAGCATTAAAGAGAAAGAGCAAAGACTGGTTGGCTCGGATTCATGATAATGTGTCCGAGTGGGGCGACATGACTATCCACGGACTCTTGTTTCAGTGAACTAGCACTATTAAACTCCAACTTGGCATGTTGATTTATTACAATGCGGACCTCATCATTATCTCATTGAAAATTTACTTGTTCTCGCCATGATATAGCTGAATAATTGCTAAATTCACTCACTCACTCACTCACTCACTCACTCACTCACTCACTCACTCACTCACTCACTCACTCACTCACTCACTCACTCACTCACTCACTCACTCACTCACTCACTCACTCACTCACTCACTCACTCACTCACTCACTCACTCACTCACTCACTCACTCACTCACCACTCACTCACTCACTCACTCACTCACTCACTCACTCACTCACCTCACTCACTCACTCACTCACTCACTCACTCACTCACTCACTCACTCACTCACTCACTCACTCACTCACTCACTCAATCACTCACTCACTCACTCACTCACTCACTCACTCACTCACTCACTCACTCACTCACTCACTCACTCACTCACTCACTCACTCACTCACTCACTCACTCACTCACTCACTCACTCACTCACTCACTCACTCACTCACTCACTCACTCACTCACTCACTCACTCACTCACTCACTCACTCACTCACTCACTCACTCACTCACTCACTCACTCACTCACTCACTCACTCACTCACTCACTCACTCACTCACTCACTCACTCACTCACTCACTCACTCACTCACTCACTCACTCACTCACTCACTCACTCACTCACTCACTCACTCACTCACTCACTCACTCACTCACTCACTCACTCACTCTCTCACTCACTCACTCACTCACTCACTCACTCACTCACTCACTCACTCACTCACTCACTCACTCACTCACTCACTCACTCACTCACTCACTCACTCACTCACTCACTCACTCACTCACTCACTCACTCACTCACTCACTCACTCACACTCACTCACTCACTCACTCACTCACTCACTCACTCACTCACTCACTCCTCACTCACTCACTCACCTCACTCACTCACTCCCACTCACTCACTCACTCACTCACTCACTCACTCACTCACTCACTCACTCACTCACTCACTCACTCACTCACTCACTCACTCACTCCTCACTCACTCACTCTCACTCACTCACTCACTCACTCACTCACTCACTCACTCACTCACTCACTCACTCACTCACTCACTCACTCACTCACTCACTCACTCACTCACTCACTCACTCACTCACTCACTCACTCACTCACTCACTCACTCACTCACTCACTCACTCACTCACTCACTCACTCACTCACTCACTCACTCACTCACTCACTCACTCACTCACTCACTCACTCACTCACTCACTCACTCACTCACTCCATCACTCACTCACTCACTCACTCACTCACTCACTCACTCACTCACTCACTCACTCACTCACACACTCACTCACTCACTCACTCACTCACTCACTCACTCACTCACTCACTCACTCACTCACTCACTCACTCACTCACTCACTCACTCACTCACTCACTCACTCACTCACTCACTCACTCACTCACTCACTCACTCACTCACTCACTCACTCACTCACTCACTCACTCACTCACTCACTCACTCACTCACTCCACTCACTCACTCACTCACTCACTCACTCACTCACTCACTCACTCACTCACTCACTCACTCACTCTCACTCACTCACTCACTCACTCACTCACTCACTCACTCACTCACTCACTCACTCACTCACTCACTCACTCACTCACTCACTCACTCACTCACTCACTCACTCACTCACTCACTCACTCACTCACTCACTCACTCACTCACTCACTCACTCACTCACTCACTCACTCACTCACTCACTCACTCACTCACTCACTCACTCACTCACTCACTCACTCACTCACTCACTCACTCACTCATCACTCACTCACTCACTCACTCACTCACTCACTCACTCACTCACTCACTCACTCACTCACTCACTCACTCACTCACTCACTCTCTCTCTCTCTCTCTCTCTCTCTCTCTCTCTCTCTCTCTCTCTCTCTCTCTCTCTCTCTCTCTCTCTCTCTCTCTCTCTCTCTCTCTCTCTCTCTCACTCACTCACTCACTCACTCACTCACTCACTCACTCACTCACTCACTTGGAGCACACATTATTTGGTGTACACATTCTATTATCTGATGTATATATTTCATTTATTTTGTGCGCATATTATGTTCATTGAGTGTATTTTGTTGAGCCCACGTTATATATTTATTTGGCGGGTACATTATATTATATTATGCGTACATTAAAGTAATATGAAAGGCAAATATCGTGGAATTTGTGGATTAAATATTTTCACTTAATATGTCACTTAATTTTAACTAAAATCAACTGCATAACATTAAAATCCGCTCAAAAGCAGATATTAAGAGCAAATCGCAAAATATTTGACAGCAGATAATTCTGTTTTCCCATACAGTAATGCAAATGATATGCGCGTGACCCTAGATTTGAACTCTTTCGGGGAAATTATCGCTCATGCGCAATGTTCAGTAGATGAAAAAAGATAAAAATATATTCCGTGTGTACCACATAAGAATAATTGCAAACAAAAATTGGTTCACACGACATGAAACAAACAGATTCCTCAATAATCAATGTCAGGAATGTATGCGTGCTTACCTCATCATCCACGATTGTTTATCTTTTCTTCATGAGGTCATGAACGGCAATCATCGGACCAAAACTTTTCTTCACGAGGTCATGATCGGCAATAATCGGAACAAAACAACCGAAAGTTAATCAGTCTCCACAACAATGACGAGGTCGATGAACATGCACACGCATTTGCAGATTTCTAGTTGTTGGGAACATATTTCGACTAGAAACATGTATGAATAGCTTAGTAAAGGTACCGCCGTATTCCAAATTGAATTTTCAGGGAAAAAATTTCTTCACCCAAAACTGGTGTAATAGTACTTTAAATTATTTTGAGCGCACATTATATAATTTGGTGCGTGCATTATATTAGTTTGTACACGCATTACCTGGTGTGCACAATTTATTTATTTTGTGCCGACATAATAGGATTTAGTGAGTACATGATATTAATTTGTCCGTACACTATATTATTTGGTACGCACATTATAATTTTCTTTTCATATAGGTCACTGGTTTTATTTTGTCACTATCAGTGATACGTAGATAATATCATCGTTGGTTATGCTGTTGAATTTGAAGATATGGGACATTCGCCATATCAGGTGCGTTCATGGTCAAAATATTTGCAAGTTTTTGGGTGCAAAAAAACCAAAGGGCCTAACAGTATAGACAAAACCGGAGAAGGTCACCGATGTCTGTTTCTTTTATTCAGGAGATGAATTTCACAGGTATATTGACCTCTAGTACAGTTAAATCTCGTTATATCTAAGTAAAGCTATTCTCCTACAAAGTACCCCAGTATTTGAGCTATCCGGGTGTTACTACAATAAATGAATCATACTTCAACTTTAAAAACTAAATGAAACGACCTATCAAATTTAAAACTAATACTTACATGACCACATAATTTCATTAATGGAGGGGTTTGGGCCTATAAAGGTGGTCTAAACCCGCCACTTTTTATTAATGTGCATGTACCGAGGTAGGAAAGTGAGTGGTCATGTATTTGTGGGTTAGGGTTATCGATTTTTCTTCTACGAGGTCACGTGGAATTAGTCGATCTGGATTTATAGTCTACACAAAAAATGAAAATGACAATCCAATGTCTATCTATGGACCATTAGTATCTGCTAATTATTTTTTTTTAATTCCAATACGGTCCTATGCTAAAACTATGTCCAGATATGACAGCCGTCTTGGATTTCCGTTCGATCCAAAAGTACTTAATTGTGAAGAACAACCCAAGACACAATCTAGATAATTTTACCGTTCAATAGTTTATATATTACAGATAATCTTACCGTTCAATAGTTTATATATTACAGATAACAATAATTTCAAAGAAAATTATTTTGTCTTGTGTTGAGAATAAAATTGTAAGGGGTTGTCCAATGATTATTTATATACATTTTGGGTTCAATCAAAAATAATGTTTCTAAGATATTTTCCCTTTATTTTCCTAATGGGTCCAATGTTAAAAATATGCCCTGTTGATGGCGGCAACCTTAAATTTCCGATCGACACAAACACAAAAACTTTCACATAAACCACCACATTTATAAATTCATCTTTATGGTGTATGCTATGTCAGTTTTCATGTTACGTTTTGTGCCGAAGAAAAACAAGTCAAAGGATCAGAACAATCAACAACTTTCAAGAAAAACTGAACAACCTTTGACTTGTTTTGTCCTTTCTCGAGTGTGTGTATTCATTTTTTGTAAACATGTGATGAATATATAATATATTGGGGCATTCCTTCAAGATATATACATTTTATATACATTTACGTCCCCTTTTTTTCTCCGTGTCTATTTGATGGCATGGGGTCTGATATAGCCCCTCGCTGACTCGGCTAATGTATTGTCCATGTTAATGTTGTTATTTACTTTTGAGACACTGTGTGATCTTTTTGGAAGGAAACTAATCTATGTAGGTTATTTTATTGTTTGTTTTTATTTGTACATGTATTACAGCTGAAGATCCAATTATCAAGTGTCACAGGGTGCCATTAAACTGTTTAACCCCGCCACATTGTGGTGTCTTACATTATTCAGACCATGGATTTCCATCACCATATGTCGTTCTCTTTTAATGTTCAATAATTTGATAGATAGTTGTTCTTATTATTTAAATAGGTGATTGTTTTACTACTACCATTAAAATCTTTGTTTTCATAATTTTACACAGATACTGAGAACATGGATATGATTGTGTTTCAAAATCAAAATCCATTTTTTCCTACTTGATTTTCATTGGTGGAAAAGGGGATTCTAAATTATCTGTAAGGAATATCAGTATTGAAAAAAAATCATTTAGGATTATAAATTTAACAATTACATTTGAGATTTAAAAAGCAGACTTAGGGTATGTTTGTTGAATATATTGGTAATATAATAACCAGGAAATTTAACCCTAGTTAACCTCTCTTTATACAATGCATATATTGGTATGATTGTGTATTATATGTATTACATGTGGTGAGACTTTAATAAAATATTGAATCTGAATCTGTGTGTTATCATAATAGAGACATGCCATGCGTCACTTTTATATATATTATCTACATATCTAACAAAACAGGTAAAAAAAGAAATCAATGGAATATAGTATTTAAAGCGGCATTAGCTACGAATTTGACGAAAAAAATTATATGTTTTGGAAATTGATAAATAGCTTTAAAATGATGAAATAAAGGTAAATATTTCACATTAAACAGCTTATCGTACCATTTTTCGCCTTTTGGGAACGAAAATTACCATCGATTTATTATTTCCTTGCAAAGCAAATAATTTGACCTCGCTCCTTTAAAGAGCTTCCATATGGGCTTTCTGTAACCTGACGAGCGCTAACCAGGGGGATGGGGTGGAGCGCTTCCCCTATCTGTCACCTGGAGACTTTCTGTTCAGATTAGTGGTTTGGAAACTGAGTACCGTCACCCCATTAGCCAATACAGGATGTTACTCCGTTAAAGAAAATGAGAAGAACTTTATACTCACCATTAGCTATCTTATTTACTCTATATTTCAATATGTCAACCAGGAAGCTTCACGGCGGGCTTACTTCTGTTAAACATATTTATGAATGATCGCTAAGCAAACATAGGGGTAGGCGGAGTTTAATTTAACAGACAAGAGGTAAAACAAAATAGATAATGTCTGTATTTACTGTAATACAATGTGGTTGATTTTATCTTTATCATTTAATTAAAAAGATAAATATATCTCTTTAGAGTAGACGTGTTTAAAGATACCATATGTTTAGGAAGCGTCACACTTTATTATATGGGCCATTTTAACCCCCTTCCCCCTATATTTCATAGCACAATGTATGAAAAAATAAAACTCAACAACATTAAAATGTATTGAGATCATATGAATAAAAAATGCCATCATTACTTGTATTTTTATAATAAAAATTTGAGGAGAATTGTTCTATTATGTCTACTACGTACACCTTCAATAACATTAAATTATATCATTATGTAATCTACTAGTTTTTATTATAAATATCCAATATTATGACTTAGTTTTCATTAATATTCATATGTACCATCACAACAAAGGTCACTGAAAAGGAAAAATAAATCAAGTTTCACTATCGCAAAAAATAAAATGTACAAAATTTACAGTTGTAAGTATATTTCATAATAAAACAAACAACTGATGTACAACATATTAGGATTGTATGTAAATAAAAGACTTATTCAATGTTTGTATGTAAATAAAAGACTTATTAAATGTTTGTATGTATTTCTGTATTATGATTAACAACATATTTTCAGATAAAATAGAGTTTGTCAGTTCCCTCCACCAATCAAACTGACCACCATATACGATATAACTGAAATATTGTTAAGTGGCGTTAGACACCATAAACCAACCAGCATATATAATGCTATTTGCTTGCTCACTATGTATTGGACAGTTACCGTTATGCAGTTGAAATCAACCATGTCGACCGTAAAACGTTGGAAGTGATGACCTCATCTTAACCATTAGAAACCCTTGGATAAGCAGCTTCCTTGTCAGCAGCAACCTTCTATCAAGATAAAGAACTACACGCTCTGGAATATCGTATCAGATATATAAAAATGTTAAATATCTGTATATATTTCTATATTTAGATTTACAACATATTTTCGGATAAAATAAAGTTTGTTTGTTCGATATGTATTTAACATTGCCGTTATGGAGTTGAAATGAAAGGACTTCCGAAGAAAACGGAGTATCCGGTGACAACCACTGACCCAACGCATGTCACCGACAAGCTGTATCCCATCAAGTGGAAAAGAGTACACCTTGTCATGGGAGGAAATCAAAGACACTCGAGGCTCCCAATATCTTTGGATTCCTCATTTTTGATTGACCCTTCGGTTTTCTCTAACATATAATATGTTACGATAGTCACCAATTGCATATGCAGACTAGCATATAGTCATGTTCATGACAGCCCCCGCGATTTTATCAATCTGCATCCTATTTAGATAATTTTGATAACAGTTCTACCGTTCTAAAGGGTTTGTGTTATGGTGTTTGACGCCACTTTCAACAATATTTCAGTTGGCGGTCAGTTTTAATGGTGGAGTACCAGGAGAACACCACCGACTTGTCGCAGGTCACTGACAAACTTTATCACATACAATTGTATCGAGTACACTTCGCCATGAGTGGGATTCGAACTCACTTGAGTGGTGATATGCACTGATTGCATAGGTAGTTGTAAGTAGTAATGTGGGTGATATTTTAGTTAGACAAGAAAGCACAGCACCCGGACGCACCATTATACGAGGACGTGTCTCTCATAACGCTATGTCTCTGCCCCAAATTGTCGTCACCATGACCCACCCCTGACATGACGTCACACACTGGAAGACGAGACATTCTTAAAAGAAGCGTTTTAAGATACCAAAGGGGTAATCAGAATCCGCATATTGAAGAAGAACAGACAACACAATGGCTAAAAGAAAAAGTACAAACAACGATCTACAAAACATACACATACAACTAGAGATCGAGTAACACGAACCCCACTAAGACGCGGGAGTGAACTTAGGTTTTTATTCTAATTACACACCCGGTGATAATTCATGAATGAGGAAAGGACTGGGAAGTGTTTATGACAAGTGGAACATATCCGTGGTCATTTGTGACACCAATATTCCATAACGGTCAACCAAGATATCCTCCACGAATCATAGTGGATTTATATACGTACAAGGACGTCAAACTTATGTCACCGTTCTGTACCACACCCAATGCATGACTCATAATTTTGTTCTACGAATATTAAATATGACCACACCTGGATTTCAATCTCGAATGACGTACAGTCTTACCCCCTATTTATTATGACCGATGGACTCCCTTACGTATGATGACTCACGTACCGATCATTATTTTTTTATCATGCATCAGTTTACTTATGATTTCTATACAATACCCCATTAAAATGTTGATATATTAATCCCCACATATTTTTAATCACTGTTTTTAACCTTTCCAATTATCAATACTTGATTAAAGGTAAGTCGAATCAAATAGGAAAGAGTTTAACGATATTAACCTTGGATTTAATTACAATCGTATGGTCAGACTAGAATGATTTTAACGGTATGATCAGATGATAACAACTGTATCTGTTCTTTTTAGTACGACGGGTGCCACTAGTTGAGCAGGAACTGCTAATCCTCCCGCAGCACCTGAGTTCACCTCCGGTTTTAGTGGGGTTCGTGTTACTCGATCTTAAGTGATATGTGTATGATCTGTAGATCATTGTTTGTCCTTTTCCATTGTGTTGTCTGTTCTTCTTCGATATACGGATTCTGATTACCTCCCTTTGGTATCTTCAAATTCTGCTTAATCTAATGCAATGTAAAAGATGACATCGGATTACACCGACACAACAGACATATCAAATACGCATCGTGTGCACTGATTATTTATCTTGATCCGAAATGATAAATGCACGTGTATCATGAACACATGCCAATGTAAACGCTAACCTCAAATTACCCAGAAACGATAGACACGTGAATGAACAAAATATACACATCGCACTCTCCATACAAGTGGTAAAAAAAACTAATCAACCTTGACCCTCTGTTCAACGGGTGGTGTGGGTCTCTGTTGAAAGTGGTTGGTGTGGGTCATATGTACAGTCCTCATTTGAATAGCTTGGAAATCAAGGGTGCAACCAGGAACGCTATGGGTTCTAATAAAGATCCCAGGAAACCTCTCTGTAAAACGATTTTCTTCTTCTGGAGACTGATGGACTTCTTGGCTAGGGTCCTCAAACCTGCTTTGTTTCTTCTGAGCTTGGTTTTCTGTGTCTGGATCAATTTTACGCTTCCTCTTAAAATGTTGTCCGCACACTCACACACACACTCTACCAAATTTCGGTCGGCTTTGGCGATGATTTGTTTACTGATGCAAGGTTTGGCTTTCTGTAGATACAACAAGTCGTTAGCGTATTTCCTTAAACGTGGAGATATCATGTTACCACATCGGTGTCTCGATCACAACTGACGCAAGTGTTGTTCGTGCTCCTGTTTTATTCGTCCAAATAGACCGTTTGTTTCTCTCCAGGGAAGATATCTTGGGTTGCTGGCATCTGTATAATATCTGCAGTTGGTGGCATCTATACAATATCAATTATCTGCTGGATTTTAGACTGCTGTTCTGTCATCTGAACACCTTTGGCTCTTTTACCTTTTCGACTTGGCCTGTTGCAGATTCCAGCCAGTAAATGACGCGGAGTTCTAGTTACACCATCTTATATTCAAAAGCATGATACTATTTTTAGAAAATGACGTAATATTCATTGGAAACGACGTGTTTGATTGGTCGATTTTTTTCGTAGCGACGTATCTGATTTGACAGTCATTCTGTATTCCGATTGGTCAGTTGTTTATGCAATGGAGCTTTCTGATTGGTTCCTTTTCCTCTATTCTGATTGGTGGATGAGCGATCGATTGAAGTATTCGTATTCTGTCCCTTTAAGAATGGCATGGTAAATGTCCCAAAACTTCCATGCATCCGTTGGATACTGTTGCTCCATTTGACTCGAGCCATGTTGATAACACCGTCATTGAACAGAGTAGACGCAATCCTTCTATACCTCTGTATTCTATCGTTTTCCATGTCTGAATGATATATATTTACCCTTTTTTCTGTTTTCATAGGCTTTTGACCACGCCCTCCATTGTTTTAAACTTGACGTGGCCGTTGTGTTGTCCCTGTGGGGCTCATACTCTACTTTAATGAGAAGTCCTTTGTCCCTGCGGGTCTCATACTCTGTACTTTAATGTGCTGTCCTTTGTTTGTTCTGTTTGTCCCTGTAGGGCTCATACACGGCGTTGCATACCTCTTGTACTTTAATGTGAAGTCATCTTGTTTTTATATGTATATTTTGTCCTTTTGACCATTGTGTTGTCTGTTCTTCTGATTGCCCCTTTTGGTATCTTCCAACTCTCCTTTGTATAATAGGCATGATCAGTTTTCAAGATAAGATATGCATAAGATCAAAAAATGTCCGTCTAGACACCTCATATTTGAAATACGCATGTTTGTCAGTGACTTTCCGTTAGGTCAGTGGTTTCCTCCACCACAATATAACTGAAAGTAGCGTTAAACACCAAAAATCAAAATAAAATCTTTGATCACGATATAGCTGAAAGTGGCGTTAAACACCAAAAATCCAAATAAAATAGTTGATCACGATATAACTGAAAGTGGCGTTAAACACCAAATAAAATATGTGATCATCCAACATCCATTGTCACGATATGAAAGACCCAACACCATGATGCAATTTCAATTATTTTATAAATACAAATATATGCAACAATGTACAATGACTTTTATTTTAAAGAAAATCAATTTAAAAGAAAATCAACGAGGTATATTGACCTCAATTTAACTATTTTCCTTTATATTCAACTAGAACTTTAAGCTTTACAGGTAAAAATTTAAAAAATTAAAAAATCACGGGAAAAAACCGATTAATATAAGAATGAACAAAAATATACAATTTGAAAGCGATCAATATTTAAAATCTTTGGTTAAGCAGTCTATTATATACACAATAAAAAATACAGTCTATATCAAAAGTTAAATGTCCAATGGTTCGGTAGACACTCCATCTGCCATCATATTAGTGTATTGCATGCTAGGCTTAGAAATAAATGTAGTTCTCTGAACAGCGATTTATTTAAATCGTAGTTGGTGCCTAGTACTTCTTGTTCATGTTGATATAAAAACGAAAGTTCCGGGCATTTTCTATTATATTGTAATAAATTCAATTTACGTAGAAATAACATGCTCATTGAATTAAATATGCTTGATATGGTGGGTCTACCGGTAAATATCGATATTTTGTTATTTGGAAATGATAATATGCCTGTCGAAATAAACACGTTTATATTTTCATGTGTACAAAAATACATAAAAGATACACGGCGTTTCTCTTGAACTAACAATTCAACACGTATAACATTATTGACAATTGTCAACATTGTGTGCTTCTACATGTATGTGTATTCTTTTCTTGGTCGCGCTTGAGGTATTGATTGATTGACGTGTCACAAGTCGATGAAATATACATGTGTTATTCAGTTCAAATTCTACTTACCTATGCAAGATCCCACGAATTAATTAAATCCCAACATATAAACTATGTCTAATCGTAATACGATCCAAGTATGCAACACACATACACCACGTGTTTAAGAATTGTCTTTGAGGTGTGCTCGATTTGCCATATATTATACGTTAGCACAAGGTATGTTTCATTCACTTTTGAAATTTGCATTTTTCGTTCTATTGTATGTTTTTTTTTTATCTTCGTCTTCATATTCTGAACAACTATTTTATTATTGTGTATTTATTGCTGTTCTGATTATATGTAAATTGATGTAACTAGCGGAGAAGACATTTCTAAGTTGTAAAACTTGTGTTTATTATAAGCAATAAAATTAATTTAAATCATCCTCCAGCACTTTTCGCTTGGGGTAAAAATAGGAATACCCGGCTCTCTCTTGTAAATATGTATACATTTTATTGTCAATGGCACGGAAACCTCTGTTGGTACCGGATCCAGACTGTTTGGTTAGCAGAACATCCATATACGTGCCTTTATTGATATCGTTGGTTTTCCTGTTGACTCCTTTGCAGCTAAATTTGTCCTCTGCACCAAAACAAAAGTAGATCTTGCTGCATAAGGCAATCATTCTATCCACGGTAAATGCGGTCTTAGACAAACCAGATGTCCTCTTGTCGTAGGCGGCATGTTCGGGGGTGTCTGTGCGTGGAAACCAATTCTTCTTTTCCATCTGGAAACGCTGCTGCATATCTGGTTTGATCACTTCTTCCAAACTGGTAGCGGACAAAGCCATATAAGCACTATCTGTGTCCATGGCGCAATACTGGAAGTTCGAATGATCCACAAACACGTCCATGAAATCGTAGTAAAACTCCAACATCCGGAGCTTGGCGTACTGGTAGACAAAACACACTATCTGCATGGGTAGACCTACTCGAATGGTCTTCTTGCTCATCTCCACTTCGAAGGTCTTGACACTCAGCTGGTTACAGCGACAAAAGGAAGGATCGACGAGATAGCGGCTGACTTGATGCTCTTGACAGTAAATAACGTCTGTGTGTCTCTCTTTGTTGGTGACGGTTTTCCCATAGCTGGAATTTCCATCAAGCTTGCGGGTCTCGGCAACTATCTTCTTCTCTGGATCGCCATCTCCGGCACGCCGAGCTTCACTGACTTGTTCGCCGAATTTCTGGAAACAGGTTGCAGGCGTGTACTCCACCACTTGATGGATCTGTGTCACTTTCAAGTCGTGTTCCACATACCACTTCAGCAAAGGTGAAATAACCATGACCTTTTCCCCATACATACTTCCAATCAGACTTTTTCGGGGTTGATTCATTACGTTTCTTTCTTCGGCGTAGGTTTTCATGTGATCTCCGATATCGTCTCTGGATACTTCGATGTTTTTTAAAGATCGAGGGCATCTCGACAAGCTTGGATTTCATATCATCCGGGACGTGAAGATCAACTTCCAAAGCACCAAACAGCTTCTCGTCCATGACGGCGGTCAGTATCTGGTCCTCTGTCATGGTGACCAAGCCATCACATGACCGTTTTCGATTTTCGATAAAACGACTCAATTCCGAGTCTCTTTTGATACTGGCTTGCCACTGGCATTTCCACATCTCCATGACGTTGTAGCCTTGGTCTTTGATATATTGTATCTTGTCCCGCGTACGCTGGTACAAGTCGTCTAAGCTCTTCCCATTGACGGGGTTGACGCCGTTATGTTTCTTGGTCATCCAACATCGATGTCAGTGCAAGATACATCCCTGGAATTCGTAGACGGAGTTGGTGTCTCTGCAAAATCCGTCCACGGGTATGCGTTTCATCCCGATGAATTTTTCGGAGTCATTGCCCTGGTGACGAATATGCTGTCCGGTGTTCTTGGCTTCCCACTTCAACCAGTCGATGGCCATACACTCATAGCGTCTTGGAGCTTGTCTCTTGAACCCATCTTCTCTCTTCCGTCGGACGAAATGTCCGTTAGGCATCTTCTGCATAATACTCTAAAGGTACAGAGCATTGACGTCTACACCATAAATCAACTGACAGGGCTTTGGATCTGTGTACTCGGCAGGTCGTATGAAGGTCTTGTCTTTCTCGTGGTAACGATGAAACACGATGCTCGTGCTACCAACGATGTTGTTCTTGTACAGATCGTACAAATCTTTATTCTTCTCATCAGGTACGGTGAAGTAGTCTTGTAGGTCTTGGAACATGTACTTCAAGACGAGTCCGGGAACGCTGATACCGTCTTTAAACATATCAATACGTCTGTTCTGGTTAAACTGAAACATCGTGTCGATGGCTTCCAACATGGGTTCGACGTCTTTGTAGTTGTAACATGTCAGGAACTCTTTCATGGTGTTCATGTCGTTGTTTTCCCATACTCTCTGGCACAGCTGGTAGTCGTCGGCGGAGATGTTCTCATTCTTCAAAGTGCTGAAAAAGGTTTCGTGAGGTGGCAGCTGGCTGACGTCCAGTTTGTCCAGGGACGTCATCCATTCGTACAGGAAGAACCCCTTCTGTTCTGTACACTTGTAGGCTTTCAGGTACTGACCATGACTAAAACCAGGAGCGAGGTAATTGGCGATGTCGAGAAACTTCAGATTATCTGTCTTGATACACATGAAATTGTTGTTCCGGTTCACGGTATACCTGATCTTGTGACTGTCCACCAATCGAGTAAAAAAATCCAGCTTCATGGCGTAGACGTCATATTTCTCCGTGTTGAAACCAACCACGGGAAGTTCTTGTAGGTACTGTTCCAACTGCTGTTTCAACTGGTACAGGTGATGTTTCTTTTCTTCACGTTCTCTTTCTTCGTCGTCTTTGTACTCTTTGATGTCTTGGTCTAGTCTCTGTTGAATTTCTTCAAATACCATTTCATACCTTGGCACCAGTAAACGAAAAGCTTTATCGCTGATATCTGTTAAATGCTACAAACAGGACTCCACCGTCTCACTGTTGTCACCTTCCGTAACAAAGCAGATGGGGTAGGAACGTTGGAACATACAGACGCATTGAGTAATACATGATGACTGGTCCACTCCGACTTCTCGGATCGTTTCTTGACAATAGGCTGTAAAGTATCCTGTTGGCGTGTACCATACAGCAAAGACCGTATACCACCGGTTAGAAGACGAAGGCATCGACGTCCCAGAAGATGATCGGTATTACCCTTACAGAGCTACCTATGACATAGAAGTGATGTATAATAATCAGGTACTTTTAAAATTAACAAACTATTTTGAGTCCTTATATTCATTAACATTTGGGATATTATTTTTCAGATGTCAACTTTATGTATTTTATAGTTATGTTGACAAATGTTTATCATCGAAAGTTGATGCTGAGCAAAAAGCAATCATTTTTAATGTATTACTTAATAGCAAAGACATATGTTAATTTTTGTTTTGCTACAAGCTTTGAATTCTCACGTTTTCCTTTAATTTCTTTTAAATTTTAACTTTTGATTAAGAGATTAATAAATTATTTCCAGAGATTTCAGGAGATTATATTCACGGACTTGATGAGTAGAAATATATCATTTGTATAATTAATCAGTACACGTGGTTAAAACATTAACTCTGTATAAAATATATTCAGTTTTTCTATGAAATTTGTAATTTTTATGATTTTTGCCGAATATACAGAAACTGGCTATTTTAATGAATATTGATTTGCTCACAATGTCAATGTTACGGCTTTGGATTGCCCCTTTGGTACCTTCAAGCTTGTCTTCATAATAAAAAGAACATAGAGACTAACGCTTCAAATAGTTAAAAAAAAAATGGAATTTGCTGAAACACAATCTATTGATACATACATATGTAATTGTAGTACAATGGATTTGTACATATTTTTTGAGCATAATGATTATCTTTATTAACAATTTATTTTTATTAATTAAAGAATTACATTTGTATTTAATCCTTAATATATTTATATATCTGTTTTAGTAACATAGGCTTATTTTCATTAGTATTTATAGTTTAGATATTTATAAATTTAGTGATTATGTTAAATGAATGCTCCATAATCTGTTGGCCTTCACAGTTTGGTCATGTGAACTTTAGGCAGGAAACTTTCTTTCATTTTGTTGTTATAGACTTTATTATTGTTTACTTGCTGGACATGTCTGACTGACTGAATTTCTTGTCTAATAGTCATATGGAATATTATCACTTTATCTTCACATCTTCACATCTTACTATTAAAAATGAAGATCAGCTTCTTTACATTTCTGCATTAACCATTTTAATAGTCAAGATTTATATAATATTTATAGAATGCAAGAGTTTTGAATGAAAGATATAAAATGCTTCAAATGCTTTGAGAAATAGACATATATATGAAATGAATATACAATATTTATAATTAGGCATTGGAAAGTTTACAGGTAAAACCAGTTTAATTAAATAATTAAAACATAAAAGAATCATTTTTAATCAATTGCAATGTTAAAGTTGAAGAGAAGTTAACTACAAAAAATAGTAACTGTTACTTTTAATAATGTATTATTGAATGTAGAAAACCTTTATCTTGTCATGAAACACATGACATATAATATTAATTTTGCTACACAGTTTACCAGAGTTACATTATATCCTAATTATACAAAGACCTTTACACCTCATGTGAGGTAAGATATTGTGTTGGTTTTTTTTTGTCTTACTAATTGTATTTTTGCTTATTGCTTTTAATATGTTTATGTTTACTTTATTTGCTTTTCTTATTTATATTATGTTATTTTGTAGATGCCATGTAAATGTCAAGTTTTACATATAGATGTGTATATAGTCAGTAACTGACAAACTTATAAGTATTATACACCTTGCATTATTTTCCAACATAAGGTATTTCATGCTTTAATGAAATACAAGACAATTATATTGTTTGGATCAGATTGATTATATATTTATTTACACAGCACAAGCACCTTTGTCATATTCAATATGAGTTATCTTTCTTTGTGCCATTTGCTTATGTTATTTTAACTTATGTATTTGCAGGGTCAAAAGTAAATTATTTGCATAGATGATTTTTACTGTTGATTGTTGAATGACGGACCACAAATAAAATCTACAACCTGAGAAATATTTTTTTTATTTAACTCAACAATAAACACCAAGATTGCATAATAATATACATTTATTTAATGGGAGTGCAGGCGATATATCAACATATTTTTCCTGAGGTACTGGGAAAGACCAAAGTGCTTTATTGCCCGATGACAACGGTCGAGGTTAGTAGAACACTTTGGTCTTTCACAAAATTGAGGGAGGAGGGACACTTTTTTATCCATTGCCCTCGACCGCTGGCATCGGGTGAGAAAGTCATAGTTTTCTAGACGAAATCATTGGGATCTAATAGAATGGAAGAAATGGAGGTGATGTACATGAAATATAACACAAAAGTATGCATGTACAAAATTCCCATAAAGCAATTAAATAATAATGAAAGCAGTGATTATTACCTTCGTGTTCATGCCGTATATAAGAAATGTTTGAATATATCAAAGGAGTAATCAAAATCCGTCAGAGTCAGAGGACATACAATAAATGGCCTTAAGAAAAGGGAACACAAGAACTATGATCTATAAGCTGCTTTCACAATTGTTTTACCTGTTTTGTTCAAGTATTGTTATAACTACTGTTATAGTTGACAGCCGGAAACTTTGAGCCGTAATGAAAGGGGGAGGTTTTGGCGCTTTAAAATCTGATTGAACCCACCATTTCTTTAGAAATGCCTGTACCAAGTCAGGATCATTACGGTTTTCACAGTGTTCCGGTTGTTGACTGATTTTGTTTGTTTATATACTTATGAGTTTTGACTTTCCCTTTGTAAGATTGTTCGAAATTCGATAATTTTGCTATTGCTTCATACAAAATGTGCTTCGGCCCACGCTTTTACACGCCAAAAAAACTATAAAGAAAATGCATTCAATTCTTAAGTAAAATGTCCTTTACGTAATAACAAACAGGAACTAACAGACATAAGATAATTTCTCTACCATTTTAGGACATGTAGTTTTCGATCTACAAATATGACAATTTCTGTACTGTACCAGTAGAAATGTTCTCGTGGAGAAATTTTCGCTTAATTTGCATTTCATTTAAATGCGCAACAACACTAATTATACGGCCACGTGAATTTGCAAAATGAAAACTAACGCAAATGTTTGTTTTAAACACAGATGCCGAAGCTTTTAATTTTTTTAGCTTTCCAATCTTTTGACCTTGAGCATACCTGTTGAAGGTTATTCCAGACATAATTCCGCACTCAATTCCATAACAGCGTTTTCTATGGCTTTTGATTAGTCCCTTTGTATCTTCAAGCTGTTTGGCGCCATAAAACTAATTTAAATAAACGTTATAGAAAAACGAAGGTATAATCAAGAATGAATAATCAAGAGACATTTGGTACACAAGAAACAGGACGAAGACTAACAAGACACCAATGTTTATTGTTCAATGCTTGTACCAAGCCAGGAAAGGGTGTGGTTGTCAATACATCTGCTAGGGTATCGGTATTCTACAATTTAGTTTATTGGATTTTATTACATACTTAGTTCAAATACAGGCAATTTTTGTATGACCAATATGACCGGAAGTAAACTGTCCATATTTTCACACCCCTGGAAAATAACCGGTTATTGGATTACTACAAGATAATTTCCATATCGAGGCCCATATTGGCCCGGGACAATATGGGCCTCGACTTCATCTCAGGCCAATATGGGCCTCGACTTCGTCTCAGGCCAATAGGGTGTCTCTTTTCTAGATGTCGGAAGTATGTAATAAATAGCTTAATACATGGGCATTTCCATATTGGCCTGGTTAATATACCTCGACCCATGTTTGCCCTCGACCCCGTCTCGGGCCAATATGGGAGTCTCGGGATGATAACCAGGCCTATATGGAAATGCCCATGTATTAATCTGTATTTAGAACTGTTCTGACTGGTAATTTCTATTTTCATTGTATTGCTTGATTGCTATTTGTATATGGATTCCTTGTGAATATTTCATAAATGACCTTATAACATTTTCTGTAGTTTTTAACATAGTTTTCCATCCATGGTTGAATATTTTATCTCATGATAAACATAGCTTGTAGAATATGATGATATGATGTTGCTTATCACTTTAGGCTGTTTAATAGCATAAGATGTTTTGATTTTTAAGGATACATGTTTTATTTATGTTATTTGTATTTGTTCATGAATACTGCTGTACAACACGATTGTCATGTCAAATGATGTGCGTTTCGTTTATCAGTAACATGACGGGTGTCACTAGTGGAGTAGGAACTGCCTACCCCTCCTGAGCACCTGATTTCCCATGGTTTAGTTTTCTGTGTAATATATAAGGGTAATAACTAAATTATCGAACTCCGAGCAATCTTACAAAGTGAAAGTCAGAAGATGCTCCTATTGGATGTAGTTCAAACAGCTCCAAATTTGCCAATGTGAAATCCTTATCGTCAGACGAAATATCTATATTTTCAGGCAGGGTAATGTTAAATTTTCGATGCCTCCACTCCTCCAGACATTTTTTTAGGAATATCAGACGAATTTTACCTTTCCGATATTTACGGTGCAAATATTTTATTAATGGAAAGAAAAGAAAATCGGCTGGATCTTGTAAATTTAGAATGGGCATACTTTGGAATGTGGGGGAATTTTATTTATGCATCTTTTTTTTTTAATTTAGTACGTTTCTTATTTTGGAGATATTTATTCATTTCTTTCTACTTTCCATGTTAGGTTCCTGTTTACCTTACCTACGTGGTACGATGTGGTCAAATTAAAATATTATGGTAAATATAATCATTCTTTATCTGAGACATGGACACCTTCACGGAGAATATTTTTTTTCTTTTTTATGATGAAACTTGTTGAAATTTAACAATTATGTTTATGATATTATATGTCATATGGTAGGCTACAATATATAATACCATATACATTATTTTATTCATGATTTGCTTTATTGTGCTTAACGCCATATTCGACAATATTTCAGCTATATCATGGTGACCAGTTTTAGTGGTTGAAGAAGACGGAGTACACGGAGAGAAACACCGACCAATATATAATATTATATAAATAATTTTAACTTATTATGTTTGTCACTGCTTTGTATAAAGTATATACTATGTGGACATTCTGCTTCACAGGACATAAAACATTAATGAAAGTATATCAGTGGTTTTATTGGATATATATATCTCAAATCCTCAATTTCGAGAGAAGTCTCAGCCTGTCCCCTGGGCCCTAAAGCAGTCTTGTTCCGCCTTGCAAAATTTCTCCTGGATGCCCTGATTGTGGCTATGCCAATCTTCGCTGAACTTGCAAATTAAGCTGATTTCGAAAAAAATAAAACAGTTTTCTCTGTATTAACCAATTGCTAAATTTCAACCAAAGTTAACAGGACAAACTTTTTTTGTTAATAGAAAATTCAGCATGGTGACCAGAACCAGTGATGTGTTCTGTCAAAACAAGTCTTCTCAGAAACCGTTTTGAGCATTAAATTTGAATATTACAAGAATATTTCTTAAATGGCTCTCTATTAATTTGATTAAGACTGAGATATTACTTTGATTAAGAATGAGAGTTGCCTACCAAAGTATAGCTTAGTTTGACATAGTGAAAATGGGAAATATTTACAGTACCTTTGCCTCAGAATACATTTGACATAATTGAAGTCATCACTTTGAAAGTTTTATGGTCGCCACCATGACTTGGTTGATCTTGATGACATATCCGAGTCACAAATGACCACGAATATGTTCCATTTGTCCTAAGCACTTCCCGGTCCTTTCCTTATGACTTATCATCGGGTTTGTAACTAGATTAACACAACGGATGCCACTAATGCAGCAGAAACTGCTTACTCTTCCTGAGCAACTAAGTTCACTCCCGGGTTTTAGGTGAGATTCGTGTTACTCGAGCTATAGGTTTATGTGCATGCTCTGGATTAATATTGGATGCAATAAAATGACAGAAATGGAGTTGATGTACATGAATTATAATACAAAAGTATCCATGGAGAAAATACCCATAAAGCAAATAACTAATAATGAAAGCAGTGATCATTTCTAGTTTTCATGCCGTATGTAAGAAAGGTTTGAACAACTCTGTAAATGAATAAAAATAAATGAAATTCAACACATTTAGTTGATACCTTGATGCAGCATGCACAGTTAAGGCGACTCGTCAATTAAGATAGACATGAGTGAGGCATACGATGCAGCTAAGTCAGTGTCTGTGTTATTGATGGGTATAAACCAAAAACAATTGATAGCAGTATGAGTTTTGGACAGAAAGATAATACTTGATGTCGGCCTTCGAAGAGAGACAAGCTTGAATGCAATCGACTTTCAACGGTTCTTCCGACTGAAGCGAAACTCTTGCTTTTGTGTTTGGGATTTTTTTTTGCTGGTGGTTTTTTCCAGTTTTACAATCGGTCTTGCTTTGTATTTTGTGCTATCTGTGGTATTTTGTGCGTGTTGAGCTGTTTGTCTGGTTTGTGTTTTCTGTCTCTGTTGATACTCATTATTCTCTAAACAGTTAGTTAGTAATTTTTATTTGCCATTATTTAGCAACAGCATTATAGGATTTAAAGCTGTGACTCATTTGAATAAGTTTGAAAAATAGTATGAAACTGGGACCAGATTAGTTTTGAGCTTCTAGAAAGGTACATTGTTGACTCAAAGGTTCATTTCCTATGTTCATTAAGGTAAACGAATAAAGTTGTAAAACACATTTATAATACATATGTGTTTCTCTGCTAGACATGTGTAGAAGGCGGACAAATGAAATGATCTTATCTTTATTTACAGGTATCTATATTATTCAGCGCGTCGCTTTGCCAGAGTACTACTTAGTCTTCACAATGGAAGCTATCACAACCCTCGGATGTCTATATAAAGATCCAATAATCTTGAATATTTTAATATCCAATAAATACTCTTCGTCTCCGATGTACTCTGTTGAACTTCCGCCTTGCAAGTTTTACAGCGCTCGGTTGGCGAATTTTGTCAGTTACTTTATACAGGGCTATAACAGGGTTCCCGTTTGGACAAATACATTCTCGAAGTAATCAGTAAATTCCAGAGGTGCATCTGGTTCATTGGGCTCTATTTGGTGATTGCAGTTTGCGTCGTTTTCGTGACCAAAAAATCCAGATTGTCGATGATAACCTGTAAAATATATATATCACAATTTTATTGTTGCAAAGATATAATAAATTTATAAATAATATATAGTTTTGGTAAATTTCAAGATTATTCATTCAAGCTTAAGCACCAGTTTAGATAATCTATATTTTATTTGTTGCATCTAATAAATTATCATTGGATATAGATAACGAAATTATGATAACTTGAGCTGCGAACGAAAATGTATGATATGATTCCATTTTTATCGCTACAAATGTAATTCCGAATACTTTAGAATAATTATGTCTTTAGGGACCGAGTAGGGGTGGGGCTATGCTATTATATTTTCCTAAGACAATATTTATATGCTGAATTGTCAAGAAAAAATCTATTTTTGCAAGGAAAATGAAAGGAAAATATATTCTGATGAAAGATTTTCACCCATAAAAATAACATTGTTTTGACTTCAGGGTAGAAACTTAGCCCCCCTCCCCCTTTTGAAAGTAAATGGTAGGACCCTTACTCGTTTTCACTATTATATGTTTTACCTAGGTATGGATACAATGGTGTTTTCTGTGGCCACTATACAATTGTTGTTGGGGTTCATTGGATGGAATTTGTATCTCATGTAAAGTTTTGTCAATTGCACATACAACGTGAGGCATATAAGAACAATATCCTTTCTTCTGCCATCTGGGATGTTTGGCCACTAAATTTCACTATTGCACACTTTTTATAAGTCTGCCTATGTTGAAATTAAAACTCTGCTAACAGTTGAAACACTGACACCAAAACATAATGATAAAAGGGGGTAGGTTTGATAATGGCCAAATTTACGTTATCGAAACCCTATTTTCAGCGCTCACATTTCCTCCTGTGAATCGACCTCTTGGATTAAATCTTAAAGTCTCTGATACACTGGAATTGCACTGGACAGAATCAAAAACTCATATGGTCTCATCAAAAGAACGACAAATACATCTTGGGAACAGAACGATTGGTTTAGTCAATTGTATAGCTGTTTTGACCTCAGCGATACATATCCAAAAGGTGGAAATTGTTTAGTGAGATGTTCAAAAGATAGTAGAACTAAAATAAACCCGAAATCTGCCTCATGGACTCTATAGGGTAATAGTGCGATCACAACTTGTGTATGATAATAGAACAGCATTAGTATCAAAGGTAAAACATCCTTGTCATCCATCTTAGCTACAGTTAAAATACATCTAGTATAGGATTATTTATTTATCTATTTATTTATCTATTTCTTGCTATTGTCTAGATATGGATTGAACAATCCTGAAAACTAATCAGAAGCGACTATTTGCATAGCAAAATGGATGCATCTTGCCTTTGTAAATGTATCTGGGTGAAATGTTTAAGAAATACGGGAATGGGGTAAACGGCGTGTTCTGAAATAAGATATAAAAAAGAATAAAAATGCATACAAGCGAATAATTTATTTACATTCATATGAATAAATAAATAAATAAATAAATAAATAAGTTGACGAAGGGGGTCCGTAGCTGAACATGATCAGTATAAAAATGTGGCTCTTAAAAGAAAATGACGAGTAAAAGAAAGTGGAAATATTTTAAAATAACATTACTATAATTTGAAATATCTATATATATCTATTTATACTATGCATACAAGTATAGAAAAGTAGATGAATGAATTTGAATCCGAAGATCCCTAAAATACACATCACATTTTCATATATTATTTAATGTTTCCCCTTTTGCGCCCAAATTAAACATTTGATTTTTACCAATTACATTCTCTTACATCAAAGGGAACTACCCGCCCGGAGCTTGAAAATGCGTTATGCCAAATGCCTGTTACTGTTTGCATGCTTGAATGACAATATTCAGCATATTGTTTTCTAGCTTCTGAACTGTCGTTCGAGAACAAAATAAATATACTAGACGGGTAGAATATAAAACAAGTCAATGGAGTTTGCAATTGATATTTCGAATGCGCAATAGCGACCACACACCCAAACGTGTGAAAAATAGAAATATCCTTTTGTGGTTTAAATGAGTACTAACTACATTACATGTAATGTACATGTATGCTTCTGTTTGATAAAGTCCTTTAACTAGAACAGGAAAAAAATGTGACACCTGAGTGAAATCGAGCTGTAATAAAAAACCATGAACGTGATGAAAATATATGAATACAAAACTGCCAAAACACACATACACCAGACCAAGAGCAGCTGATCATAGTGATGCAACTTCTTTATTGTATTCCATTTGCAACTTTGATTTTGTCGTCACCATTGTTATTGTTCAAATGTGCCTGGCTTTTAAGAAATCGCTACAAGAGAGATCACTTGACATAGGCAGAGCCTTAAAAAGCGTAACTTTAGGTCATATCTCACTAGACTGCAAAGCCAATGTTGAACAATTCAACCACCAGTGTTTTGAGAGGAGTGTAAAATGAATATATGAACCACTAGACATAGGGGTAAAAAAACCTAGAATCTGCGGGAGACACATAATGAGAGATAATGTTGAAGCAGAGTGTCCGGAATACAATGTTAGCTTTTACCATCACTTGGCACCCACCGTCCGTCGTCTGTCATCTGTTTACTTTTCACATTTTAATCTTCTCCTCTGAAACGCCTCAGCCAAATGAAGTACAACTTAGTAGGAATCATCTATGAAAGGTCCTCTGTAACACTAACGATTAGGCATTTCGTCCCCATCCGTTAGCGAACATGGTCACCACAGGCGATTCTTGTTTCTGATTGGCAGATTTTAAAAAATATTCTCCTCTAGAAACTTCTTAGCCAAATGAACCGAAATTTGTTTTTTTAGTTTATAATTATTTTAGTTAATCAATGATACAAAGAGGATCAGACACAAGTTTTACCAACTTATGGAGTCTTCTCCTATATATACAATCATTATTACATTATATTGGTAGGAAACAACTATGGAAGGTCTTCTATAAAGATTGCTCATTTCATCCCGATCCGTTGACAAACATGGTCGCCACAGATTCCTCAACGGCTATTATACTGATAGGATTCATCTGTAAAGTAAATTTAATATATAGCAGATACTAGTAAGTGAATGTTGAATGTAAAGATACACAAACATCTGTATGGAGCTCACAATATAATATAAATGTAGCAATCAAATTGTCTGAAGCTTATACAAATAAAATGAGGATAATCGCAAGATTGAAACATAAGATGTTTTAATAGTATTTCTTCGTTGTCTAGTAAATGTTTTTTTTATCCTGCATTTGTTCTATTCGAGTAGTCACATTGTATTGACCGGATATTTTTTGCTATACATTTGTATTTGGTTTCTGACCAAGATTTCTTTTTCTGGTCCCTGATTCATGTTGAGAGACGGTAAAAAACAGTAACATCATTTATGCTTATAAGCGCGGACTTCACGATAAGAACAACGTTTGTTTCTGCTCTTTTTAGACAATTTGACAGTTTCTTTGGGACTTTTGAAATAACACGATCGATACAATATACGTACATTGTCGGAAAATATATAATTCATTTCCACTCGCTGCGAAACAGGTAAGAAAAACTCGTTTCACTCCTCCGAAAATATTTTGTTCATTTACTAAAATAATGTAATATACAACAAATATAAACAAGACTCGATACAGTGTAGGGTTGTGCGTTCGTTACACGATCGCATAGTATTATTATAAATATATATCAACATAACAAATTCATTCAGTCTGTCATTTCTACTCCCCAAACAAAAAGGCAAAATATATACGAGTGATTGAAATTCTTTTGGCATTAATATTGGTGGATGGGCGGGAGACTATAACATCCAAAGCACGAACTTTTTTCGTATTACAACTTGTAACGAATGTTGCATTAATCGAGTACACCTAACATTTTCTTTATATACAAACTGCCAAAATCGTCCGTGCGGAACGGAATTCAATACTACAGCCTTTGTTAATTTGCTATTCTGTAATGTTAATGTAAACATTATACTGTGAAGAGATTTAAATATCGTATCCACGAAATTATTTCCACAGAGTGACTTACTTCGTTATCAACAAGCATACAATTAAAATATTGTGTAATAAAAAGAATCTCCCACTACTCAATTGATGCGCCTGGACATCGACTTAAAGTGAGTGTAGCGTATTGAACACCAACCGTGATGCTAGTGCCACAAAAAGCATTAAAAAATCAAGTGTTCGCGACAGTAGCAATTTAACATAGAAATAACGATTGTTTTATTGTACAAAGTAGCTGAAATTAGCAGCCATGGCGAATATTCATACTATGGATCAGTATTTATCGCTTTTGAGATATTTTCTAATCATAACTATTGTTAAATTCCAATATAATGATCAATAATAATACGATCAATCGTATTTACATACTGACAAATCCGTTTCTTAATAAATGACACAACCGGTTTGTATACATGTTTACATTTTGACCAAGCCGGATTTCAAAAACATATGTTGACATCAAGTGTTAGGGCATAACTAGTTACTAATTGACTTTTCCTCAACAAAATAATATTTCTAAGTAAAATCAATCATTCATCAATACTTTTTGTTCTTTTTTGGCAACATTTAATTCATTCGTAAATGCAAGATATAGCGATATTTCAGTTGATTGCAATGATTTTGATGCCGGATTCCTTATAACTTATAGAACAATCTAATTGTACACTGCACAAATAAATGATATTTGGACAAAAAATGAAATTAATAATAATAACAATCATAAAACATCATAATTCAAACATTATATACACAGTATATTCATAAATATTTACGATACTTATCTGTGTCTTCCTTAAAAATACCGCTTTTAAATATCTCGAATGTTGACGAAACATTTTCGATCGGAGCTCTTTAACGACAGTGATCTTATATAAGGTTGAAGCAAGTCACCATTTGATATCAATTCAATTGTATTTCATTTTGACGATTTTAATTACGGAAGACGGACCGCAAACATTTGTTTTAATGATTGCCATTTCAACTCAGCTGTTAGGAGAATGTTTTTTCACAACCTATAATGAAATGGAAAAAAAAATAAACTGTTCCAACAATCCATCGAAAAAAAGTAGGAATAGGTAAATTCGATATCTCTCACACAAATAAGCATGACCGATCCTGGCTTAGCAGGAGTATTTCAATAAAAAGTGACGGGGTTAAACTAGTATACAGTAGATTTTTTTTTACAGCATTGCTCTTATTTAATAAAAACAATAGAAACAATAGAAAGCGGAAATCGCCCGATTTTTGCACGACGATCGGGCAATGGTCGAGCGACGGTCTCTGAAGAAGAATAAATGAGCCCAAAAGTGCTGTTGTTTTCCAATGGGACACACGAGCTTTGTGAGAATGAAATAATTTATTTTTCTTTACAATGTTCCGTTCAATATCCAGTTTTACATATGTATTATACTGCCTGAATTTCTTAGTCAGATTATTTTTTTCCTCCCAAGTCTAACAAAATTATTTAGTTGTACGAAAATGTAAATCAGAAATATTAAAATATATATATATTATATATAATATATATATATATAAATACATTTGAAAACACCCCTCCTTGAAATATATCTATATTACCAATCGAGTGTACATTAAAAAAATGTATAGTATTAAAGGTAATCAAATATATATCCCTATAATATAGTAATGTATGATAATGTTGTTATTATCTTTAATGAAAAACAAACCAATTTAATAAATTAAACTTAAAAACATTGATCGTGTTATTGTCAATAAAGTGCGACTTTATTCAAATCGTTCGACCGTTCAAGGTCACAAAGCAACAGGTAACTATTGTACACATGTAATTGGATGCACACGATGATGATTGACGCATATTTGATGTGGAAAACGATATCGTTATTCAATTTTGATTTACAAAATATATAATTCATTTCCACTCGCTGCGAAACAGGTAAGAAAAACTCGTCAAAACTCGTATATATAAATTTTATATTTTCGACTATGTATATATATTGTCTATTTTTTTTTCTCCCTCGTTTCACTCATCTGAAAATATTTTGTTCATTAATTAAAATAATGTAATATACAACAAATATAAATAAGACTCGATACAGTGTAGGGTTGTGCGTTCGTTACACGATCGTATAGCATTATTATAAATATATATCAACATAACAAATTCATTCAGTCTGTCATTTCTACTCCCCAAGCAAAAAGGCAAAATATATACGAGCTGTATGAGGCCAAATTTGTGGATTCACAACATAATCACTAGCCTTAGCAACCATACTGGATTTATTTTTGCGTTTTATCTTTTTACTTTTACTCTTGTATTTTGTATCTGATGAATTTGAATCAGATTCAGATTCTGATGAGTCAGAAATAAACTTAGTTTTTTGTTTTTTGTTTTTACTCTTACTCTGATATGTTTTATCTGACCAGCTTTGAATCATATTCTGACGAATCAGAACTAACATACTTAGTTTTATGTTTCTTGCTTTTGTTCTTACTCTTACGTCTCACATCGGACGGGCTTGTGTCAACTTCTGATGAAACAGTATACACAACGCTTAATTACGTTCTTAACACCATGAACACGAACACCACCGTTCAAAAAATTACTTCAGGAATTCAGGTACATAGTCCGGCAAATATATGCTACAAAACTCGGCCACACAGTCCGAAAAAGTTCAAGCAAGGACACACAGGTCCGCTGACTACCAAACAAATAAACAGATACACCCATTCGTTTAATTTACTATTAAAATTAGTACCAAAAATGTCTCCGGCTAAACCTCCTGACACTAAAATAAGAAAATAAATGTAACCTCCGACTATATCTCCTTGTTACAAAGGAAAACAATAGAAATACATACAATTAAATTAATGAAGCTACAAAGCGTAAATTAATAAACTCTGAAGTTAAACCTGCGTGAACACGTGGTAAATAAGAAAAACGATTGGACAGATGCACGTCTGTCCTCGTCGACTGCATCTCGAAATGAAAAGGATCTCGCGGATTAAGTTACTTCTCGCCTGATTATACTTAGGATATATACTAGATAATGTGATTTGTGCACGAAATAATATAATACGCACATAACTTGAAGTAAATATAATCATGTGTTTATCAAATAAATCTAATATGCACTCCACATAAAGATAATATGGCACCAGAGTATATAATGTGCTCTCCAAATAATTTTAACCTGCTCATAAAATAATCATAACGTGCACATAAATTAACTATAACGAGCTCATAGAATAATTATGACTGCTCATAAAATAATTATAACGTGCTCATCAAATAATTATAACGTGTTCATCAAATGATGATAATATGTCCACCAATTAAAGATAATATGCGTACCAAATATATATAATGTGCGAAAAAAACATCATAATGATCATAAGCTGTTATCATAATTTTGCATTCGTCGACATGTCAACAATTACAATAATGAAATATGTGTTTCAGTGTAATGGCTAGTATCCCGTGTGAACCCTGTACCAAACGAGGTAACTCGAAGACATCTGTCCGTTGGTGTGTTAACTGTGAAGAATCATTTCCATATTGGCCTCGTTATCATCCTGAGACTCCCATATTGGCCCGAGACGGAGTCGAGGGCCAATATGGGTCGAGGGATATTAACCAGGCCAATATGGAAATGCCCATGTATTAAGCTATTTATTACATACTTCCGACATCTAGAAAAGATACACCCATATTGGCCTGAGACGAAGTCGAGGCCCATATTGGCCTGAGATGAAGTCGAGGCCCATATTGGCCCGGGCCAATATGGGCCTCGATATGGAAATTACCTTGTAGTAATCCAATAACCGGTTATTTTCCCGGGGTTTAAAAATATGGACAGTTTACTTCCGGTCATATTGGTCATACAAAAATGCCTGTATTTGAACTAAGTATGTAATAAAATCCAATAAACTAAATTGTAGAATACCGATACCCTAGCAGATATATTGACAACTACACCCTTTCCTGGCTTGGTACAAGCATTGAACAATAAACATTGGTGCCTTGTTAGTCTTCGTCCTGTGTCTTGTGTACCAAATGTCTCTTGATTGTTCATTCTTGATTATACCTTCGTTTTTCTATAACATTTATTTAAATTAGTTTTATGGCGCCAAACAGTTTGAAGATACACAGGGACTAATCAAAAGCCGTTGGAAACGCTATTATGGAATTAAGTGCGGAATTATGTCTGGAATAACCTTCAACAGGTATGTTCAAGGTCAAAAGATTGGAAAGCTAAATAATTAAAAAGCTTCGGGATCTGTGTTTAAAACAAACATTCGCGTTAGTTTTCATTTTGCAAATTCATGTGGCCATATAATTATTGTTGTTGCGCATTTAAATGAAATGCAAATTAAGCGAAAATTTCCCCCACGAGAACATTTCTACTTGTACAGTACAGATATTGTCATATTTGTAGATCGAAAATCACATGTCCGAAAATAGTAGAGAAATTATCTTATGTCTGTTAGTGCCTGTTTGTTATTACGTAAAGGACATTTTACCTAAGAATTGAATGCATTTTTAATAGTTTTATTGGCGTGTAAAAGCGTGGACCGAAGCACATTTTATATGAAGCGATGGCGTGTAAAAGCGTGGACCGAAGCACATTTTGTATGAAGCGCGATATCGCTTCATACAAAATGTGCTTCGTTCAACGCTTTTACACGCCAATAAAACTATAAAGAAAATGCATTCAATACTTATAATTACATTTGCGACAAAGCGCGGGTATTGTTTTTCGATTGTCAGCATTTTCTTTGTGTACTTTTGTGCATCACCTGTTTTTCGTTGTGTGGAGATGTTGGGAGAATTTGCCTTGTTCACCAAAGACTATCAAATAAACCTCTCATGATATATTTTAATGACTGTAAACCAATTGAAAATGTAGAAAATTGTTTCTATCAGTTCTCATACATATTCAGTCAAAACAAGAACAAATTTCTATTTTCTACATTGTCACGGTTATGTGTTGTTGTCGCGCATTAATCTGTCGAGATACAAAATACAGCGTTCATTTCTGTGCCTCGGCTGACAAGTTTATGGTGAAGACACAGCTTGAAAACATGGAATTGTTTAGTATCCCGGCATTGGTAAGTACATTTGTCGATTATGTTTCGTTTCTTTGGAACCCGATTTCTGACCCAAAAGGAAGATTTTGTGACATACAATTTTGAGGCGCGATACCCTGCTGAACGGGTGTCATGGCGGATGAGGCTACCACTTCTCCGGTTGGAACTTCAGCTTCAACTTCAATCAGGTTTCTTAGTAACATCCGCAAGCAGACATCTCACTAAGGACTATATTTACACGCGCGCACAGCAGAGCCTCAAAATGTAAAAGAAACAACATATTATTTACACTGTACAAGTATATGGAAGCTTAGAATACTCCCTTGACTGCCACCTTGAATGCGTCCAAGTCCGGGACGGCTATCACAGGCGGTGGTAGTTGGTTCCACAGGATGATCGTTCGTGGAAAGAATGAATATCTATTTACATTTATGTTTGTCCTTATTGTCTGAAATTTCCAAGCATGGCGGTGACGAGTTGATGTGGCACTTGGGGATTTCTTTTGTTGCACGGAACAATGACGGTTATAGCTTCTGATTGACACTTCATTTTTGTGTCCTGTCATGAACATGATATGACGGTGTTCATGACCGGCGTCATTCATTGTCTGAATTGCAGTGGAACGAAGGCAGTGAGCTGGGTAAATTTTGCTGCATTTCGCTTGCTTACATAAATCGGTCATGAAACCAATGTAGATACGCTTAGCTAAGGGTTGACAGATGTACCAGACCGTGTCATTCACATTCAGATCTTTAATACAACGGTAAAACAGCGATTTGGCGTTTGGGTCGGTCTTACTGATAAGCATCTTCAAACATGCCAGAGGACAAACATTCTGATCTACCGCGCTCCCGTAAAAAAAATTGTCAGCAGGTGCCTCCTCGCACATTATTCCACCTTGTATATTTTTTTGTTGTGTTTCGTGGTTTATCGTCACGTATTCATCACCTTCAGCATCGACATGAAAGTCAAGAGAGTTCAGGTTTAATTGATGGTGAAACTCTAGACCTCGTGATACAAAATGTATGGCTAGATTAAACCAGACCCTTAAGCGTAGTAAAACTGGATTTTTTGCGTTGTTTTTATGTATGCGTTGATAAGCTGTAAATCTTGAAGACCTATGATCTCTTTATATTTGGTCGGCCACGATAATCCAGTTTTTACCATCATTTTTTGGGTCGAGTCTAAAATGATGTTGCTTGTACGGAAATCGGAGACGTGAACGATATCAAAATTGCGGTTCAAATCCTTAATGTGTGTATTCAGAGCGGCCCGAACATATATCAATGTAGTTGTATGATACACCTGGGTGTGTTCATCTAGCATATATTTTGCTCTCTTTTCATTATTTTTAGGTTTTGCCTCCGCATAAAAATGGCGCAATTTTTCATTTAGTTCTCCTTTCTCTCTGTTGTTAAGATCAGTGATAGACCCAGATGTTTCCATACACCACTCTGAAAAGAAGATAAAAAAAGTAATAAGGTGAAACGGTAAAAAAAAGAGTTAAACAGTTCTTGTTCTGTAATTAGTATTATAGCTAGGCCACATCAGTTTGACTTTATAAATTGCAGTGGGTGGCAATTTTGTAGGATTGGCCCAATAACTAGAATGAATTAATTTTTATTGTTGTTGTTTTAACGCCACTTTCAACTCAACAATATTTCAACTATAACACGATGACCAGTTTAAGTGCTGGAGGAAGCCAGAGAGAACCATCGACCATGGGCAAGTGACTATACCCTTTCTTGCACAACACCCCCCTCCCCCTCAATAACTAGAAACAATAATAAATTTCACTCTGTACTTAAACGATTGGCATGTTGATTAGAAGCTACTTTAACATTTTCCCAACAATGATCTTGTGCAATTTCCATGTTTTTTTATTTTCATATTTTGGCAAAGACTTAATGTGCATGCATTACTAAATTAAGTTTTCACGGAGAATATATTTTTCCTTTTGATGATGAAACTTGTTGAAATTTAACAATTATGTTTATGATATTATATGTCATATGGTAGTCAACAATATATAATATCATATACATTATTGTATCCATGATTAGATTTATTGTGCTTAACGACATTTTCGGCAATATTTCAGCTATTTGATGGTGACCAGTTTTAGTGGTTGAAGAAGACGGAGTATCCGGAGAGAAACACCGACCAATATATAATATTATATAAATAATTTTAACTTATTATGTTTGTCACTGCTTTGTATAAGGTATATATTATCTGGACATTCTGCTTCACAGAAAATAAAGCATTAATGAAAGCATACCAGTGGTTTATTGGATATATATATCTCAAATCCTCACTTTCGAGAGAAGTCTCAGCCTGTCCCGTGGGCCCTAAAGCAGTCTTGTTCCACCTTCCCAAATTTCTCCTGGATGCCTGATTGTGGCTATGCCAATCTTCGCTGAACTTGCAAATTAAGCTGATTTCGAAAAAAATAAAACAGTTTTCTCTGTATTAACCAATTGCTAAATTTCAACCAAAGTTAACAGGACAAACTTTATTTTGTTAATAGAAAATTCAGCATGGTGACCAGAACCAGTGACGTGTTCTGTCAAAACAAATCTTCTCAGAAACCGTTTTGAGCATTAAATTTGAATATTACAAGAATATTTCTTAAATGGCTCTCTATTAATTTGATTAAGACTGAGATATTACTTTGATTAAGAATGAGAGTTGCCTACCAAAGTATAGCTTAGTTTGACATAGTGAAAATGGGAAATATTTACTACACCTTTGCCTCAGAATACATTTGGTATATTTGAAGTCATCACTTTGAAAGTTGTATGGTCGCCACCATGACTTGGTTGATCTTGATGAAATATCTGTGTCACAAATGACAACGAATATGTTCCACTTGTCCTAAGCACTTCCCGGTCCTTTCCTTATGACTTATCATTGGGTTTGTAACTAGATTAACACAACGGGTGCCACTAATACAGCAGGAATTGCTTACCCTTCCTGAGCAACTAAGTTCACTCCCGGTTTTTAGGTGGGATTCGTGTTACTCGATCTTTAGGTTTATGTGCATGCTTTGGATTAATATTGGGATTTAATAAAATGACAGAAATGGAGTTGATGTACATGAATTATAATACAAAAAGTATGCATGGAAAAAATACCCATACAGTAAATAACTAATAATGAAAGCAGTGATCATTTCTAGTTTTCATGTAAGAAAGGTTTGAACAACTCTGAAAACGAATAAAAATTAATGAAATTCAACACATTTAGTTGATACGCGAATGCTGTTTATGCAGCATGCACAGTTAAGGCGACTCGTCAATAACAACAGCATTATAGGATTTAAAGCTGTGACTCGTTTGAATAAGTTTGAAAAATCGTATGAAACTGGGACCAGATTAGTTTTGAGCTTCTAGAAAGGTACATTGTTGACTCAAGGGTTCATTTCCTATGTTCATTAAGGTAAACGAATAAAGATTGTAGCACACAATTAGAATAAATATGTGTTTCTCTGCTAGACATGGGTAGAAGGCGGACAAATGAAATGATCTTATCTTTATTTACAGGTATCTATATTATTCAGCGCGTCGCTTTGCCAGAGTACTACTTAGTCTTCACAATGGAAGCTATCACAACCCTCGGATGTCTATATAAAGATCTAATAATTTTAAATATTTTAATATCCAATAAATACTCTTCGTCTCCGATGTAATATGTTGAACTACTTCCGCCTTACAAGTTTTACAGCGCTCGGTTGGCGAATTTTGTCAGTTACTTTATACGGGGTTATAACAGGGTTCCCGTTTGGATAAATACAGTCTCCAAGTAATCAGTAAATTCCAGAGATGCATCTGGTTCATTTGGGCTCTATTTGGTGATTGCAATTTGCGTCGTTTTCGTGACCAAGAAATCCAGATTGTCGATGATAACCTGTAAAATATATATAACACAAGTTTTATTGTTGCAAAGATATAATAAATATATAAATAATATACAGTTTTGATAAATTTCAAGATTATTCATACAAGCTTAAGCACCAGTTTAGATAATCTATATTTTATTTGTTGCATCTAATAAATTATCATTGGATATAGATAACGAAATTATGATAACTTGAACTGCGAACGAAAATGTATGATATGATTCCATTTTTATCGCTACACATGTAATTCCGAATACTTTAGAATAATTATGTCTTTAGGGACCGAGTAGGGGTGGGACTATGCTATTATATTTTCCTTAAACAATATTTATATGCTGAATTGTCAAGAAAAAAACAATTTTTGCAAGGAAAATGAAAGGAAAAAATATTCTGATGAAAGATTTTCACCTAAAAAGATAACATTATTTTGACTTCAGGGTAGAAACCTTAGCGCCCCCTCCCCCTTTTGAAAGTAAATGGTAGGACCCTTACTCGTTTTCACTATTATATTTTTTACCTAGGTATGGATACAATGGTGTTTTCTGTGGCCACTATAAAATTGCTGTTGGGGTTCATTGGATGGAATTTGTATCTCATGTGAAGTTTTGTCAATTGAACATACAACGTGAGGCATATAAGAACAATACCCTTTCTTCTGCCATCTGGGATGTTTGGCCACTAAAAGTCTTCCTATGTTGAAATTAAGACTTTGCTAACAGTTGAAACACTGACACCAAAACATAATGATAACAGGGGGTAGGTTTGATAATGTCTCGGCCAAATATACGTTATAGAAACTCTATTTTCAGCGCTCACATTTCCTCCTGTGAATTGACCTCTTGGATTAAATCTTAAAGTCTCTGATACACTGGAGTTGCACTGGACAGAAACAAAAATTCATATGGTCTCATCAAAAGAACGACACATACACCTTGGGAACAGAACGACTGGCTTAGTCAATTTTAGAGCTGTTTTGACCTCAGCGATACATATCCAAAAGGTGGAAATTGTTTAGTGAGATGTTCAAAAGATAGTAGAACTAAAATAAACCCGAAATCTGCCTCATGGACTCTATAGGGTAATGGTGCGATCACAACTTGTGTATGATAATAGTACAGCATTATTATCAAAGGTAAAACATCCTTGTCATCCATCTTAGCTACAGTTAAAATAAATCTAGTATAGGGTTATTTATTTATCTATTTATTTATTTAGTTCTTGATATTGTCTAGATAAGGATTGAACAATCCTGAAAACTAATCAGAAACGACTATTTGCATACAAAAATGGATCCAGTCCAAACTCATGCATCCTGCCTTTGTAAATGTATCTGGGTGAAATGTTTAAGTACGGGAATGGGGTGCACGACGTGTTCTGAAATAAGATATTAAAAAAAGAATAAAAATGCATACAAACGAATAATTTATTTACATTCATATGAATGAATGAATGAATGAATAAATAAATAAATAAATAAATTGACGAGTAAAAGAAAGTGGAAATATTTTAAAATAATATTACTATAAGTTGAAATATCTATATATATCTATTTATACTATGCATACAAGTATAGAAAAGTAGATGAATGGATTTGAATCCGAAGATACCTAAAATACACATCACATTTTCATATATTATTTAATGTTTCCCATTTTGCGCCCAAATTAAACATTTGATTTTTACCAATTACATTCTCTGACATCAAAGGGAATTACCCGCCCGGAGCTTGCAAATGCGTTATGCCAAGTGCCTGTTACTGTTTGCATGCTTGAATGTCAATATTCAGCACATTGTTTTCTAGCTTCTGAACTGTCGTTCGAGAAAAAAAAATATACTAGACAGGTAGAATATATAACAAGTCAATGGAGTTTGCAATTGATATATCGAATGCGCAATAGCGACCACACACCCAAACGTGTGAAAAATAGAAATATCCTTTTGTGGTTTAAATGAGTACTAACTGCATTACATGTAATGTACATGTATGCTTCTGTTTGATAAAGTCCTTTAACTAGAGCAGGAAAACAATGTTACACCTGAGTGAAATCGAGCCGTAATAAAAAACCATGAACGTGATGAAAATATATGAATACAAAACTGCCAAATCACACATACACCAGACCAAGAGCAGCTGATCATAGTGATGTAACATCTTTATTGTATTCCATTTGCAACTTTGATTTGGTCGTCACCATTGTTATTGTTCAAATGTGCCTGGCTTTTAAGAAATCACTACAAGAGAAATCACTTGACATAGGCAGAGCCTTAAAAGCGTAACTTTAGGTCATATCTCACTAGACTGCAAAGCAAATGTTGAACAATTCAACCACCAGTGTGTTGAGAGGAGTGTTAAAAGAATATATGAATTACTAGACATAGAGTTAAAAAGCCTAGAATCTGCGGGAGACACATAATGAGAGATAATGTTGAAGCAGAGTGTCCGGAATACAATGCTAGCTTTTACCATCACGTGGCACCCACCGTTCGTCGTCTGTCATCTGCTTACTTTTCACATTTTAATCTTCTCCTCTGAAACGCTTCAGCCAACTGAAGTGCAACTTCGTAGGAATCATCTATGAAAGGTCCTTTGTAACAGTAATGATTAGGCATTTCGTCCCGATCCGCTAACAAACATGGTCACCACAGGCGATTCTTGTTTCTGATTGGCAGATTTTTTTAAAATATTCTCCTCTAGAAACTTCTTAGCCAAATGAACCGAAACATGGTAGGAAGCAACTATTGAAGGTCTTCTAAAAAAATTGCTCATTTCATTCCCGATCCCACAAACTGAAAACAGATATGACTTGTCCCGCATTTCATGAAACGACGCCTCAACGGCTGTTACACTGATAGGATTCATCTGTAAAGTAAATTTAAAATACAGCAGATACTAATAAGTGAATGCTGAATGTAAAGATACACAAACATCTGTATGGAGCTCACAATATAATATAAATGTAGCATTCAAATTGTCTGAAGCTCATACAAATTAAATGAGGGTAATCGCAAGATTGAAATATAAGAAGTTTTAATAGTATTTCGTCGCTGCCCAGTTAATGTTTTTTCTTTCCTGCATTTGTTCTATTCGACCGGATATTTTTTGTTGTACATTTGTATTTGGTTTCTGATCAAGATATCTTTTTCTGGTCCCTGATTCATGTTGAGAGACGGTAAAAAACAGTAACATCATTTAAGCGCTGACTTCACGATAAGAACAACGCTTGTTTCTGCACTTTTTAAACAATTTGACAGTTTCTTTGGGGCTTTTGAAATAACACGATAGATACAATATACGTACATTGTCGGAAAATATATAATTCATTTCCAATCGCTGCGAAACAGGTAAGAAAAACTCGTCAAAACTCGTATATATAAATTTTATATTTTCGACTATGAATATATATTGTCTATTTATTTTTCTCCCTCGTTTCACTCCTACGAAAATATTTTGTTCATTTACTAAAATAATGTAATATACAACAAATATAAATAAGACTCGACACAGTGTAGGGTTGTGCGTTCGTTACACGATCGCATAGCATTATTATAAATATATATCAACATAGCAAATTCATTCAGTCTGTCATTTCTACTCCCCAAACAAAAAGGCAAAATATATACGAGTAATTGAAATTCTTTTGGCATTAATATTGGTGGATGGGCGGGAGACTATAACATCCAAAGCACGAACTTTTGTCGTATTACAACTTGTAACGAATGTTGCATTAATCGAGTACACCTAGCATTTTCTTTCTATGCAAACTGCCAAAATCGTCCGTGCGGAACGGAATTCAATACTACAGCCTTTGTTAATTTGCTTATCTGTAATGTTAATGTAAACATTGTACTGTGAAGAAATCTAAATATCGTATCCACGAAATTATTTCCACAGAGTGACTTACTTCGTTATCAACAAGTATACAATTAAAATATTGTGTTATAAAAGGAATCTCCCACTACTCAATTGATGCGCCTGGACATCGACTTAAAGTGAGTGTAGCGTATTGAACACCAACCGTGATGCTAGTGCCACAAAAAGCATTAAAAAATTAAGTGTTCGCGACAGTAGCAATTTAACATAGAAATAACGATTGTTTTATTGTACAAAGTAGCTGAAATTAGCAGCCATGGCGAATATTCATACTATGGATCAGTATTTATCGCTTTTGAGATATTTTCTAATCATAACTATTGTTAAATTCCAATATAATGATCAATAATAATACGATCAATCGTATTTACATACTGACAAATCCGTTTCTTAATAAATGACACAACCTGTTTGTATACATGTTTACATTTTGACCAAGCCGGATTTCAAAAACATCTGTTGACATCATGTTTTAGGGCATAACTAGTTACTAATTGACTTTTCCTCAACAAAATAATATTTCTAAGTAAAATCAATCATTCATCAATACTTTTTTTTCTTTTTTGGCAACATTTAATTCATTCGTAAATGCAAGATATAGCGATATTTCAGTTGATTGTAATGATTTTGATGCCGGATTCCTTATAACTTATAGAACAATCTAATGTTACACTGCAAACATAAATGATATTTGGACAAAAAATGAAATTAATAATAATAACAATCATAAAGCATCATAATTCAAAACATTATATACACAGTATATTCATAAATACTTACGATACTTATCTGTGTCTTCCTTAAAAATACCGCTCTTAAATATCTCGAATGTTGACCAAGCATTTTCGATCGGAGCTCTTTAACGACAGTGATCTTATATAAGGTTGAAGCAAGTCACCATTTGATATCAATTCAATTGTCTTTCATTTTGACGATTTTAATTACGAAGACGGACCGCAAACATTTGTTTTAATGATTGCCATTTCAACTCAGCTGTTAGGAGAATGTTTTTTCACAATCTATAATGAAATGAAAATAGAAAAATACACTGTTCCAACAATCCATCGAAAAAAAGTAGGAATAGGTAAATTCGATATCCCTCACACAAATAAACATGACCGATCCTGGCTTAGCAGGAGTATTTCAATAAAAAGTGACGGGGTTAAACTAGTATACAGTAGACTTTTTATTACAGCATTGCTCTTATTTAATAAAAACAATAGAAACAATAGAATGCGAAAATCGCGCGATTTTTGCACGACGATCGGGCAATGGTCGAGCGACGGTCTCTGAAGAAGAATAAATGAGCCCAAAAGGGGCTGTTGTTTTCCAATGGGACACACAAGCTTTGTGAGAATGAAATCATTTATTTTTCTTTACAATGTTCCGTTCAATATCCAGTTTTACATATGTATTATACTGCCTGAATTTCTTAGTCAGATTATTTTTTTTCTCCCAAGTCCAGCAAAATTATTTAGTTGTACGAAAATGTAAATCAGAAATATTAAAATATATATATATATAATATATAATATATATATATATAAATACATTTGAAAAACACACCTCCTTGAAATATATCTATATTACCAATCGAGTGTGCATTAAAAAAATGTATAGTATTAAAGGTAATCAAATATATATCCCTATAATATAGTAATGTATGATAATAATGTTGTTATTATCTTAAATGAAAAACAAACCAATTTAATAAATTAAACTTAAAAACATTGATCGTGTTATTGTCAATAAAGTGCGACTTTATTCAAATCGTTCGACCGTTAAAGGTCACAAAGTAACAGGTAGGTATTGTACACATGTAATTGGATGCACACGATGACGATTGACGCATATTTGATGTGGAAAACGATATCGTTATTCAATTTTGATTTACAAAATATATAATTCATTTCCACTCGCTGCGAAACAGGTAAGAAAAACTCGTCAAAACTCGTATATATAAATTTTATATTTTCGACTATGTATATATATTGTCTATTTTTTTCTCTCCCTCGTTTCACTCCTCTGAAAATATTTTGTTCATTTACTAAAATAATGTAATATACAACAAATATAAATAAGACTCGATACAGTGTAGGGTTGTGCGTTCGTTACACGATCGTATAGCATTATTATAAATATATATCAACATAACAAATTCATTCAATTATTTCTACTCCCCAAGCAAAAAGGCAAAATATATACGAGCTGTATGAGGCCAAATTTGTGGATTCACAACATAATCACTAGCCTTAGCAACCATACTGGATTTATTTTTGCGTTTTATCTTTTTACTTTTACTCTTGTATTTTGTATCTGATGAATTTGAATCAGATTCAGATTCTGATGAGTCAGAAATAAACTTAGTTTTTTGTTTTTTGTTTTTACTCTTACTCTGATATGTTTTATCTGACCAGCTTTGAATCATATTCTGACGAATCAGAACTAACATACTTAGTTTTATGTTTCTTGCTTTTGTTCTTACTCTTACGTCTCACATCGAACGGACTTGTGTCAACTTCTGATGAAACAGTATACACAACGCTTAATTACGTACTTAACACCATGAACACGGACACCACCGTTCAAAACATTACTTCAGGAATTCAGGTACATAGTCCGGCAAATATATGCTACAAAACTCGGCCACACAGTCCGAAAAAGTTCAAGCAAGGACACACAGGTCCGCTGATTACCAAACAAATAAATAGATACACCCATCCGTTAAATTTATTATTAAAATTAGTACCAAAAATGTCTCCGGCTAAACCTCCTGACACTAAAATAAGAAAATAAATGTAACCTCCGACTATATCTCCTTGTTACAAAGAAAAACATAAGAAATACTTACAGTTAAATTATTAAAAGTACAGAGCGTTAAATTCTCTATTACAATTAGTACAACAAATGTTTCGGCTAAACCTGCTGACACTAAGGATAAAGAAAATAAATGTAATCTCCGGTTATACCTCCTGGTTACAAAGAAAAACAATAGAAATACATACAGTTAAATTAATGAAGCTACAAAGCGTAAATTAATAAACTCTGAAGTTAAACCTGCGTGAACACGTGGTAAATAAGAAAAACGATTGGACAGATGCACGTCTGTCCTCGTCGACTGCATCTCGAAATGTAAAGGATCTCGCGGATTACGTTACTTCTCGCCTGATTATACTTAGGATATATACTAGATAATGTGATTTGTACACGAAATAATATAATACGCACATAACTTGAAGTAAATATAATCATGTGTTTATCAAATAAATCTAATATGCACTCCACATAAAGATAATATGGGATCAGAGTATATAATGTGCTCTCCAAATAATTTTAACCTGCTCATAAAATAATCATAACGTGCACATAAATGAATTATAACGCGCTCATAAAATAATTATGACGTGCTCATAAAATAATTATAACGTGCTCATCAAACAATTATAACGTGCTCATAAAATAATTATAACGTGTTCATAAAATAATTATAACGTGTTCATCAAATGATGATAATATGTCCACCAATTAAAGATAATATGCGTACCAAATATATATAATGTGCGAAAAAACATCATAATGATCATAAGCTGTATTATAATTTGGATTCGTCGTCGTGTCAGCAATTACAATAATGAAATATGTGTTTCAGAATAATGGCTAGTATCCCGTGTGAACCCTGTACCAAGCGAGGTAACTTGAAGACATCTGTCCGTTGGTGTGTTAACTGTGAAGAATCATTATGCACGGACTGTACAGAGAATCACCAAGTCATGAAGTTGTCGGCAAGTCACCATCTTATTGACATATCTAAAAAACCAACCGAAACCCAAATGACCGCCCAATCCTGTCTGAAACATGATGAATTACCATTCGAATTCTTCTGCGGTGATCATGATGTGATATGCTGCAGCGAATGTTTGGTCGAGTTTCACCGCACGTGTGCAAAAGCGATGTCCATAGACATAGCGTCTAAGGGAACTAAGCGATCACAATCTTTCATTGATTCCGTCAAACTCATAGAACAGGTATTGGAAACAGTCAATGAATTTACTAAAGATAGAAGAGAACACATTGACAGTATTGATGACGAGATAAAACTAGTGAAAGAGAAAATCACAAATGCAAAACAAGGATGGATTATTTATTTAGAATCACTTGAGAAGAATTTATTAGAAAATGTACAAGGACAAAAAGACAAATTTGCATCAAATGCACAAAAAGAAATATTTGAAACGAAACAGATTGAAGAACACATCACTAAACTGAAGGATACGTTTGAATTTGTAGAGAAACATGGATCTGACAAGCAAGCATTTCTTCTAACCCAAACTTTAAGAACAGATCTATCAGAAATAGAAGAAAAAATAGCAACTTTAACAGAAAAGGCAAAATATTCAACCTTTAAGTTTGAATCCATTGAACCGTGCGATACAATGAAATTAATCGGATCCATTAGTATAGTAGAAAATCCATGCGAAATTACGTTTGTTCCCGTCAAAGAACGTCAGTCACAAATGTTAGTAGTAGGTAGACATCAGATGTCGTCATTCATCCATGATTGTGATATTAAAACCAACTCTCGCCATGGGGGCGCGATATGCCTATCCGGCATTACAGTAATAGATAATGACATGATAGTACTCTGTGACTCGTGTAAGTCCAGACTACTGGTTAATAGCGATAACAACGAGTACCAGTACCATATCACTACCAGGTATAAACCATATGATATAACTACAATACCTGGTACTAATATGGTTGTGGTGTCTTTTAATAACAGTGACAATATAAAATTTATAGATATAGTTAGAAAGAAGATATGTAAAAAAATACAAATCACTGGATCACAATCTGGAGGTGTAGCAGCATCAAATACTAACATATTTGTGGGTAGTAAAGGTTCAATACACGTTTTAGATCACCAGGGTCATCCGGTTAGAAAAATAAAAACGAAGAAACAAGATCGTATACCGGTGTACATTACTGTATGTAGTAGTGGTAACTTATGTTACAGTGATTACGTTTCTTTGTATTGTATAAAACCTGATGGTGAAGAAGTATTTACCTATAACTCACCTGATCTACGTGGTACACAGGGTGTAACAACAGATAACCATGACAACGTATACATAGTAGGTTGTCTTTCTAACAACATACACAGACTTAGACCTGATGGTACATTGATAGACATTGTACTGACGGAGGAAGATAATGTAAACTATCCAATAACATGTTGTTTTAATGGAAACTACAGAAAGTTATATGTTGTAAACAACTATAGCAACGTTATCTCTGTATTTAACGTTGTATGATATATGGTGATTAAAAACAGGAATCAAATAAACTTAAAAGAGAATAAAAATAATAATCAGGAACTTTTAAAATTAACAAGCTATTTTAATTCTTTAAATTCATTAACATTTTATTATTTATTATTTTTCAGATGTCAACTTTATGTATTTTATAGTTGTGTTGACAAATGTTTATCATCGACAGTTGATGCTGAGTGAAAAACAATCATTTTTAATGTATTACTTAATAGTAAAAAGATCACAGGCGCTCGTGGCACCGACCATCCCCCTTTTTCCAACTTTCTGTTTACAAATTAATTTTCAATAAAATTTCTTTATTTCTTTATTATTTCATCTCTTTTTTCTTATTTTAACTTGTTCGTGTCAATATTCATAAAATATTATGTCAACATCAAATTGCATGTGTCGACCCTATATAGATACTAATAATACACAAGGCATGCAACTCGGCATGTTTAAATATCGTAACCCTGCTCGCTTCGAGTACATTTATTGCACCTTATTTCCATTATGTTATTCAAACTAGGACATGTGTCCATTCCTAAAAGATGCATCTTTTTGTCCCTGTTTTTGTTTTGCATACGATAGCTCAGTTCTCCAGAATTTTAAGATGTTCACACATTTATAGCCAAACTTCAACGAAAGGGTCAGAAAAGTTCCAAAAATATAAATTTAAATTTTTGGAACTTTTCTGACCCTATCGTTGAAGTTAATGCAGTGGTACGTCACTTCCGTCAGCCGTGGGTCCTTATACGAACAATTTGGCAATAAATGTGTGAAAATCTTAAAATTCTGGAGAACTGAGCTATCGTATGCACAATACATAAACAGGGGCAAAAAGATGCGTCTTTTAGAAATGGATACATTTCCTAGTTTGAATGACATAATGGAAATAAGGTGCAATAAATGTACTCGAAGCGAGTAGGGGTTCGATTTTTAAACCTGCCGAGTTGCATGCCTTGTGTATTATTAGTATCTATATGGGGTCGACACATGCAATTTGATATTGACATAAGATTGTTTGAATATTGACAAGAACAAGTTAAAATAAGGAAAAAGAGATGAAATAATAAAGAAATAAAGAAATTTTATTGAAAAAAAAATTGTAAATAGAAAGTTAGAAAAAGGGGGTGGGCCGTGCTACGAGCGCCTGCGAAAAAGATATGTTAATTTGTGTTTTGCTACAAGCTTTGAATTCTCACGTTTTCCTTTAATTTCTTTTAAATTTTAACTTTTGATTGAGAGAATTAATATATTATTTCCAGAGATTTCAGGAGATTATATTCACTGACTTGATGAGTAGAAATATATCATTTGCATAGTTAATCAGTACACGTGGTTAAAATATTAACTCTGTATAAAATATATTCAGTTTTTCAATGAAATTTGTAATTTTTATGATTTTTGCCGAATATACAGAAACTGGCTATTTTAATGAATATTGATTTGCTCACAATGTCAATGTTACGGCTTTGGATTGCCCCTTTGGTACCTTCAAGCTTGTCTTCATAATAACAAGAACATAGAGACGAACACTTCAAATAGCTTAAAAAAATGGAATTTGCTGAAGCATAATCTATTGATACATACATATGTAATTGTGGTTCAGTGGATTTGGACATATTTTTTCAGCATTATGATTATTTTTTATTAACAATTTATTTTTATTAATTAAAGGATTACATTTGTATTTAATCCTTAATATATTTATATATCTGTTTTAAGCTTTCTGGTAAAACCAGTTTAATTATATAATTAAAACATAAAAGAATCATTTCTAATCAATTGCAATGTTAAAGTTGAAGAGAAGTTAACTACATAAAATAGTAACTGTTACTTTTAATAATGTATTATTGAATGTATAAAACCTTTTTCTTGTCATGAAACACATGACATATAATATTAATTTTGTTACACTGAGTTTACCAGAGTTACATTATATCCTAATTATACAAAGACCTTTACACCTCATGTGAGGTAAGATATTGTGTTGGCTTTTTTTAACTTACTAATTGTATTTTTGCTTATTGCTTTTAATATGTTTATGCTTACTTTATTTGCTTTTCTTATTTATTTTATGTTATTTTGTAGATGTGATGTAAATGTCAAGTTTTACATATAGATGTGTATATAGTCAGTAACTGACAAACTTATAAGTATTATACACGTTGCATTATTTTCCAACATAAGGTAGTTCATGCTTTAATGAAATACAAGACAATTATATTGTTTGGATCAAATTGGTTATATTTTTATTTACACAGCACAAGCACCTTTATTGTTTTCAATATGAGTTATCTTTCGTTGTGCCATTTGCTTATGTTATTTTAACTTATGTATTTGCAGGGTCAACAGTAAATTATTTGCATAGATCATTTTTACTGTTGATTGTTGAATGACGGACCACAAATAAAATCTACAACCTGAGAAATATTTTTTTATTTAACTCAACGATAAACACCAAGATTACATAATAATTTACATTTATTTAATGGGGGTGCAGGCGATATATCAACATATTTTTCCTGGGGTACTGGGTAAGACCAACGTGCTTTATTGCCCGATGACAACGGTCGAGGTTAGTAGAACACTTTGGTCTTTCACAAAATTGAGGGGGGGGGGGGCACTTTTTTATCCATTGCTCTCGACCGTTGGCATCGAGTGAGAATGTCATAGTTTTCTAGACGAATTTATTGGGATCTAATTGAATGGATGGAAGAAATGGAGGTGATGTACATGAAATATAACACAAAAGTATGCATGTACAAAATACCCATAAAGCAATTAAATAATAATGAAAGCAGTGATCATTACCTTCCGTGTTCATGCCGTATGTAAGAAAGGTTTGAATATATCAAAGGAGTAATCAAAAACCGTCAGAGTCAGAGGACATACAATAAATGGCCTTAAGAAAAGGGAACAAAAGAACTATGATCTATAAGATATTACACAGAAAACTAAACCATGGGAAATCAGGTGCTCAAGAGGGGTAGGCAGTTCCTGCTCCACTAGTGACACCCGTCATGTTACTGATAAACGACACGCACATCATTTGACATGACAATCGTGTTGTACAGCAGTATTCATGAACAAATACAAATAACATTAATAAAACATGTATCCTTAAAAATCAAAACATCTTATGCTATTATAGAGCCTAAAGTGATAAGCAACATCATATCATCATATTCTACATGCTATGTTTATCATAAAATAAAACACTAAACCATGGATGGAAAACTTTGTTAAAAACTACATAAAATGTTTATAAGGTCATTTATGAAATATTCACAAGGAATCAATATACAAATAGCAATCAAGCAATACAATGAAAATAAAAAATCCAACAGTCAGAACAGATTAATACATGGGCATTTCCATATTGGCCTGTTTATCATCCCGAAAACCCCATATTGGCCAGAGACGGAATCGAGGGCCAATATGGGTCGAGGGATGATAACCAGGCCAATATGGAAATGCCCAGGTATTAAACCTTTTATTACATACTTCCGACATCTAGAAAAGATACACCCATATTGGCCTGAGACGAAGTCGAGGCCCATATTGACCTGGGCCAATATGGGCCTCGATATGGAAATGATCTTGTAGTAATCCAATAACCGGTTATTTTCCAGGGGGGTGAAAATATGGACAGTTTACCTCCGGTCATATTGGTCATACAAAGATGCCTTTATTTGAACTAAGTATGTAATAAAATCCAATAAACAAAATTGTAGAATACCGATACCCCTAGCAGATATATTGACAACCACACCCTTTCCTGGTTTGGTACAAGCATTGAACAATGAACATTGGTGTCTTGTTAGTCTTCGTCCTGTGTCTTGTGTACCAAATGTCTCTGGATTGTTAATTCGTGATTATACCTTCTTTTTTCTCTAACGTTTATTTGAATTAGTTTGATGGCGCCAACAATTATGTCTGAAATAATCTTCAACAGGTACGCTTAAGGTCAAAAGATTGGAAAGCTAAATAATTAAAAAGCTTCGGGATCTGTGTTTAAAACAAACATTCGCGTTAGTTTTCATTTTACAAATTGACGTGGCCGTATAATTATTGTTGTTGCGCATTTTAATGAAATGCAAATTAAGCGAAAATTTCCCCCACGAGAACATTTCTACTTGTACAGTACAGAAATTGTCATATTTGTAGATCGAAAATCACATGTCCTAAAATGGTAGAGAAATTATCTTATGTCTGTTAGTTCCTGTTTGTTATTATGCAAAGGACATTTTACTTAAGAATTGAAGGCATTTTGTTATAATTTTATTGGCGTGTAAAAGCATAGACCGAAGCACAATTTGTATGAAGCGCGATATCGCTTCATACAAAAAAATGTGCCTTCGGTCCACGCCTTTACACGCTAATAAAACTAAAAAAAAATGCATTCAATACTTATAATTACATTTGCGACAAAGCGCGGGTATCTTTTTTTCGATTGTCAGTATTTACTTTGTGTACTTTTGTGTGTCAAGATGTTGGGAGAATTTGCCTTGTTCATTAAAGATTATCAAATAAACCTCTTATGATATATTTTAATGACTGTAAACCAATTGAAAACAAATAACAAGTTATGCAGAAAATTGTTTGTATCAGTTCTCATAAATATTCAGTCAAAACAAGAACAAGTTTTAATTTTCTACATTGTCACGGTTATGTGTCGTTGTCGCGCATTAATCTGTCGAGATACAAAACACAGCGTTCATTTCTGTGCCTCGGCTGGCAGGTTTATGGTGAAGACACAGCTTGAAAACATGGAATTGTTTAGTATCCCGGCATTGGCAAGTACATTTGTCGATTATGTTTCGTTTCTTTGGAACCCGATTTCTGTCCTGAAAGGAAGATTTTGTGACATACAATGTTGAGGCGCGATACCTTGCTGAACGGGTGTCATGGCGGATGAACCTACTACTCTGGTTGGAACTTCAACTTCAATCAGGTTACTTAGTAACATCCGCAAGCAGACATCTTACTAAGGACTATATTTACACGCGCGCACAGCAGAGCCTCAAAGCTTAAAAGAAACAACATATTATTTACACTGTACAAGTTTATGGAAGCTTAGAATACTCCCTTGACTGCCACCTTGAATGCGTCCAAGTCCGGGACGGCTATCACAGGCGGTGGTAGTTGGTTCCACAGGATGACCGTTCGTGGAAAGAATGAATATTAATATACATTTATGTTTGTCCTTATTGTCTGAAATTTCCAAGCATGGCTGTGACGAGTTGATGTGGCACTTTGGAATTTCTTTTGTTGCACGGAACAATGACGGTTATAGCTTCTGATTGACGATTGATTTTTGTGTCCTGTCATGAACATGATATTACGGTGTTCATGGCCTGCGTCATTCATTGTCTGAATTGCAGTGGCACGAAGGCAGTGAGCTGTGTAAATTTTGCTGCATTTCGCTTGTTTACATAAATCGGTATTGAAACCACAATAGGTGCGTTTAGCTAAGGGTTGACAGGTGTACCAGACCGCGTCATTCACATTCAGATCTTTAATACAACGGTTAAACAACGATTTGGCATTTGGGTCGGTCTTACTGATAAACATCTTCAAAGATGCGAGAGGGGAAACATTCTGATCTACCGCGTTCCCGTACACAAATGTGTCAGCAGGTGATTCCTCGCACATTATTCCACGTTGTATTTTTTTTTTGTGTTTCGTGGCTTATCGTCGCGTATTCATCACCTTCAGCATTGACATGAAAGTCAAAAGGGTTCAGGTTTAATTGATGATGAAACTCTAGACCTCGTGATACAAAATGTATGGCTAGATTAAACCAGAACCTTAAGCGTAGTAAAACTGGATTTTTTGCGTTATTGTTTAAGTATGCGTTGATAAGCTGTAAATCTTGAAGACCTATGATCTCTTTATGTTTGGTCGGCCGCGATAATCCAGTTTTGACCATCATTTTTAGGGTCGAGTCATAAATGATGTTGCTTGCACGGAAATCGGAGACGTGAACGATATCAAAATTACGGTTCAATTCCTTTACGTGTCTATTCAGAGCGGCCCAAATATTTTTCAAAGTATTTTTATGATACACCTGGACGTGTTCATCTATCATAGATTTTGCTCTCTTTTCATTATTTTTAGATTTTGCCTCCGCATAAAAATGGCGCAGTTTTTCATTTAGTTCTGCTTTCTCTCTGTTGTTAAAATCAGTGATAGACCCAGATGTTTCCATACACCACTCTGAAAAGAAGATAAAAAAGTAATAAGGTGAAACGGTAAAAAAAAGAGTTAAACAGTTCTTGTTGTGTAATTAGTATTATAGCTAGGCCACATCAGTTTGACTTTATAAATTGCAGTGGGTGGTAATTTTGTAGGATTGGCCCGATAACTAAGTGGATTTAATTTCTATTTTTGGTGTCTTAACGCCACTTTCAACTCAACAATATTTCAGCTATAACACAGTGACCAGATTTAGTGGTGAAGGAAGCAGGAGAGAACCACCGACCATGGGTAAGCAACTGGTAAACTTTATCACTTACGGCTGCGAGTCGAGTGCACCCTTTTTTGCACACACCGCTCTCCCAATAGCTAGAAACAATTATAAATTTCACTCTGTTCTTAAACGATTGGCATGTTGATTAGAAAATACTTTACAATTTTCCCAACATTAATCTTGTGCAATCTCCATGTTTTTTAATTGTCATATTTTGGGAAAGACTTATTGTGCATGCATTGCTGAATTAAGCGAGAGCGCTTATAGAGAACTGACAGTATTTTGTGATGGCCTACCACGAACATATCTGGTTTTATCAATGCCAGGAAGATATTAACAGTTTATATCATTTTGAAAGAATTCCGGGAAATATCCCTGGCGCATATGTTAGTCTAGAAAGCGAACTTATCCGGTACATCAAGTATCATGTAAATCCTGAAACAGACAAGATAAACATTTAAATTTCGGGGGACGGGTCAAAAGTTAGTAGAATTTCAAACTTTGTCATTTTGTCCTTTTCTGTAATTACCGATGATTCGACATTATCATCAAACGATCAAAATGTGTTTTGCATTGTCAACTGCAAAGAAGATTATGATCATTTAAACCTTGCTTGCAAACCCATTTTTCAGAAAATAAACACATTATACGAAAAAGCAAGTATTGAAGTTGAGGGGAAACATTTTGATTTTGATATTTTGATCGGTGGTGATATGAAAATTTTGCAACTTCTGCTTGGGTTGGGTGGATCTCTATGTAATTATTCCTGTCCATGGAATAGGGTCCATAAAAACCACAACAGGGCAGATAACATGTTATTGTCCTCGTAAAATGTTATTGCCTCGAAGGCAAATAACACGCCGCAAATTATGTTTTTATTACACATGCAAATTCGGCGTTGTTTCAATAAAATATGTGATAAGATGCAGTAAACACTGAAACGTAATTTTGAAATCATGGAGATGATTTAATTTAATTGTTAATAAAACAAATTGAAAGTGAAGTTGTTTCTTTTTCAGTGCATTGTTTAATGAAATCATATGTGTATAACAGTTCCCATAATTGTGTGGGAAACAATATTGTTGTAGTATTATTTGTACTTGTAAAAATATGCCACATTATGACCCAAAGGTGTTTTATGTTATGTACTACATACACAAACCTTTGATTCATCATTTGTCCATTGAAGGTTAGGTGTTTAACACCACTTTCACAAATATTTCAGTTACTACTTTTGTGGCGGAAATTGGAGTACCCAGAGAAATCAACAGACCTATCGCAAGTCACTGACAAAATTTATCACATAATGGTTTATCGAGTACACCTCGCCATGAATGGGGTTCAAACTCACAACTTAAGTGGTGATGGGTAACGATTGCACATGTAGTTGTATATACAACTACCATTCGACCACGACGGCTCAAGTTCAGTTAAGATGAAAGGTAATTGTTTTATTGATATTGATGGAATTTATGATTATCACTGTTTATAAACTTTCTTTTCATATCAATCAATGAAAAGAATTAGTTTGCTGAAAGTATGTTTTTTGTTAGAGTTCATTGGATGGAATTTGTATCTCATGTGAAGTTCCGTCAATTGTAGACACAACGTTAGGCATATCAGAACAATACCTTTTCTTTTGCCACCAGACTGGGATGGTTGGCCACTGAATTTAACGATTACACACTTTCTATAAGTCTACCCATGTTGAATTTAAAACCCTGTCAATAGTTGAAACACTGCCATCAAAGCATAACAGAATAAATAAATAAATAAATAAATATTGCACGGACCGTGCTATTTATCTTAGTGAACCTCATGATCATCGATGAGCTAAAACAATTGACGAAGGTGGTCCGTTGCTGAGCGTGAGCAGTATAAAGCTGGGGTTCTTAAAAGAAAATGACAAGTAAAACAAGGTGGAAATATTTTAAAATAACATTATTATCATTTGAAATAACGAGTATACATATGTATAATATGTATTAAAGTGTAAAAAAGTAGATGAATGGATTTGAATCTGAGGATCCCTAAAATTCACATCACATTTTCATCAATTATATAAAGTTTCTTCTTTTGCGCCCAAATTAAACGTTTAACTTCTATCCGTTCCATTCTCTTAAATCAACCTCCAATGGACAAATGATGGATCAACAGTGTGTGTATGTAGTGGATTGAAAATGCTCTCTGTCATGTGCATAAGTTATTGTTTGCATGATTGACAGACAATATTCATAATATTGTTTTCTAGCTGTCGATCGAGAACAAAATAAAATATTCTAGACAGGCAGCAAATAGCCAGTCAATGGGGTTTGAAATTAATATTTCGCATGCACAATATTGATCCCACACCACAAGGTGTGGAAAATACAAATATTATTCTGTGGTTTAAATGCGTATTAACTGCATTACATGTAAACTGTATGATTCAGTTTGATAAAGTCCTTTAACTAGAACAGGAAAAAAATGTACTCTTGAGTGCTGTAATAAAAGATCGTGAACGTGATGTACAAGTATGAAAGAATGTCAAGATATTTGTTAAATGAGGTTGAAACAAGTCACCATTTGATATTAATTCGGTTGTATTTCATTTTGACGATTTTAATAACGGAAGACGATCACAACCATAGTTTTTGATTGGATTAAAATTATGGCTGTATAACAATGCATAATAACCTATTATTATTAGAATCCTAACATGACTGCGAATTTGGCATAGATAAAATAACAAATGGCTTACTTTAGAAATGCCTGTACCAAGTCAGGGTCATTACGGTTTTCACAGTTTTCCGGTTGTTGACTGATTTTGTCTGTTTATATAATTATGAGTTTTGACTTTCCCTTTGTGAGATTGTTCGGAGTTCGGTAATTTTGTTATTACCTTTATTTACTAGGAAAACGCCGACTTTATATGAAAGGGGCACCAGACAGCTATGAGGAACGAATTGAATACATCCCTTAGCGCGGGATGTAAAGGACACACTCCGTACACGTAAAAGACAACTTACAGCAGATTCTGATAGCAACAGTTTATTATGAGTGTTGTTGTTGGTTTGTCACAAAGCAAAATAATATCTACCATCTCCTCTTTTTCTAGTGACAATCAAAACAATCATACATAGACTCATGGCAGCGACACACATTTTACCTACACGATTAATCATATGGTTGTAAACTTGTTCTCATCATAAATATATATGAAATACTTGATTGTAAAACAATTATCTATCGACAACCACTTTCTATGGGATATCTGATTCCAAGGATTGTTATCAGTTTATCAAAACAAATAAAAAAAATTCGCACAGGGTCCTAGCTAAAATCGTTACACGTTAAACATTTTGCTTCACACCATTTCCCAAAATATTTCCATATTATAAAAAAAGCGATCTTTAAATATTGGACTTCTCTCAACCCGCACATTTGCATTTCTTTTTATAGATTTGTGATGGTTGTCCGTAAAAATGTACTGGAATATATCATCGCATTGGTTGTCGTTAAGAATAAAGTACGGTAGCAAAAATATTTGAAAAAATTTCAAATATGACAAAGTTATATTGTCCAAATAAATCTATCTATTACTTCTTTAAGATTAATACCAAAATTTTGACCAGTTTTCGACGATCAATGTTAATACGTTTTGGAATTGATACGACCTCAATATGTATATGTACATTATCAATGTCATAGCAGACGATGAATTCAAAATTGGTCTGTATGAGATATATTTTTTAAATGATTAATGCTTTGTTAAGGTGACGAAAAAATGAATTACGAAAAACTACAATTTGAACGTGAAATAATATGGGACGAAGTCCCAACTATGGTAGAAATAGCAATATTTTCCATATCACTACTGGCTTCAATTCCTTGCACCGGAAAAGACACACCGGAAACCAATACATGAATAAATCTGCAGAAAATCGGATGCGCAGTAATCTGGAAAGGTACAGGACGTTTCGTAACCTGATCGCTTCGTACCTAGATCAGGACGTTTCGTACCGGTTTAAAAATGTATAGTGAGACGTTTCGTACCTTCTTTTCAACTCATAGATGTGTAATAAACTCGTTAATTAAAATAGTGTATGCATAGTTGAAACTCTGGAACTACTTCTGGTTATGAATGTTAAAAAATGACTCAAAATCGCAGTGTGTTCTAGCCCATTAAGCATATACCATGGGACTGACAATATAATTAAACAGAGTTTCATTTCTTCCTCCTCCTGTCCGAAATAATATTTTCTATGAAATTGAGACGTTGGGTATTGGGTCCCCCTATTTTCCCCCTCTTTTCAGAAAGTCTGGATTTGCCCCCGGTTTACTTTGAAAAAAATTATAGGTCCATATATCTGAGTTAATATTGTTTAAAAAAAATATTGGACTTCGTCCTAAGTTAGGTAACACCTATTGCCATATTAGATGTGGTACGTAGTTCTTACATTTAAAGATGACATTATTAGATCAGATTTCTTGTCTGATCATTCATGCAATTCCAGTATCATAATATAACCTCTGACAAATTAAGCGATCAACATAATGAGAGAATTTATCACGTGAAGCAAACCGTCGAAAACAGGAGACCGTCGAAAATGGGTGACGTTGTGACATTACTATTCGTTCACTTTAATTTCATAATACAGCTTCGGAACATGTTTTTATTCCTGAAATCAATTCACATTGCATATTAAGTCAAATTTATGCTTTGTTTATCGAGTTTTATTATGCTTTGTTTTTGTTTTTGTTTTTGTTTAAAGATATGCATTATAATACAATGATACGTACGTTCTGTATATTGAAAAAAAAATGACGTTCAGTGCTTTTCATTACCTGAATTTGTCGATCCGCTGTGAGGAATTAGATACACATATTAACTAACTGTATTTATTTCTGAAAAGCACATATTGTGAATACATTTTGGAGAACATTTTATCGACATCTGAGGTGGGGCCGATTTTGGCCCTTATAGCTCCCAGCCCTTTGCCAAAATGAAATCCTCATCGTCAGACGAAATATCTATATTTTCAGGCAGGGTAATGTAAAAATTTCCGATGCCTCCACTCCTCCAGACATTTTTGAAAGAATAGCAGACGAATTTTGCCCTTCCGATATTTACGGTGCAAATATTTTATTAATGGATAGAAAATAAAATTCGCTGGATCTTGTAAAATTAGAATGGACATACTTTGGAATGTGGGGGAATTTTATTTGTTTATCCTTTTTTTAAATTTAGTACGTTTTCTATTTTGGAGAAATTTATTCATTTCTTTCTACTTTCCATGTTCGGTTCTTGTTTACCTTAGCTACGTGGTACGATGTGGTCAAATTAAAATATTATGGTATATATAATCATCCTTTATCTGAGACTTTAATGATGAAACTTGTTGAAATTTAACAAATATGTTTATGGTATTATATGTTATATGGTAGGCTACAATATATTATCATATACATTATTTTATTCATGATTTGCTTTATTGTGCTTAACGCCACTTTCGGCAATATTTCAGCTATATGATGGTGACCGGTTTTAGTGGTTGAAAAAGACGGAGTATCCGGAGAGAAACACCGACCAATATATAATATTATATAAATAATTTTAACTTATTATGTTTGTCACTGCTTTGTATAAGTATATATTATCTGGACATTCTGCTTCACAGGAAATAAAGCATTCATGAAAGTATACCAGTGGTTTTATTGGATACATATATCTCAAATCCTCAATTTCGAGAGAATTCTCAGCCTGTCCCCTGGGCCCTAGAGCAGTCTTGTTTCGCATTGCAAAATTTCTCCTGGATGCCCTGATTGTGGCTATACCGATCTTCGCTGAACTTGCAAATTAAGCTGATTTCGAAAAAAAAAATAGAACAGTTTTCTCTGTATTAACCAATTGGTAAATTTGAACCAAAGTTAACAGGACAAACGTGGTTTTATTTGCTAATAGGAAATTCAGCATGGTGACCAGAACCAGTGATGTGTTTTGTCAAAGCAAATCTTCCCAGAAACCGTATGGAACATTAAATTTGAATATTACAAAAATATTTCTTAAATGGCTCTCTATTAATTTAATTAAAACTTAGATATTACTTTGATTAAGAATGAGAGTTGTCTTCCAAAGTATAGCTTTGCTTGACATAGTGAAAATGGGAAATATTTACAATACCTTTGCCTCAGAATACATTTGGCATATTTGAAGCCATAACTTTGAAAGTTTTATGGTCACCACCATGACTTGGTTGACCTTGATGAAATATCTGTGTCACAAATGACCACGAATATGTTCCACTTGTCGTAAGCACTTTCCGGTCTTTTCCTCATTCATGACTTATCATCGGGTTTGTAACTAGATTAACACAACGGGTGCCACTAATGTAGCAGGAACTGCTTACCCTTCCTGAGCAATTAAGTTCACTTCCGGTTTTTAGGTGGGATTCGTGTTACTCAATCTTTAGGTTTATGTGCATGCTTTGGATTAATATTGGGATCTAATAAAATGACAGAAATGGAGTTGATGTACATGAATTATAATACAAAAAGTATCCTTGGAAAAAATACCCATACAGCAAATAACTAATAATGAAAGCAGTGATCATTTCTAGTTTTCATGGCGTATGTAAGAAAGGTTTGAACAACTCTGTAAACGAATAAAAATAAATGAAATTCAACACATTTAGTTGATACGTGGATGCTGTTTATGCAGCATGCACAGTTAAGGCGACTCGTCAATTAAGATAAACATGAGTGAGGCATACGATGCAGGTAGGTCAGTGTCTGTGTTATTGATGGGTATAAACCAAAAACAATTGATAGCAGTATCCATTTTAAACAGAAAGATAATACCTGATGTCGGCCTTCGGAGAGAGACAAGCTTGAATGCAATGACTATATAAAGTAAGATTAATGAGGAATGCTATGAACTGCTTGCTCTTCCGAATCGATTTCAACGGTTCTTCCGACTGAAGCGAAACTCTTGCTTTTGCGTTTTGGATTTTATTTTTCTTTCTCGTTTGTGGTTTTGTCCAGTTTTGTAATCGGTCTTGTTTTGTATTTTGTGTTATCTGTGTTTTTTTGTGCGTGTTGAGCTGTTTGTCTGGTTTGTGTTTTTTGTCCCTTTTGATACTCATTATTCACTAAACAGTTAGTTATTAATTCTTAATTGCCATTTAACAACAGCATTATAGGATTTAAAGCTGTGACTCATTTGAATAAGTTTGAAAAATCGTATGAAACTGGGACCAGATTAGTTTTGAGTTTCTAGAAAGGTACATTGTTGACTCAAGGGTTGATTTCCTATGTTCATTAAGGTAAGCGAATAAAGATTGTAAAACAAATTTAAAATACATATGTGTTTCTCTGCTAGACATGGGTAGAAGGCGGACAAATGAAATGATCTTTTCTTCATTTACAGGTATCTATATTATTCAGCGCGTCGCTTTGCCAGAGTACTACTTAGTCTTCACAATGGAAGCTATCACAACCCTCGGATATCTATATATAGATCCAATAATCTTAAATATTTTAATATCCAATAAATACTCTTCGTCTCCGATGTAATTTGTTGAACTTCCGCCTTACAAGTTTTACAGTGCTTGGTTGGCGAATTTTATCAGTTACTTTATACGGGGTTATAACAGGGTTCCAGTTTGGATAAAAACAGTCTCCAAGTAATCAGTAAATTCCAGAGGTGCATCTGGTTCAGTGGGCTGTATTTGGTGATAGCAGTTTGCGTCGTTTTCGTGACCAAGAAATCCAGATTGTCGATGATAACCTGTAAGATATATGTGACTAAGGTTTTATTGTTGCAAAGATATGATAAATATATAAATGATATATAATTTTGGTAAATTTCAAGATTATTCATACAAGCTTAAGCACCAGGTTAGATAATCTATATGTTATTTGTTGCATCTAATAAAACAGTTGAAACACTGACACCAAAACATAATGATAAAAGGGGGTAGGTTTGATAATGTCTCGGCCAAATTTACGTTATGGAAACCCTATTTTCAGCGCTCACATTTCCTCCTGTGAATCGACCTCGTGGATTAAGTCTTAAAGTCTCTGATACCAGTCTTTAAAAATATACTGGAGTTTCACCGGACACAATCCAAAACTCACATGGTCTCATCAAAAGAACGACTGGTTTAGTCAATTGTATAGCTGTTTTGACCTCAGCGATACATATCCAAAAGGTGGAAATTGTTTAGTGAGATGTTCAAAAGATGGTAGAACTAAAATAAACCCGAAATCTGCCTCATGGTCTCTATAGGGTAATAGTGCGATCACAACTTGTGTATGATAATAGTACAGCATTATTATCAAATGTAAAACATCCTTGTCATCCATCTTAGCTACAGTTAAAATAAATCTAGTATAGGGTTATTTATTTATTTATCTATTTATTTATTTATTTCTTGCTATTGTCTAGATAAGTATTGAAAAATCCTGAAAACTAATCAGAAGCGACTATTTGCATAAAAAAATGATCCAGTCCAAAGTCGTGCGTCTTGCCTTTGTAAATGTATCTGGGTGAAATGTTTAAGAAGTACGGGAATGGGGTACACGACGTGTTCTGAAATAAGATATAAAAAAGAAAAAAAATGCATACAAGCGAATAATTTATTTACATTCATATAAATAAATAAATAAATAAATAAATAAATAAATTAATTAATTAATTGACGAAGGTGGTCCGTAGCTGAACATGATCAGTATAAAAATGACGAGTAAAAGAAAGTGGAAATATTTTAAAATAACATTACTTTAATTTGAAATATATATATATATATATATATATATATATAATATGTATACAAGTAAAGAAAAGTAGATGAATGGATTTGAATCCGAAGATCCCTAAAATACACATCACATTTTCATAAATTATTTAATGTTTCCCCTTTTGCGCCCAAATTAAACATTTTATTTTTAGGAATTACATTATCTTACATCAAAGGGAACTACCCGCCCGGGGCTTGAACATGCGCTATGTGAAGTGGCTGTTGCTGTTTGCATGCTTGAATGACAATATTCAGCATATTGTTTTCTAGGTTCTGAACTGTCGTTCGGGAAAAAAATTAAATATACTAGACAGGTAGAATATAAAAAGTCAATGGAGTTTGCAATTAATATTTCGAATGCGCAATAGCGACCACACACCCAAACGTGTGAAAAATAGAAATATCCCTATGTGGCTTAAATGAGTACTAACTGCATTACATGTAATCTACATGTATGATTCTGTTTGATAAAGTCCTTTAACTAGAACAGGAACAACATGTTACAACTGAGTGAAATCGAGCTGTAATAAAAAAAACATGAACGTGATGTAAAAGTTTAAAGAATTTCAAGGTGCATCTTCACTGTCGTCAAATAGTTCCGGTCGAAAATGTTCTGTCAGCTTCCAGTACAAGTCATTTAGGCATTATTTACATACAGGCGACGACAAAAAGTAAGTATTATGATCATATAGTATGATAGTAGGGTAGTGGTTGTTTAAAAAGGCCGTTAGTTTTCGAGTTTGGGTTAATAGTATGACACACGGCTAATTTTATCATATTTTGGCGTAAAAACAATTGTACTTTTTATTTATTTATGTCGTCGTAACCTACCGTGGTCATATTTTCTTATTTTTTACGTTTTCTGAAGGCACCCTCTAACTACATTTAACAACATAATTTCAACACGAATAAAATGAACATCAAGACCTGTAAGTTATCAAATCAAAGTGCTTGATGCGAAGACAATATGATGATTATATCATCAAAACTAAAAACGGAAAATTTAACACCTTTTTATTTGTTGTTTTTATTTAAGTTTTCCGTATCTACATATTACCAAAATGTTACTCTATTTTCAAGTATAGAATAATGTTCCGAAGGAATTCTAGAATATTTTAAATAGAAGTAAATACATCATTACTTAGTACACCTGCGTACCAAAAATCAATATTTTTAAAGTTATCATTCAATAGAAATTAGCGATTAAAGAGATGTGAAATCTGATCAAATTTAGCCTGTGGCAAACACGGATTACTACATGTCGGTATTCGATTTGTGGTTAACACAATCCAGTCATTATTCAGTGCGTGTACTGAACCAGTATATTTAACATTTTGTCTTCTGCTTGGCGTGTGATTGTGTCTTTTTGTAGAATAAACTTATCTCAATACCATGAGCGAACAACCATGTAGTTAAATTACGTTATTTTTGATATTTTTGTATTTTCGTGAACACTAATTTGTAGTTTACGGAACCAGTTCGTAGGACATATTTTTGATCCGGGAAATGGAATGAAGTTGAATGGGACAAATGTATTATATGCCAGGTTTCTACCCCTGAGTTACTTATTAATATGAGAAATGTTAGTAAAAATAGCCTCATAGAAGCAATGGAAGCAAGAAGAGATGGTGTGTTTTTTAGAGTAGTACATTCTGTTTCTGATATTGATAATCTTAGGAGTGATGATACAAGTATGCTGTACCAATTATCTTGCTATAAGACGCACACAAGTAGACGAAATTGCGTTTTTTTTCAAGGTTGAGTCGGCGGGCTCTGATCATAAACCAGACACATCACAGGTTCCCTTGTTGAACGAACAATTCGATGACACGTCTACAGACAGTGCACTGTGCATATTATGTGGAAAACAGCTTTTAAAAAAGAGAGAACACTCCACAAAATCAAAACTGCCGAACGCCTTCAAAATGTGAAAGACGCAGCAGAAGGACAGAATGACTACAAAATGTCTGGGTTATTGAGTAATTCAACTTTCATAGACAAGGCGGTGTATCACTCTGGGTGCATAGCTAAGTATTTGCTCACTCGTACCCCTGGTACCTCCTAAGAGTCCTTTGCAGTTTGGTTGGGGAAAAGACATGGATCAGTCCTTCCTGTCTACTTTTAAGGTCAAATGTCATCTGCCTTTTTACAAGATCTTATTTGCACTTGTAAAGGTAAAGCAGTCTGATCAAGTGGTTGTGTGTGCTTTGAGCAAGGCTTGTCTTGCACCGACCTTTGTCCGTGCCAAGCAGGTGAAATATGTCGCAATTCGCATACACGAATGTCCAGAAATAACAGCATAGACGACGATGACGTGGACTTATTACAGTTAGATGTACAGGAATGAAATTGTTAAGTGAAGTCTTTAAATTTGTAAAACAAAAAACACACAAAAAAATACAAAAAACCTGCCAGTTGTTCTCAGACCTTGATGTGGTTGGTAGGCTTTAAACCAACAAGAAACCGAGTCCTCCTTACAAATCAGATTTACCACTCATAGCAAATCTTTTACAAAACATTGTGGACCAACGTCATCTCCCCCATTTTCCCTTTATTGTTTAATACTTTAATATCATACATTCCGGTTCCATGGAATTATTTTCCATTAAATTATTTTCATCCAATGTTTATCAACAAAGTTTCCCGCTAGAGACTGAATTTTTCGTTCCCTGCTTGTTCATTACTTGATGTAGTCTTCTTTTTTTTAACAGTTTTCATAAGGCAGAAATTTGCAGCTCGCGATACAAATGAGTTCAGGAAAGGTGAATGATATGCTTTAAAAAATAATTTCAGCATACATTGTATACGATTCTAACATAAAATAATAAAAAACCGATAAAGAATAAGGTCAATGTCACTCCTAACTTTTAGTAGTGAAAAATGATGATTTCTTTTTTTATCTTTCCGCGGTTACGGCACCTTGCCACCCGTAAAATACAAATAAAAACGTAAAATTATATGGGGTTATAGACCTTGATCATTTCTTAACCACTTCCGCTGTTTTTTGTATAAAAATAACGAAAAATGTACGCAAAAAAGATATTGTTAAAGTCTGAAAACATTTTTTTTTAAAATACGGGTTTGATCTTTGACCCAAATTATCTCATAACGTGACCACACTAGATAACGACGACATCGATATTTCGATGAGTCATGTTGTGCTCTTTCCAAAGATATATAATTTAGCCGTGTGTCATACTATTAAGGGAAATCGGCAAGAATCGATACTCTGCTACCCTACTATTATTATATCTTGAATCCGTCAATTATTTTTGTTTGTTTTTACCTATATGTTTCTGTGGTTAACTTCATCGATTACTCAGATATGGATAAAATGATGGACATAAACAATGACAAATGCTAATAATGAGATTGAAATCATCAAATAAAGCTATAAGAAGTAGTCTATATGTGTAATTAAAGTACACAAACCCTTTGTAATGCTTATATACATGATAGTTTGCACTGGCGTGCCACCATGAATAGTTTTAGACTTACTACAGTGAAAAACACAATGCTTATTTACGTACATTAGTTCCGGCTCTGTCAGCCACTACTTTCCGGTTGAGTTCCACAAATTGTGCTTCAGTAGAACCAGTTTTGTCTATGTAAAAAATTGAAAGAATAGCGAAAACAGCTCAATATAACAATTATGTTTCCTTTTTGTATTTTATTTTAGGTTCATTATAACACTTGTTAAGGATATGCTCGACTTGCAAATTGATAAAAAGAAAACAAAATGTCTTAAATGAATAAAAGTTGTGAAAAAAAACCCAGCACATAGCCAAAATATTTTACATGTGTATGTTTTGTATAAAATTAAAAGAAAGAAATAAAAACAAAACGGTTTGTGCAGAATTGGCATTCACCAAGTCACCTTCGACAGAATGGTCATGATTTTGTATAAAACTTCTAATTATTTTCCTTTATTTGCTATGCAGTTGGATTATTGCAATATTCAGAGTGTTTGATCAAAAGTAGGAACTCTCACTGTTTATATAGATATCAAGTAAGTCTTATTGTTTTGGATTAACTTTTGTTTTCAAATAATATATTGAAGGACAATAAGAAATTTTGATTAACAAAAAATAAAAATAGGGAACCGCATCGGTAGCGTAATGGGTAGCGTGTTCGCCTCGAGTGCGATAGATTGTGGGTACGAGCCCCGGTCGGGTGAAACAAATGAATATAAAATTGGTATTTGTTGCTTCTCTGCTAAGAACGCATCATTAAGGAGAAAGAGCAAAGATTGGTTGGCTCGGAATCAGAATAATGTGTCCGAGTGGAGCGACATATCTACCCGCTGACTGTTGTTAGCTCACCTTGCCAAAGGCAATGTTAGCATTTACCATCACGTGGCACCCACCGTCCGTCGTCTGTCATCTGTTTACTTTTCACATTTTAATCTTCTCCTCTGAAACGCTTCAGCCAAATGAAGTGTAACTTAATAGGAATCATCTATGTAACACTAACGATTAGGCATTTCGTCCCCATCCGTTAGCAAACATGGTCGCCACAGGCGATTCTTGTTTCTGATTGGCAGATTTTTAAAAATCTTCTCCTTTAGAAACTTCTCAGCCAAATGAACCGAAACATGGTAGGAAGCAACTATGGAAGGTCTTCTATAACAATTGCTAATTTCATTCCCGATCCCACAAACTGAACACAAATATCACTTGTCCAGCATTTCATGAAACGACGCCTCAACGGCTGTTACACTGATAGGATTCGTCTGTAAAGTAAATTTAATATATAGCAGATGCTAGTAAGTGAATGTTGAATGTAAAGATACACAAACATCTGTATGGAGCTCACAATATAATATAAATGTAGCATTCAAATTGTCTGAAGCTCATACAAATTAAATGAGGGTAATCGCAAGATTGAAACATAAGAAGTTTTAATAGTATTTCTTCGCTGCCCAGTTAATGCTTTTTTTTATCCTGCATTTGTTCTATTCGAGTAGTCACATTGTATTGACCGGATATGTTTTGTTATACATTTGTATTTGGTTTCTGACCAAGATATCTTTTTCTGGTACCTGATTCGTGTTGAACGACGGTAAGAAACAGTAACAGCATTTATGCTTATACGCTTATAAACTTATAAGCGCGGACTTCACAAAGGACACAATAAAAAACGATAAGAACAAAGCTTGTTTCTGCTCTTTTTAGATAACTTGACAGTTTCTTTGGGGCTTTTGAAATAACACGATAGATACAATATGCGTGCATTGTCGAAAAATATATAATTCATTTCCACTCGCTGCGAAACGGGTAAGACAAACTCGTCAAAACTCGTATATATAAATTTTATATTTTCGACTATGTATATATATTGTCTATTTTTTTTTCTCCCTCGTTTCACTCCTCTGAAAATATTTTGTTCATTTACTAAAATAATGTAATATACAACAAATATAAATAAGACTCGATACAGTGTAGGGTTGTGCGTTCGTTACACGATCGCATAGCATTATTATAAATATATATCAACATAACAAATTCATTCAATTATTTCTACTCCCCAACAAGTTTACAACCATATGATTAATCGTGTAGGTAAAATGTGTGTCGCTGCCATCAGTCTATGTATGATTGCTTTGATTGGCACTAGAAAAAGAGGAGATGGTAGATATTATTTTGATTTGTGACAAACCAACAACAACACTGCTAATAAACTGTTGCTATGAGAATCTGATGTAAGTTGTCTTTTACGTGTAAGGAGTGTGTCCTTTACATCCCGCGCTAAGGGATGTATTAAATTCGTTCCTCACAGCTGTCTGGTGTCCCTTTCACATAAAGTCGGCGTTTTCCTAGAAGAAGCCATTCGTTATTGTATTGGCACAGGCTACGAATACGACGGAAACGTATTTGTAGCCTGGGTTCTACAAGTATGACGGGTGGAAGTTGTAACTAAATGATCAACCGGTTTCCGGACATGGACACCTATTTTACGGGCATTAATCACGTATGTCTAGCATCTAGAAGCTACGAATACGACGGATTTCTCGATTTTCTTAATTCTGTTGTTTTTATTTCATTTTTTGAGAGAGACCTTATTGCAACATTTGTCTTCAATTGTTCATTGAGTGTAAGTGATTAGATATATTTTGTTTTCATTTCGGTGTTTAAAACAGTTAAAAATTAATATCACTGGCCAAATAATTGTTTCATAATGACATTACAGTCTGCATACAAAATACATATTTTCCTCAAGCGCTATTTATAGATATACTTCAAGGAGGGGTGTTTTTCAATTTTTGTTTTTAATATTTCTGATTAAAAATTTCGCACAAATAAATAGTTTTGCCAGACTTGGGAGAAAACAAATAATCTGACTAAGGAAAATCAAACAGTATAATAGTTATGGAAAACTGGATATTGAATGGAACATTTCTGATTTCATATGTAAAGAAAAATAAATGATTCCATTCTCCCAAAGCTTATCTGTCCCATGGTAAAACAATAGCCCCTTTTAGGCTTATTTATACCTTATCGGCGACGGTCGTGCAAAGATCGTGCGATTTTCGCTTTCTATTGTTTTTTATTAAATAAGACAAATGCCTTAGAAAAATCTACTCTATACTAGTTTAACCCCGTCACTTGTTATTGAAGTACCTGAACTAAGCCAGGAGGGGTCATTGATATGTGTGTTAGGGATATCAAATTTACATATTACTACGATTTTTTTATTGAATGGTGAAACTGTTCCGACAGCGTGATATATATTTTTTTCATTTTATTATAGGTTATGAAAAAAAACCCAGCTGAGTTGCAATTGTTAAAAAAATATTGTTGTGATCGCCTTCCGTAATCAAAATCGTCAAAATGAAATACAACCGAATTGATATCAAATGGTGACATACTTCAACCTCACTTAAAATATACATTGAAATTCTTTCAGACTTGTTAATCACGTTCACGATCTTTTATTACAACACTATTTTCACTCAGGTGTACATTTTTTCCCTGTTCTAGTTAAAGGACTTGATCAAACAGATTCATACAGTTTACATGCAATGCAGTTAATACGCATTTAAACCACAGAAGAATATTTCTATTTTCCACACCTTCTGGTGTGGGGCCGCTATTGTGCAAGCGAAATATTAATTGCAAACCCCATTGACCTGGCTATCTAGAATATTTTTTTTTCTCGATCGACAGTTCATAAGCTAGTAAGCAATATGATGAATATTGTCTGTCAACTTATGCACATGACAGAACGCATTTTCAAGGCACCGGATGGATAGTTCCCTTTGATTTAATAGAATGGAACTGATAGAAGTTAAAAGTTTAATCTGAGCGCAAAAGGGGAAATTTTATATAAATTTATGAAAAGGTGATGTGAATTTTATCTACAATTAGTTTAGATTCCCCCCCCCCCCCCCCCCCCCCCCCCCCCATATATGGAATAGTTTACAATTATTGCACTTCATTGACTATATTCAACAATATGTCAGTTATGTCATGGCGGTCAGTAATATTGGTGGAGAAAGCCGGAGGACCCGGAGAATACCACCGACATGTCGCGAGAGGGTAGTATAACAATAATCAAGGTGTAGCTTTTATGATAACATTTCTTTTATTTATTGAATACGTGTATCTAAAGGCTGAAGAATGTCCAGATGCAACTCTTCCGGAACAGTAATTGTTTCTAATCTTCTTCTAATTCAGCACAAATGAAATAACAACGTACATAATGATTCTCATAAAGTTAACAACGTAAAAATCGCTTAGTGGATAAAACTACAAGACATTCGGCTTTACCCCAAAGGACGTTTTAAGAGTAGATACACTTTAAACAAATATTCTGTGTCTCATTCAGTATATGTACTTTTATAATAAACAACCATTTTTCATAATTTAAACATTTATCTTACAATATGACGCCTTACTATGACAGTTTCGTTACTTTGAATCGTAAAACTTCGACGTTGGACATATTTGCAAGACATCAAAAAACAGACGTGGCGCTTTTATGCGTTGGTCCAAAGCTGTGAAAATTTGGAATTGTATACACAATTCTAAGTACCCTTACTTGGTCAAATATCACAATCGAATGTTTTCTAATTTTATCATTATTATAGTCTAACGTGAAGAAATTTACCACTCCTTAGAAACTTACAGAAGCAAGTGAATTCGGAATTTTCGAAAATATCCTATTTTTCTTCAAAACGGCGTATTTTTTTTCATATGACATCATATAGAAAATATGATGTAAAATTGCTATGCAAAATCTCGCCGTTTCACGCTTTCTGCAAGAGCACACCTGTTTTTTGTTTAAGTAAAATGCATATAGTTTGCTACGTCTTGCACGCAAAATTTGACGATTTAGCTATAATTCATGTCATTTTATTAAATATTCCGGATGATTATGACAAAATTCGATCAATTCGTAGGAAGAGTATAGGTTCACACAAGATTAAAATACAACAAATGCATGTTTTGTGTCAACATATTTAACTAGAGACTTCATATTCAGAGAAATATATAAGATTGTTCATCATTGACGCAATATCGTGCGTAACGTCGCACGCATTATCGTTTGAACTCCAAAGGAATGGAACGCATTCTGAAGTGGTCAATAAACCACAATATCCGATAATAACCGCAGATCCCTTGTAAATGAATGTATCAATATGAAAATCATAAAAACGAGAAAGGACTACAGAGAAAATTGGAAGTTCTCTATCCTAAAAGAACACTTCTTTCACTCGTCATTAGACATCTTATTGCTTATTATTTAATCAAAAATGTATTTACATTTACGATCTATGCAGGTATATAGTACGTTTGACTTCTATGAATCTCCAGAATAATTTTTTTTAAAGGTTTAAGTAGAAGTACTTTGTAAGTATTTTTACTAATATTCCGTCGTCTCCGGGAATTGAATATTTCTTTTTTTTTCTTTTGATCAGCTAATCCAGATTTTTGCATTTATGTTTATGTATTCGAATGTAACAACATTTGTTTGTGGTTGTACAGTTCTAGTTTTTATTTAATTAATGCATTTGTAAAAATAAAATAATTAACATATTTTTCTGGGGTTTTTTCCACATCGTTCCTTCTATGAGCGAGATGATAAACTAACCCCATGTCTAATCGAAATAAAATTCTTGGATAATGACCACGGATGTATTCCACTTGTCGTAAACACTTCCCGGTCCTTTCCTCATTCACGACTTATTACCGGGTTTGTAACTAGATTAACACAACGAGTGCCACTAGTGGAGCAGGAACTGTTTACTCTTCCGGAGCACCTGAGTTCACCCCCGCTTTTTACTGGGGTTCGTGTTACTCGATCTTTAGTTTTATATGTATGTTTCGTAGATCGTTGTTTGTCCCTTTGTACATTTTCTTTTGGCCATTGTGTTGTCTGTTCTTCTTCGATATACGGATTCTGATTGCCCTTTTGGTATCTTCTTAAGGATATGTTGGATTTTGCCCAAAAAATATCTAATCATTTTGGATCAGACTATTTCACTTCATTTTAGAAGTGGCATCGATAGACCATTAAACCTACCTCAGTATCCCGGTAGTAATAACTATTTCAGTATCCCGGAAGAAAATATATAATCAATAATTGGGAGCTTATGAAAAAAAAACTATTTTGAATGGAGTGGTGTTTATTTTATTTTTATCTTAAATAACTGTTACGTGTCGACATACCATCGTTTTTTACGGCAAAGATTGCTGCTTCTCAAACATCAAGACGTCATCTAAGCGCTTGTAATATTTGAACATTTTCCCTTCTTTTTTCCAAGAAATTTAAGACCTCGTGCACCAAAAAATACTTTGTTTTATTTATTTCAATAATCTGGTAAAATATTTTTCTGGTGCACGACTACGGAGGTGTTTCATTTCTTCGAAAACCGTCGAAATATCGCGGACAAAATTTCACGAAATACAGAAAACAAATAACGCTCATGACGTTACAATGACGTCAAATACGTATCGATTTTGTTGGAAGCAAGCTTTAACATCAAAAGTATGATGTCTATAAAATAAAACACATCAAATTTTAATCAAGTATTTTGTAAGATAATGATTCATTAATTATGGGGCCATATATGGCACTTATAGTCCCCAGTGCTTTTTATCGTATTGACGCTGGACAGCATGCACTGAGTTTTACTCCTGGTTTCAGTGTACACAAACTGTAGTTAAAATATATACAATTATTTACAGAAATATAAGTTATTTACTGATGAATTTTATTACTTGAAATGAATCATAAAATGTACAGAGATTGTGTATATAAACATAATGGTCTCATATATACAATCAGAAGAGTGAACATGTTGATTTTAAGGGTCTTGCCGAGGTTATAAATAAATCAATATTTAACAACATCCACAATCCTCCACCAACAAAATATGTTGATGCAATCATTAACCCTCTATACTCAAAACAACTGCTCAATTTGGTGTTGGTGGAAGACTGTGGAAGTATATAAAATATCTAAAATGTACATTGAATATGTCGTTTATAGTCCATTTTTAGCATTATCCTTATAAATATGATGTCATTATGACGTCATAGCGCACCCAATTTCACGGAAAGATATATTTTTTGAAAATTTGTTTATATAGCAATTAAATTAGTAAATTGTTTATATTCTATGTCAAGCATTATTTTTTTAATATAATGTGGGGTCAATTTTGCACCTTAACGCCTCTCCCTCTTTCCGCACAAAATAAAAAAAAACAATGTTAGCACCAATTAAAGGTAACATGCGTATCAAAACATTATGTGTGCACCCGAAAATATGATGTGCGCACCATATAAATATAATATGTGCACCAAATAAATATAATATGTGCACCAAATAATTTTAAAATGTTCACTAAACAATTATAAATTGTGCACCAAATACATTTAATATCTACACCAAAGTATATAATGCGCACATAAAGTATTAACATTTCCACACACGCTAAAATAATGAGCGCACACCATAGATATACTGTATGCAGCATATAAATTTAATGGGCGCACCAAATAAACATAATGTCTGGGGGAGGGGTGGAATTCAGTGTAGTCGGAGCTATTGTCATCAATTAGCGTCGGTCTTCGTCCAACAATTGTATCGATCAAATATATATTTCAGAGGAATGGCTAATGTCCTATGTGAACCGTGTAGCGAACGGGGTAACAGGAAGACATCTGTCATTTGGTGTGTTAACTGTAAAGAATCGCTATGCACAGATTGCACAGAGAATCACCGAGCCATGAAGATGTCCCGAAGTCACCATCTTATTGATATATCTAAAAAACCAACCGAAACCCAAATGACCGCCCAATCCTGCCTGGAACATGATGAATTACCATTCGAATACTTCTGCGTTGATCATTGTGTCATTTGCTGCAAGGCATGTCTGGTCGAGTCTCACCGCACATGTGCAAAGGCAATGTCCATAGAAATAGCGTCCAAGGGAGCTAAGCGATCCCAATATTTCATTGATTCCGTCAAGCTCATAGAACAGGTATCGGAAACAGTCAATGAATTTACTAAAGATAGGAGAGAACACATTGGAAGTATAGATGACGAGATACAACAGGTGAAAGAGAAAGTCACAAATGCAAAACAAGGATGGATGAATTATTTAGAATCACGTGAGAAGTCTTTAATAGAAAATGCACAGAGACAAACAGACACTGTTATGGCAAATGCACAAAAAGAAATATTTGAAGCGAAACAGATTGAAGAACACATAACTAAACTGAAGGATGCATTTGAATTTGTAGAAAAACATGGATCTGACAAACACGCATTTCTTCTAGCCCAAACTTTAAAAACAGATCTATCAGAAATAGAAGAAAAAATAGCAACTTTAACAGAAAATGCAAAATATTCAACCTTTACGTTTGAAGCCACCGAACCGTGCGATACAATGAAATCAATCGGATCCATTAGTATAGTAGAAAATCCATGCGAAATTACATATGTTCCCGTAAAAACACGTCAATCACAAATGGCAGTTGTAGGTAGACATCAGATGTCGTCATTTACACATGATTGTGATATTGAAATCAAATGTCTCCGTAGCACGGTAGATATATACGGCATTACAGTAATAGATAATGACATGCTAGTACTGTGTGATTCGAGTGAGTCCAAACTGATAGTTTATAGCGATGACATCCAGTACCAGATCAATACAAAATATAAACCACACGATATAACTACATTACATGGTACTAATATGGTTGTGGTGTCTTCTATTAATAGTCACAATATACAATATATAGATATAGTTAGAAAGAAGGTATGTAATAAAATACACATTACTGGATCAGAAAGAGGAGGTGTGGCAGCATCGAAAACTAACTTACTTGTTGCCGGTAAAGGTTCAATACACGTATTAGATCACCAGGGTCATCCCGTTAGAAAAGCAAAAACGAAATCAGAAAACCATACACCGTTGTTTATTACTGTATGTAATAGTGGTAACATATGTTACAGTGATCACATGTCTTTGTATTGTATAAAACCTGATGGTGAAGAAGTATTTACCTATAACTCACCTTATCTACGTAATGCATGGGATGTAACAACAGATAATCGTGGCAACGTATACATAGTAGGTTGTTATTCTAACAACATACACAGACTTAGACCTGATGGTACATTTATAGACATTATACTGAAGGAGGAAGATAATATTAAATATCCATTAACATGTTGTTTTAATAGAAACTACAGAAAGTTGTATGTTTTAAACAACATTGGCGGTTTCATATCTGTTTTTAACGTTGTATGATTTGTGGTGACGTATGGGGTAATCAAATCTACTTAAAAGAGAATAAAAAGGATAATAATCAGGGACTTTTAATATTAACAAGCTATTTGGATTCCTTAAATTCATAAAAATGTGGGATATTATTTATCAGATGTCAACTTTATGTATGTTATAGTTATGTTGACAAATGTTTATCTTCGAAAGTTGGTGCTGAGCGAAAAACAATCATTTTTATTGTATTACTTAATAGGAAAGAAATATGTTAAATGACACGCACATCATTTGATATGGTAATCGTGTTGGACACCAGTTGTCATGAACAAATACAAATAACATAAATAAAATATGGACCCCCTAGAAAGGTATCTTGCATTGTTATGCAGTCTAAAATGATAAGCTTCTTCTTATCATTATATTCTACAAGCTATTTTTATCACAAAACAAAACATTAAACCATGGATGGAACAATCTATTTAGAAAATACAACAAAAGTATATATGGTCACATATGAAATATTCACAAGAAATTCGAATACCAATCAAATGAAAAAAACAAGAATACCACACTGTCAGAACAGCTATAAAATCTAATAAACACAATCGTAGAATAGAGTCACCACCGATACCCCTAACAAACATATAGACAACCACACTGTCAGAACAGCTATACAATCTAATAAACACAATCGTAGAATAGAGCCACCACCGATACCCCTAACAAACATATACACAACCACACTCTTTCCTGTCTTGGTACAAGCAGTGAACAATAAACGCGTGGGTGTATTATAAGAGGCATAAAAAGCTTACCCTGTGCGAGCAATTGGGTTCAGCCTTATTGGTGGGTTCAGCCTTATTGGTGGGTTCAGCCTTATTGATGGTTCAGTCTTATTGGTGGGTTCATTCTTATTGGTGGGTTCAACCTTATTGGTGGGTTCAGTCTTATTGGTGGGTTCAGCCGTATTGATGGGTTCAGCCTTATTGGTGGGTTCAGTTTTATTAGTGGGTTCAGTCTTATTCATGGGTTCAGCCTTATTGGTGGGTTCAGCCTTATTGATAGGTTCAGTCTTATTTGTGGGTTCCGTCTTATTGGTTGGTTCAGTCTTATTGGTGGGTTCAGCCTTATTGGTGGGTTCAGTCTTATTGGTGGGTTCAGCGTTATTCATGGGTTCAGCCTTATTGGTGGGTTCAGCCTTATTGATGGTTCAGTCTTATTAGTGGGTTCAGTCTTATTGGTGGGTTCAGTCTTATTGGTGAGTTCAGCCTTATTGATGGGTTCAGCCTTATTGGCGGGTTCTGCCTTATTGGTGGGTTCAGCCTTATTGGTGGGTTCAGCCTTGTTGATGGGTTCAACCTCATTGGTGGGTTCAGTACTATTGGTGGGTTCAGTTTTATTGTCGATTCAGTCTTATTGATGGGTTCAGTCTTATTGGTGGATTCAGCCTTATTGATGGGTTCAGTCTTATTGGTGGGTTCAGCCTAATTGGTGGGTTCAGTCTTATTGGTGGGTTCAGTCTTATTGGTGGGTTCAGCCTTATTGATGGGTTCAACCTTATTGGTGGGTTCAATCTTTTTGGTGGGTTCAGCCTTATTGATGGGTTCAATGTTATTGGTGGGTTCAGCCTTATTGGTGGGTTCAGTCTTATTGGTGGGTTCAGTCTTATTTGTGGGTTCAGTCTTATTGGTGGGTTCAGCCTTATTGGCGGGTTCAGTCTTATTGGTGGGTTAAGCCTTATTGATGGATTCAGTCTTGCTGGTGGGTTCAGCCTTATTGATGGGTTCAGCCTTATTGCTGGGTTCAGCCTTATTGGTGGGTTAAGTCGTATTGGTGGGTTCAGTCTTATTGGTGGGTTCAGTCTTATTGGTGTGTTCAGCCTTATTGGTGGGTTCAGCCTTATTGGTGGGTTCAATCTTATTGGTGGGTTCATTCTTATTGGTGGGTTCAACCTTATTGGTGGATTCAGTGTTATTGGTGTTTTCAGCCGTATTGATGGGTTCAGCCTTATTGGTGGGTTCAGTCTTATTAGTGGGTTCAGTCTTGTTCATGGGTTCAGACTTATTGGTGGGTTCAGCCTTATTGATGGGTTCAGTCTTAATTGTGTGTTCAGTCTTATTGGTTGGTTCAGTTTTATTGGTGGGTTCATACTTATTGGTGGGTTCAGTCTTATTGGTGGATTCAGCGTTATTCATGGGTTCAGCCTTATTGGTGGGTTCAGCGTTATTGATGGTTCAGTCTTATTGGTGGGTCCAGTCTTATTGGTGGGTTCAGTCTTATTGGTGGGTTCAGTCTTATTGGTGGGTTCAGCCTGATTGATAGGTTCAGCCTTATTGGCGGGTTCAGCCTTATTGGTTGGTTCAGCCTTATTGGTGGGTTCAGTCTTATTTTTGGGTTCAGTCTTATTGGTTGGGTCAGTCTTATTGGTGTGTTCAGCCTTATTGGAGGTTCAGTCTTATTTGTGGGTTCAGCCTTATTGGTGGGTTCAGTCTTATTGGTGGGTTAAGCCTTATTAATGGGTTCAATCTTAATAATTGGTTCAGTCTTATTGATGGGTTCAGCCTTTTTGTTGGGTTCAGCTTTATTGGTGGGTTCAGTCATATTGGTGGGTTCAGCCTTATTGGTGGGTTCAGCCTTATTGGTGGGTTCAGTCTTATTGGTGGGTTCAGTCTTATTGGTGGGTTCAACCTTATTAATGGGTTCAGCCTTATTGGCGGGTTCAGTCTTATTGGTGGGTTCAGCCTTATTTGTGGGTTCAGTCTTATTGATGGGTTCAGCCATATTGGTGGGTTCCGTCTTATTGGTTGGTTCAGTCTTATTGGTGGGTTCAGCCTTATTGGTGGGTTCAGCGTTATTCATGGGTTCAGCCTTATTTATGGGTTCAGCCTTATTGATGGATTCAGCCTTATTGGTGGGTTCAGTCTTATTGTTGGGTTCAGCCTTATTGATGGGTTCAGTGTTATTGGTGGGTTCAGCCTTATTGGTGGGTTCAGTCTTATTAGTGGGTTCAGTCTTATTGATGGGTTCAGCCTTATTGGTGGGTTCAGCCTTATTGGTGGGTTCAGCCTTGTTGATGGGTTCAACCTCATTGGTGGGTTCAGTACTATTGGTGGGTTCAGTTTTATTGGCGGTTTCAGCCTTATTGGTTGGTTCAGCCTTATAGGTGGTTCAGTCTTATTGATGGGTTCAGCCTTATTGGCGGGTTCTGCCTTATTGGTGGGTTCAGCCTTATTGGTGGGTTCAGCCTTGTTGATGGGTTCAACCTCATTGGTGGGTTCAGTACTATTGGTGGGTTCAGTTTTATTGGCGGGTTCAGCCTTATTGGTTGGTTCAGCCTTATTGGTGGGTTCAGTCTTATTGGTGGGTTCAGTCTAATTGATGGGTTCAACCTTATTGATGGGTTCAGCCTTATTGGTGGGTTCAGTCTTTTTGGTTGGTTCAGCCTTATTGATGGGTTCAGTGTTATTGATTGGTTCAGTCTTATTGATGGGTTTAGACTTATTGGTGGGTTCAGCCTTATTGATGGGTTCAGTCTTATTTTTGGGTTCAGTCTTATTGGTTGGGTCAGTGTTATTGGTGTGTTCAGCCTTATTGGTGGGTTCAATCTTATTGGTGGGTTCAGCCTTATTGGTGGGTTCAGTCTTATTGGTGGGTTAAGCCTTATTAATGGGTTCAATCTTATTGATGGGTTCAGCCTTTTTGTTGGGTTCAGCCTTTTTGTTGGGTTCAGCTTTATTGGTGGGTTCAGTCATATTGGTGGGTTCAGCCTTATTGGTGGGTTCAGCCTTATTGGTGGGTTCAGTATTATTGGTGGGTTCAGTCTTATTGGTGGGTTCAACCTTATTAATGGGTTCAGCCTTATTGGCGGGTTCAGTCTTATTGGTGGGTTCAGCCTTATTTGTGGGTTCAGTCTTATTGTTGGGTTCAGCCATATTGGTGGGTTCAGTCTTATTGGTGGGTTCAGCCTTATTGATGGGTTCAGCCTTATTTGTGGGTTCAGTCTTATTGTTGGGTTCAGCCTTATTGATGGGTTCAGTGTTATTGGTGGGTTCAGCCTTATTGGTGGGTTCAGTCTAATTAGTGGGTTCAGTCTTATTGATGGGTTCAGACTTATTGGTGGGTTCAGCCTTATTGATGGGTTCAGTCTTATTGGTGGGTTCAGTCTTATTGGTGGGTTCAGCCTTATTGATGGGTTCAGCCTTATTGGTGGGTTCTGCCTTATTGGTGGGTTCAGCCTTATTGGTGGGTTCAGCCTTGTTGATGGGTTCAGTGTTATTGGTGGGTTCAGCCTTATTGGTGGGTTCAGTCTAATTAGTGGGTTCAGTCTTATTGATGGGTTCAGACTTATTGGTGGGTTCAGCCTTATTGATGGGTTCAGTCTTATTGGTGGGTTCAGTCTTATTGGTGGGTTCAGCCGTATTGATGGGTTCAGCGTTATTGGCGGGTTCTGCCTTATTGGTGGGTTCAGCCTTATTGGTGGGTTCAGCCTTGTTGATGGGTTCAACCTCATTGATGGGTTCAGTACTATTGGTGGGTTCAGTTTTATTGTCGGTTCAGTCTTATTGATGGGTTCAGTCTTATTGGTGGATTCAGCCTTATTGATGGGTTCAGTCTTATTGGTGGGTTCAGTCTTATTGGTGGGTTCAGCCTTAATGATGGGTTCAACCTTATTGGTGGGTTCAATCTTTTTGGTGGGTTCAGCCTTATTGATGGGTTCAATGTTATTGGTGGGTTCAGCCTTATTGGTGGGTTCAGTCTTATTGGTGGGTTCAGTCTTATTGATGGGTTTAGACTTATTGGTGGGTTCAGCCTTATTGATCGGTTCAGTCTTATCTGTGGGTTCAGTCTTATTGGTGGGTTCAGCCTTATTGGCGGGTTCAGTCTGATTGGTGGGTTAAGCCTTATTGATGGATTCAGTCTTGCTGGTGGGTTCAGCCTTATTGATGGGTTCAGCCTTATTGGTGGGTTCAGCCGTATTGATGGGTTCAGCCTTATTGGTGGGTTCAGTCTTATTAGTGGGTTCAGTCTTGTTCATGGGTTCAGACTTATTGGTGGGTTCAGCCTTATTGATGGGTTCAGCCTTAATTGTGGGTTCAGTCTTATTGGTTGGTTCAGTCTTATTGGTGGGTTCAGCCTTATTGGTGGGTTCAGTCTTATTGGCGGATTCAGCGTTATTCATGGGTTCAGCCTTATTGGTGGGTTCAGCCTTATTGATGGTTCAGTCTTATTGGTGGGTCCAGTCTTATTGGTGGGTTCAGTCTTATTGGTGGGTCCAGTCTTATTGGTGGGTTCAGCCTGATTGATAGGTTCAGCCTTATTGGCGGGTTCAGCCTTATTGGTTGGTTCAGCCTTATTGGTCGGTTCAGTCTTATTGGTGGGTTCAGTCTAATTGATGGGTTCAACCTTATTTGTGGGTTCAGTCTTATTGTTGGGTTCAGCCTGATTGATGGGTTCAGTGTTATTGGTGGGTTCAGCCTTATTGGTGGGTTCAGTCTAATTAGTGGGTTCAGTCTTATTGATGGGTTCAGACTTATTGGTGGGTTCAGCCTTATTGATGGGTTCAGTCTTATTGGTGGGTTCAGTCTTATTGGTGGGTTCAGCCTTATTGATGGGTTCAGCCTTATTGGTGGGTTCTGCCTTATTGGTGGGTTCAGCCTTATTGGTGGGTTCAGCCTTGTTGATGGGTTCAGTGTTATTGGTGGGTTCAGCCTTATTGGTGGGTTCAGTCTAATTAGTGGGTTCAGTCTTATTGATGGGTTCAGACTTATTGGTGGGTTCAGCCTTATTGATGGGTTCAGTCTTATTGGTGGGTTCAGTCTTATTGGTGGGTTCAGCCGTATTGATGGGTTCAGCGTTATTGGCGGGTTCTGCCTTATTGGTGGGTTGAGCCTTATTGGTGGGTTCAGCCTTGTTGATGGGTTCAACCTCATTGATGGGTTCAGTACTATTGGTGGGTTCAGTTTTATTGTCGGTTCAGTCTTATTGATGGGTTCAGTCTTATTGGTGGATTCAGCCTTATTGATGGGTTCAGTCTTATTGGTGGGTTCAGTCTTATTGGTGGGTTCAGCCTTAATGATGGGTTCAACCTTATTGGTGGGTTCAATCTTTTTGGTGGGTTCAGCCTTATTGATGGGTTCAATGTTATTGGTGGGTTCAGCCTTATTGGTGGGTTCAGTCTTATTGGTGGGTTCAGTCTTATTGATGGGTTTAGACTTATTGGTGGGTTCAGCCTTATTGATCGGTTCAGTCTTATCTGTGGGTTCAGTCTTATTGGTGGGTTCAGCCTTATTGGCGGGTTCAGTCTGATTGGTGGGTTAAGCCTTATTGATGGATTCAGTCTTGCTGGTGGGTTCAGCCTTATTGATGGGTTCAGCCTTATTGGTGGGTTCAGCCGTATTGATGGGTTCAGCCTTATTGGTGGGTTCAGTCTTATTAGTGGGTTCAGTCTTGTTCATGGGTTCAGACTTATTGGTGGGTTCAGCCTTATTGATGGGTTCAGCCTTAATTGTGGGTTCAGTCTTATTGGTTGGTTCAGTCTTATTGGTGGGTTCAGCCTTATTGGTGGGTTCAGTCTTATTGGCGGATTCAGCGTTATTCATGGGTTCAGCCTTATTGGTGGGTTCAGCCTTATTGATGGTTCAGTCTTATTGGTGGGTCCAGTCTTATTGGTGGGTTCAGTCTTATTGGTGGGTCCAGTCTTATTGGTGGGTTCAGCCTGATTGATAGGTTCAGCCTTATTGGCGGGTTCAGCCTTATTGGTTGGTTCAGCCTTATTGGTCGGTTCAGTCTTATTGGTGGGTTCAGTCTAATTGATGGGTTCAACCTTATTGATGGGTTCAGCCTTATTGGTGGGTTCAGTCTTTTTGGTTGGTTCAGCCTTATTGATGGGTTCAGTGTTATTGATTGGTTCAGTCTTATTGATGGGTTTAGACTTATTGGTGGGTTCAGCCTTATTGATGGGTTCAGTCTTATTTTTGGGTTCAGCCTTATTGGTTGGGTCAGTCTTATTGGTGTGTTCAGCCTTATTGGTGGGTTCAGTCTTATTGGTGGGTTCAGCCTTATTGGTGGGTTCAGTCTTATTGGTGGGTTAAGCCTTATTAATGGGTTCAGTCTTATTGATGGGTTCAATCTTATTGATGGGTTCAGCCTTTTTGTTGGGTTCAGCTTTATTGGTGGGTTCAGTCATATTGGTGGGTTCAGCCTTATTGGTGGGTTTAGCCTTATTGGTGGGTTCCGTCTTATTGGTGGGTTCAGTCTTATTGGTGGGTTCAACCTTATTAATGGGTTCAGCCTTATTGGCGGGTTCAGTCTTATTGGTGGGTTCAGCCTTATTTGTGGGTTCAGTCTTATTGATGGGTTCAGCCATATTGGTGGGTTCAGTCTTATTGGTGGGTTCAGCCTTATTGATGGGTTCAGCCTTATTGGTGGGTTCAGTCTTATTGTTGGGTTCAGCCTTATTGATGGGTTCAGTGTTATTGGTGGGTTCAGCCTTATTGGTGGGTTCAGTCTAATTAGTGGGTTCAGTCTTATTGATGGGTTCAGACTTATTGGTGGGTTCAGCCTTATTGATGAGTTCAGTCTTATTTGTGGGTTGTCTTATTGGTGGGTTCAGCCTTATTGGTGGGTTCAGTCTCATTGGTGGGTTCAGCGTTATTGATGGGTTCAGCCTTATTGGTGGGTTCAGCCTTATTGATGGTTCAATCTTATTGGTGGGTTCAGTCTTATTGGTGGGTTGAGCCTTATTGGTGGGTTCAGTCTTATTGGTGGGTTCAGCCTTATTGATGGTTCAGTCTTATTGGTGGGTTCAGTCTTATTGGTGGGTTCAGCCTTATTGATGGTTCAGTCTTATTGGTGGGTTCAGTCTTATTGGTGGGTTCAGTCTTATTGGTGGGTTCAGCCTGATTGATAGGTTCAGCCTTATTGGCGGGTTCAGCCTTATTGGTTGGTTCAGCCTTATTGGTGGGTTCAGTCTTATTGGTGGGTTCAGTCTAATTGATGGGTTCAACCTTATTGATGGGTTCAGCCTTATTGGTGGGTTCAGTCTTTTTGGTTGGTTCAGCCTTATTGATGGGTTCAGTGTTATTGGTGGGTTCAGCCTTATTGGTGGGTTCAGTCTTATTAGTGGGTTCAGTCTTATTGATGGGTTCAGCCTTATTGGTGGGTTCAGCCTTATTGGTGGGTTCAGCCTTGTTGATGGGTTCAACCTCATTGGTGGGTTCAGTACTATTGGTGGGTTCAGTTTTATTGGCGGTTTCAGCCTTATTGGTTGGTTCAGCCTTATAGGTGGTTCAGTCTTATTGATGGGTTCAGCCTTATTGGCGGGTTCTGCCTTATTGGTGGGTTCAGCCTTATTGGTGGGTTCAGCCTTGTTGATGGGTTCAACCTCATTGGTGGGTTCAGTACTATTGGTGGGTTCAGTTTTATTGGCGGGTTCAGCCTTATTGGTTGGTTCAGCCTTATTGGTGGGTTCAGTCTTATTGGTGGGTTCAGTCTAATTGATGGGTTCAACCTTATTGATGGGTTCAGCCTTATTGGTGGGTTCAGTCTTTTTGGTTGGTTCAGCCTTATTGATGGGTTCAGTGTTATTGATTGGTTCAGTCTTATTGATGGGTTTAGACTTATTGGTGGGTTCAGCCTTATTGATGGGTTCAGTCTTATTTTTGGGTTCAGTCTTATTGGTTGGGTCAGTGTTATTGGTGTGTTCAGCCTTATTGGTGGGTTCAATCTTATTGGTGGGTTCAGCCTTATTGGTGGGTTCAGTCTTATTGGTGGGTTAAGCCTTATTAATGGGTTCAATCTTATTGATGGGTTCAGCCTTTTTGTTGGGTTCAGCCTTTTTGTTGGGTTCAGCTTTATTGGTGGGTTCAGTCATATTGGTGGGTTCAGCCTTATTGGTGGGTTCAGCCTTATTGGTGGGTTCAGTATTATTGGTGGGTTCAGTCTTATTGGTGGGTTCAACCTTATTAATGGGTTCAGCCTTATTGGCGGGTTCAGTCTTATTGGTGGGTTCAGCCTTATTTGTGGGTTCAGTCTTATTGTTGGGTTCAGCCATATTGGTGGGTTCAGTCTTATTGGTGGGTTCAGCCTTATTGATGGGTTCAGCCTTATTTGTGGGTTCAGTCTTATTGTTGGGTTCAGCCTTATTGATGGGTTCAGTGTTATTGGTGGGTTCAGCCTTATTGGTGGGTTCAGTCTAATTAGTGGGTTCAGTCTTATTGATGGGTTCAGACTTATTGGTGGGTTCAGCCTTATTGATGGGTTCAGTCTTATTGGTGGGTTCAGTCTTATTGGTGGGTTCAGCCTTATTGATGGGTTCAGCCTTATTGGTGGGTTCTGCCTTATTGGTGGGTTCAGCCTTATTGGTGGGTTCAGCCTTGTTGATGGGTTCAGTGTTATTGGTGGGTTCAGCCTTATTGGTGGGTTCAGTCTAATTAGTGGGTTCAGTCTTATTGATGGGTTCAGACTTATTGGTGGGTTCAGCCTTATTGATGGGTTCAGTCTTATTGGTGGGTTCAGTCTTATTGGTGGGTTCAGCCGTATTGATGGGTTCAGCGTTATTGGCGGGTTCTGCCTTATTGGTGGGTTCAGCCTTATTGGTGGGTTCAGCCTTGTTGATGGGTTCAACCTCATTGATGGGTTCAGTACTATTGGTGGGTTCAGTTTTATTGTCGGTTCAGTCTTATTGATGGGTTCAGTCTTATTGGTGGATTCAGCCTTATTGATGGGTTCAGTCTTATTGGTGGGTTCAGTCTTATTGGTGGGTTCAGCCTTAATGATGGGTTCAACCTTATTGGTGGGTTCAATCTTTTTGGTGGGTTCAGCCTTATTGATGGGTTCAATGTTATTGGTGGGTTCAGCCTTATTGGTGGGTTCAGTCTTATTGGTGGGTTCAGTCTTATTGATGGGTTTAGACTTATTGGTGGGTTCAGCCTTATTGATCGGTTCAGTCTTATCTGTGGGTTCAGTCTTATTGGTGGGTTCAGCCTTATTGGCGGGTTCAGTCTGATTGGTGGGTTAAGCCTTATTGATGGATTCAGTCTTGCTGGTGGGTTCAGCCTTATTGATGGGTTCAGCCTTATTGGTGGGTTCAGCCGTATTGATGGGTTCAGCCTTATTGGTGGGTTCAGTCTTATTAGTGGGTTCAGTCTTGTTCATGGGTTCAGACTTATTGGTGGGTTCAGCCTTATTGATGGGTTCAGCCTTAATTGTGGGTTCAGTCTTATTGGTTGGTTCAGTCTTATTGGTGGGTTCAGCCTTATTGGTGGGTTCAGTCTTATTGGCGGATTCAGCGTTATTCATGGGTTCAGCCTTATTGGTGGGTTCAGCCTTATTGATGGTTCAGTCTTATTGGTGGGTCCAGTCTTATTGGTGGGTTCAGTCTTATTGGTGGGTCCAGTCTTATTGGTGGGTTCAGCCTGATTGATAGGTTCAGCCTTATTGGCGGGTTCAGCCTTATTGGTTGGTTCAGCCTTATTGGTCGGTTCAGTCTTATTGGTGGGTTCAGTCTAATTGATGGGTTCAACCTTATTTGTGGGTTCAGTCTTATTGTTGGGTTCAGCCTGATTGATGGGTTCAGTGTTATTGGTGGGTTCAGCCTTATTGGTGGGTTCAGTCTAATTAGTGGGTTCAGTCTTATTGATGGGTTCAGACTTATTGGTGGGTTCAGCCTTATTGATGGGTTCAGTCTTATTGGTGGGTTCAGTCTTATTGGTGGGTTCAGCCTTATTGATGGGTTCAGCCTTATTGGTGGGTTCTGCCTTATTGGTGGGTTCAGCCTTATTGGTGGGTTCAGCCTTGTTGATGGGTTCAGTGTTATTGGTGGGTTCAGCCTTATTGGTGGGTTCAGTCTAATTAGTGGGTTCAGTCTTATTGATGGGTTCAGACTTATTGGTGGGTTCAGCCTTATTGATGGGTTCAGTCTTATTGGTGGGTTCAGTCTTATTGGTGGGTTCAGCCGTATTGATGGGTTCAGCGTTATTGGCGGGTTCTGCCTTATTGGTGGGTTGAGCCTTATTGGTGGGTTCAGCCTTGTTGATGGGTTCAACCTCATTGATGGGTTCAGTACTATTGGTGGGTTCAGTTTTATTGTCGGTTCAGTCTTATTGATGGGTTCAGTCTTATTGGTGGATTCAGCCTTATTGATGGGTTCAGTCTTATTGGTGGGTTCAGTCTTATTGGTGGGTTCAGCCTTAATGATGGGTTCAACCTTATTGGTGGGTTCAATCTTTTTGGTGGGTTCAGCCTTATTGATGGGTTCAATGTTATTGGTGGGTTCAGCCTTATTGGTGGGTTCAGTCTTATTGGTGGGTTCAGTCTTATTGATGGGTTTAGACTTATTGGTGGGTTCAGCCTTATTGATCGGTTCAGTCTTATCTGTGGGTTCAGTCTTATTGGTGGGTTCAGCCTTATTGGCGGGTTCAGTCTGATTGGTGGGTTAAGCCTTATTGATGGATTCAGTCTTGCTGGTGGGTTCAGCCTTATTGATGGGTTCAGCCTTATTGGTGGGTTCAGCCGTATTGATGGGTTCAGCCTTATTGGTGGGTTCAGTCTTATTAGTGGGTTCAGTCTTGTTCATGGGTTCAGACTTATTGGTGGGTTCAGCCTTATTGATGGGTTCAGCCTTAATTGTGGGTTCAGTCTTATTGGTTGGTTCAGTCTTATTGGTGGGTTCAGCCTTATTGGTGGGTTCAGTCTTATTGGCGGATTCAGCGTTATTCATGGGTTCAGCCTTATTGGTGGGTTCAGCCTTATTGATGGTTCAGTCTTATTGGTGGGTCCAGTCTTATTGGTGGGTTCAGTCTTATTGGTGGGTCCAGTCTTATTGGTGGGTTCAGCCTGATTGATAGGTTCAGCCTTATTGGCGGGTTCAGCCTTATTGGTTGGTTCAGCCTTATTGGTCGGTTCAGTCTTATTGGTGGGTTCAGTCTAATTGATGGGTTCAACCTTATTGATGGGTTCAGCCTTATTGGTGGGTTCAGTCTTTTTGGTTGGTTCAGCCTTATTGATGGGTTCAGTGTTATTGATTGGTTCAGTCTTATTGATGGGTTTAGACTTATTGGTGGGTTCAGCCTTATTGATGGGTTCAGTCTTATTTTTGGGTTCAGCCTTATTGGTTGGGTCAGTCTTATTGGTGTGTTCAGCCTTATTGGTGGGTTCAGTCTTATTGGTGGGTTCAGCCTTATTGGTGGGTTCAGTCTTATTGGTGGGTTAAGCCTTATTAATGGGTTCAGTCTTATTGATGGGTTCAATCTTATTGATGGGTTCAGCCTTTTTGTTGGGTTCAGCTTTATTGGTGGGTTCAGTCATATTGGTGGGTTCAGCCTTATTGGTGGGTTTAGCCTTATTGGTGGGTTCCGTCTTATTGGTGGGTTCAGTCTTATTGGTGGGTTCAACCTTATTAATGGGTTCAGCCTTATTGGCGGGTTCAGTCTTATTGGTGGGTTCAGCCTTATTTGTGGGTTCAGTCTTATTGATGGGTTCAGTCATATTGGTGGGTTCAGTCTTATTGGTGGGTTCAGCCTTATTGATGGGTTCAGCCTTATTGGTGGGTTCAGTCTTATTGTTGGGTTCAGCCTTATTGATGGGTTCAGTGTTATTGGTGGGTTCAGCCTTATTGGTGGGTTCAGTCTAATTAGTGGGTTCAGTCTTATTGATGGGTTCAGACTTATTGGTGGGTTCAGCCTTATTGATGAGTTCAGTCTTATTTGTGGGTTGTCTTATTGGTGGGTTCAGCCTTATTGGTGGGTTCAGTCTCATTGGTGGGTTCAGCGTTATTGATGGGTTCAGCCTTATTGGTGGGTTCAGCCTTATTGATGGTTCAATCTTATTGGTGGGTTCAGTCTTATTGGTGGGTTGAGCCTTATTGGTGGGTTCAGTCTTATTGGTGGGTTCAGCCTTATTGATGGTTCAGTCTTATTGGTGGGTTCAGTCTTATTGGTGGGTTCAGCCTTATTGATGGTTCAGTCTTATTGGTGGGTTCAGTCTTATTGGTGGGTTCAGTCTTATTGGTGGGTTCAGCCTGATTGATAGGTTCAGCCTTATTGGCGGGTTCAGCCTTATTGGTTGGTTCAGCCTTATTGGTGGGTTCAGTCTTATTGGTGGGTTCAGTCTAATTGATGGGTTCAACCTTATTGATGGGTTCAGCCTTATTGGTGGGTTCAGTCTTTTTGGTTGGTTCAGCCTTATTGATGGGTTCAGTGTTATTGATTGGTTCAGTCTTATTGATGGGTTTAGACTTAGTGGTGGGTTCAGCCTTATTGATGGGTTCAGTCTTATTTTTGGGTTCAGTCTTACTGGTTGGGTCAGTCTTATTGGTGTGTTCAGCCTTATTGGTGGGTTCAGTCTTATTGGCGGGTTCAGCCTTATTGGTGGGTTCAGTCTTATTGGTGGGTTAAGCCTTATTAATGGGTTCTGTCTTATTGATGGGTTCAATCTTATTGATGGGTTCAGCCTTTTTGTTGGGTTCAGCTTTATTGGTGGGTTCAGTCATATTGGTGGGTTCAGCATTATTGGTGGGTTCAGCCTTATTGGTGGGTTCAGTCTTATTGGTGGGTTCAGTCTTATTGGTGGGTTCAACCTTATTAATGGGTTCAGCCTTATTGGCGGGTTCAGTCTTATTGGTGGGTTCAGCCTTATTTGTGGGTTCAGTCTTATTGATGGGTTCAGCCATATTGGTGGGTTCAGTCTTATTGGTGGGTTCAGCCTTATTGATGGGTTCAGCCTTATTGGTGGGTTCAGTCTTATTGTTGGGTTCAGCCTTATTGATGGGTTCAGTGTTATTGGTGGGTTCAGCCTTATTGGTGGGTTCAGTCTAATTAGTGGGTTCAGTCTTATTGATGGGTTCAGACTTATTGGTGGGTTCAGCCTTATTGATGGGTTCAGTCTTATTTGTGGGTTGTCTTATTGGTGGGTTCAGCCTTATTGGTGGGTTCAGTCTTATTGGTGGGTTCAGCGTTATTGATGGGTTCAGCCTTATTGGTGGGTTCAGCCTTATTGATGGTTCAATCTTATTGGTGGGTTCAGTCTTATTGGTGGGTTCAGCCTTATTGGTGGGTTCAGTCTTATTGGTGGGTTCAGCGTTATTCATGGGTTCAGCCTTATTGGTGGGTTCAGCCTTATTGATGGTTCAGTCTTATTGGTGGGTTCAGTCTTATTGGTGGGTTCAGTCTTATTGGTGGGTTCAGCCTTATTGATGGGTTCAGCCTTATTGGCGGGTTCTGCCTTATTGGTGGGTTCAGCCTTATTGGTGGGTTCAGCCTTGTTGATGGGTTCAACCTCATTGGTGGGTTCAGTACTATTGGTGGGTTCAGTTTTATTGTCGGTTCAGTCTTATTGATGGGTTCAGTGTTATTGGTGGGTTCAGCCTTATTGGTGGGTTCAGTCTAATTAGTGGGTTCAGTCTTATTGATGGGTTCAGACTTATTGGTGGGTTCAGCCTTATTGATGGGTTCAGTCTTATTTGTGGGTTGTCTTATTGGTGGGTTCAGCCTTATTGGTGGGTTCAGTCTTATTGGTGGGTTCAGCGTTATTGATGGGTTCAGCCTTATTGGTGGGTTCAGCCTTATTGATGGTTCAATCTTATTGGTGGGTTCAGTCTTATTGGTGGGTTAAGCCTTATTGATGGGTTCAGTCTTATTGGTGGGTTCAGTCTTATTGGTGGGTTCAGCCTTATTGGTGGGTTCAGTCTTATTGGTGGGTTCAGCGTTATTCATGGGTTCAGCCTTATTGGTGGGTTCAGCCTTATTGATGGTTCAGCCTTATTGATGGGTTCAGTCTTATTGGTGGGTTCAGTCTTATTGGTGGGTTCAGCCTTATTGATGGGTTCAACCTTATTGGTGGGTTCAATCTTTTTCGTGGGTTCAGCCTTATTGATGGGTTCAATGTTATTGGTGGGTTCAGCTTTATTGGTGGGTTCAGTCTTATTGGTGGGTTCAGTCTTATTGATGGGTTTAGACTTATTGGTGGGTTCAGCCTTATTGATGGGTTCAGTCTTATTTGTGGGTTCAGTCTTATTGGTGGGTTCAGCCTTATTGGCGGGTTCAGTCTTATTGGTGGGTTAAGCCTTATTGATGGATTCAGTCCTGTTGGTGGGTTCAGCCTTATTGATGGGTTCAGTCTTATTGCTGGGTTCAGCCTTATTGGTGGGTTCAGTCGTATTGGTGGGTTCAGTCTTATTGGTGGGTTCAGTCTTATTGGTGGGTTTAGCCTTATTGGTGGGTTCAGCCTTATTGGTGGGTTCAATCTTATTGGTGGGTTCATTCTTATTGGTGGGTTCAACCTTATTGGTGGATGCAGTGTTATTGGTGGGTTCAGCGGTATTGATGGGTTCAGCCTTATTGGTGGATTCAGTCTTATTGGTGGATTCAGCGTTATTCATGGGTTCAGCCTTATTGGTGGGTTCAGCCTTATTTTTTTTTTTTTTTAACAACAATATATTTTTATTCAAAATGCTTGTTACATTCTTACTTCAAAAGCCCAAGCTACTTATGAAGTATTTCATATTAATATTTTCTTATATAATTAAAATACTTTCAAATAATATAATATAACTGATGAGTATCAGACATTAATTAAATATACCTATACATACGCACCTACATCTACATACATACATCTATGCATATACACACATACATCTGCATGCATAGATATACATATATACAATGCATACATATTTACATTTCAATATTTTCCCTTATTTTTGCTAACAGTTTACTATTTTGGAGTTTTTGCACCTGGCTTATTCTCGTAATATATTCTCTCACAAATAAAGAATATATGTTTACTTGTTTGGTCTTTTGTTCAGATACATAATATGCTTTGTATATAGAAAATCCTAAAATTGCTAAAAAATAGTTGAAATCAAAATAATCTTTATCAAATATCTTATACCCAAAAACAATATGTTTTAATGTGACAAAATTTTCTATATTAGATTTTTTCAATATTTGTTGTATTTTCACCCAAAATTCTTTGAGATAGGGACAAGACATAAAGTAATGTAGATAGTCTTCATCTTGACCACAGAAATTACATTGGCTATTAATAGCAATTCTCCATTTCATTAATAGTTTCTTTGTAGGAATTATATATTGCAATAATTTCCATCTGAATATTTTTAGCTTATTTTCTTCTAAATAATGAAAAATGAAAGAGTAAAGCTGACTCATGTTTGGTTTTTCATTTATAGACAAGTACCTTAACCATGTATTTATACCTATTGGTTTCAAAAATTTTATCTTAATATATTCATTATAAAAATATTTGTTGGACAGTTGTGATGGATCTATACATTTTCCATTTACTATAAACTTATCTTTTTGAAAATTTACAACACTTTTAATAGAGTTTTGAGCCCGTAATGTATGATACCATTCATTAGGTATCGCTTTTTTTAGGCAGATAAATTCAGATATCCAATTATTCTTGTATTTTAATTTATCTAAAATTAAATTCTGACTTATTTCCCCGTTTTCATTTAAAATATCATTGATATAAATTAAATCACTATTTATCCAATTATCAAACATTAACTTTTATTTTTAAACAATATAAATTTATTTCCCCATATAAGCTGTTTTCTAATCTCTGCAAAATGTGATAGCGTTTTTGTTTGACCCCCACCCATTTTTATCCAGGTTTGCAATATTTCTTTATAAAAATCAGGAATATATCTTAAATAATCTTTAATTTTTTTGTATTCGATATTCATTGAAAATATCAACCAATTCTTACCAAATTGTCTAAAGTATTTATATGGTATCAATTTCCAATTGTCCATTTCTCCACTAACAAATCTACTTACCCATGATGCTCTCAGTGATGCAAAGTAACTTCCTATGTCTATCATATTTAAACCCCCCATTTCAAAATTACCTATCATAGTGTTTCTTTTAACTTTGTCTGGTTTACCATCCCATATGAATTTGAAACATTTACTTTCAATTTCTTTTCTATATTTGTCTGGCACGACACATGCACTAGCAACAAAAGTAAATATAGGTATGACTAACGCTTTAATAATCATAATTTTCCCAAGAATAGTTAAATTTCGTTTTCCCCAAGAAAAGAATAAAGTATTCATTTTATCTATTTTATTTTCCCAGTTTAATTTTTCACAGTCTTCTTTATTGTTACCAAAATATACACCCAATGTTTTAATAGGTTTTTCATACCATTTAATGCCCTCTATTTTATCTTTACTGTGCTTAAGTTTTCCTACCCAAATTCCCCCAGTTTTATTTTTGTTCATTAATAATCCAGAAAAAGACCCGAAAGTTTCTATTTCATTAAATGCTATATATATTTCTTCTTTAGACGTACAAAATAAAGTTGTGTCATCAGCGAGTTGCGATATCTTAATGCTATGAGTTGTTTCGTCTATTTTTATTTGAAATCCCTTAATATCTTTATTGTTTCTAAGTCTTGAAGCCATGATTTCCACTGACAAGACAAACAACAAAGCTGATAAAGGACACCCTTGACGAATTCCTCTTGTATTCTTAAACATTTCTGAGACCCACCCATTGTTCATTACACACGTTTGTATATCTGTATATAAAGTTTTTACCCAGTTAATGAAAGATTCATTGAATCCAAAATGCTTAAGAGTATTTAGCATGAAATTCCATTCCAAAGAATCAAAAGCCTTTGTAAAGTCAACGAAAATTATAGCCCCTTCTATTTTATATATATCTGCATAGTCTATGATATCCTGTATTTGTCTAAGATTAAAACCAATAAATCTATTTTTTACATACCCTGTTTGATCTACGTTAATTATTTTTGGTAAAACTTTTTTCAAACGTTGTGCTAAAACATGTGAAATCAGTTTAAGATCTACATTCAAAAGAGAAATCGGACGATAGTTATCAAGACATAAATGATCCCCCTTTTTAAATAGTAACGATAAAATACTTGACCGTTGTGAATAAGACATTAAAGCTTCATTGTAACTCTTATTATAGATATCCGTAAGAACAATTTTTAATTTCCCCCAAAATGCTCTGTAAAATTCTACGGTTAACCCATCTAACCCTGGAGATTTATTCAATTTCATGTTTCCTATAGCCTCAGAACATTCGGTATCAGTTACCTCCCCATCACAATCTAATTTTTCTTTGTCGTTTAAAATTTTATCTAATTTTGTATCAAAAATATATTCTTTTGATGAAATTTCATCTGTTTTTTTCGACGTATAAAGTTGTTCATAGTAGTCCTTAATTGTATTAAGTATTTCCCCTTGTTCTTTAATAACTTTATTGTTTTCATCTAGTAACTTACTTATAGATTTTTTAACCTGTCTTTGCTTTTCTAAACCCAAAAAGTATGAATTATTTTTTTCACCCAATTCTACCCATTTTTCTCTCGACCTAATTTGCGCCCCTTTTGCCTTTTGGTTATAAATTTGTTCTAGTTCTTTCTCAATATCATTAATTCGTTTATCTAAACTTTCATCTGTGATATCTAAAGAGTCCCGATGTGATGATAAATTTTGTAGTTCTTTTTCTAAAGATCTTCTAGCTTCTCGATTAAATTTTGATTTACTTTTACAATATATAATAGTTGCTTCTCTAATTTCTATTTTTAGAACGTCCCATAAAAGCCGACAATCTACGTTATCGTTTACCTTATCGTAAATATATATATCAATCAGATTATTAATCAATAGTTGGTACTCTACTTCCTGTAGTATTGAATTATTGATTTTCCAATAACCCCTACCCTTTTCTGAAACCCCTGGTATAAAATTTATATATACACTTTGGTGATCAGTAGATTGTATGGTTACAGGTTTAATTTTACATGTTTCTACAAGAGAACAAAAATCTGTCCCAATAAATATCATATCTATACGACTGGCCTGTGTTTTATCCTTCCGTCGCCAAGTAAATTGTTGTTTATCTTGATTAAATTTTCTCCAGATATCTGTTAAATTATTTGCTTTTATAAACGTTTTTAAACTTGCTACTGGTTGTATAAATGTACCATTTTTACATTTACTTTTCCTATCAATTGGCATAAGAGTTTCGTTAAAATCACCACCAACTATTGGTATTCCAGTCCCATGTTCCTTTAAGAATCTACTTACATTTTTAAAAAACACATTTCTCAATGTTCTGCAGTTAGGTGCATATATACTTACCATTGAAAACACGGTGTTTTCAATTTGTATGTTTATAAGTATCATTCTACCATCTTCGTCCGTAAACTTATCCATAATTTCGTAATTCAATGATTTATTGATAACTATACCTACCCCCCTACTTGCGGATGTACCGTTACTACAATAAATAGCGAAATTTGTTTTGTTTTTTATTTCATTTTCAATATTTTCATCTAAATGAGTTTCCTGTAAAAAAGCTATTGAACACTTTTGTGTTTTTATCCACTCAACTACCCTATTTCGTTTTTCTCTCCCGTGAATACCATTAACATTCAAACTACACAAATTTATCATATTTTTAGAAATCATATTGTTTATGAGTCACATCAATCGTAATATAAATAGTATGCATAACTATAAGTTAACACCATCATTAAAAAAATACATCGAATGTTTAACAATACATGACAATACTTTTTCGAATATTTACATAGTTTATCTACATATATTTTCATCAATGTTTTATAACCCGTAATTTTGACATGTTTTATACCGTTAAAGGGTTTTAATAGTTTACATGTACATGAATCTTGACCTTCGACAGTTTCGTGCCAGCTGACCAACACGACTATTGCGTGTAGTTGTCTGTTTGAAAGTGTGCACGTGTGATATAATATACATAACGTACTTTTAAGTTCAACATAGTGATGGGATATAGTTTGTGTAAGAGTATAGATTCCAATAACGACCATAGTTATGTTATTTATACTTTGGAATATATCTGAAAAATTGCGCACGTGTTCAAAATATGAAAGTTTCGGATTTGACTGAGCCTGTACAGGTAAGTACATGTATAGAAATAGAAATACTTTTAAACATTTTTTGTATTTAAACTGGTACTGTATTTTCATGTTAACCAATAGTTTCTCTTGTTCACAAACATCTCTCAGCAGTGCACATTTGTTTTTAATTGTACATGTTGTATACAAACACAAGTAATTATTATTGTATTCATAATTATATCGATTGGCGTAAATCTCATCGGTCTGTTGACATTTTTTGATAGACTTAATCAAGGTCGTTACTATTAATAGTCTGGGGAAAAACCAAGGTCGTTCGTGTTTATGATATATGTAAACAGTAATCAGCTGAGAAATTTTTCCATATTTGAATGGAGAATTTTTACACGGATATTTGTTTACATTAAAAATCATAGAAGCTTTCACATGTTTATAAACTGAATTATTATTATACTGTCTCATCAACATTAAACTAGACACTGAATTATGACAAATTGATAATATATTACACATCGATTTTGTACATGTATACAATATTATACACTCATCATCATTTATACTCATATCTATATTCATACATATATTTTCTGACGTACTATCAGTTTGTTTATCATCTACTACGTTCACAAATAATTTTACTCTATGTTTGAGCTGAAAAATTGTTTTATTTTTTGATTTTTTTTTAAATGTTTTCGTAACATATGATAAAAAAGAATAACAATAAATATTAAGATGTATACATGGTATAACTTGTTTACAAGGAATAGCATGAAAAGGTAATTATTTAGTTTTTTATTCATCAACATTAATTTTACTCTATTATTGAGCTTAGGACATTTATAATAATGCATTTTTTTTTGTATATATATCAATATATATATATATATATTTTTTTTTTTTTGTAAAGACAATTTGCAACATAAATATTACAGTTACAAAGAATTAATTTGACTTTCCATCTGCAGTTTTGGCTTTCTTTGGTCCATTACTATCACTATTTCTATCATAGAGTCTCTCTGTAGGTGTTGGTGGGGTATGGTTTCTCACATTCTGTTTGTTTGTGTTGCCTGGTGTTTTCAGAAAAGTTTGTATTGAGTGCTGACCCTTTTCTGATTTTTCAGTGTTTTTATTGTTTGTTGTCCTGACCTTTCTAGGTGAATCTTTAGCTGGTTCTGGTTTGTTTATGTTACCTTTAGTGGAAGAAGCTTCTTTGGTGGAAGCTTTTGTTGACTTGTTTTTATTTGTAATTGTCACATCAACATCTACCTGTGATTGTTTATTTGTTTTTCTACGTTTGGAATCATCTTGTTTTGTTTCATCATCTTGCCTATCATCTGTTCCTGCATGATGTTGTTCTGGTTCACTATTTTCTTCATTGAAATCTTTAGAACAATCCATCATTTTATGCCCACTTTCATGACACTTTCTACACACCCAATCATTAGGACAGTCATATATAAAGTGTCCTGGAGTTAAACATTTATGACAAGTTTTGTCACTGTCTTGAGTATAATTTCTGTTTTGGAACTCTGGTTGCCCAGGATGAAATACTCTTGCTATGTATTTACCTATTTTCAACATTCTTGGTATAGGTTTGCTTAATAGCTTACTGATCACCAACCTATCACCAGTCTCACAGTTGGTTAGTTTTCCATCCACTCTCAGCCTATCTCTAAATATTCCTTGGATTTCACATCCTTCCATAGCTAAAGCTCGGTCAATCTGTCCATCATCGGCAGATAGGGGAACATTTTTGATCTTTATTCTAATTGTATCTGGTTGATATCTAGAGGGATTGTGAGGATTTTGTAGGTGTAAGGGGATCTGCCTGCCACGCAGATTTATTCCTTGAACCAACAGTGACTGTCTGTCCTCCTCATTATCCATGTAGATTCTCCACATCTCGCGCACACGCTGAATCCCCTTTATACATTGGGCTTGCACTTTATCGCCTATGGCCTTATAAATTTCGACATTTGTTAACCATAACGACCGTTCAGGCTTGCGAGACCCAAACACATCTTCATCTTTAAGAAAGATCGGTTTCACATTTTCACTTTCTCTATAATGAGATTGTGTATAGCCTTGTTTTGAGAATTGATTATTGTGTTCATTTGTATCATCTGTATCTTGATTTTTATCTTGACGGTTGTTCCCGGACACAATTTGGGAGTACGACGCCATTTTTTCATTGTTTACAAGTTGTTCGTCAACTTCAATGCCATTATTCATCGGTTGCTCACCTCGCAATCCTTGAATGATTTGGCCAATTTGATCTTCACTCAATTGATTATACAATAACTCAAATTTTGACGACATTGCTTACCGAATTTCTATCTAAATTAAGTTTTATATTGGAGTAGTGTCTCAGTAAGCCTTGGCAAACTAAGGGCCATAATCCATACCTGCCTTATTGATGGTTCAGTCTTATTGGTGGGTCCAGCCTTATTGGTGGGTTCAGTCTTATTGGTGGGTTCAGTCTTATTGGTGGGTTCAGCCTGATTGATAGGTTCAGCCTTATTGGCGGGTTCAGCCTTATTGGTTGGTTCAGCCTTATTGGTGGGTTCAGTCTTATTGATGGGTTCAACCTTATTGATGGGTTCAGCCTTATTGGTGGGTTCAGTCTTTTTGGTGGGTTCAGCCTTATTGATGGGTTCAGTGTTATTGGTGGGTTCAGCTTTATTGGTGGGTTCAGTCTTATTGATTGGTTTAGTCTTATTGATGGGTTCAGTCTTATTTTTGGGTTCAGTCTTATTGGTTGGGTCAGTCTTATTGGTGTGTTCAGCCGTATTGGTGGGTTCAGTCTTATTGGTGGGTTCAGCCTTATTGGTGGGTTCAGTCTTATTGGTGGGTTAAGCCTTATTGGTGGGTTCAGTCTTATTGGTGGGTTCAGCCTTATTGATGGGTTCAGTCTTATTGGTGGATTCAGCCTTATTGATGGGTTCAGTATTATTGGTGGGTTCAGTCTTTTTGGTCGGTTCAGCCTTATTGATGGGTTCAGTGTTATTGGTGGGTTCAGCCTTATTGGTGGGTTCAGTCTTATTGGTGGGTTCAGTCTTATTGATGGGTTTAGACTTATTAGTGGATTCAGTCTTATTGATGGTTTCAGACTTATTGGTGGGTTCAGCCTTATTGATGGGTTCAGTCTTATTTGTGGGTTCAGTCTTATTGGTGGATTCAGCCTTATTGGTGTATTCAGTCTTATTGGTGGGTTCAGCGTTATTGATGGGTTCAGCGTTATTGGTGGCTTCAGCCTTATTGATGGTTCAATCTTATTGGTGGGTTCAGTCGTATTGGTGGATTAAGCCTTATTGATGGTTTCAGTCTTTTTAATGGGTTCAGCCTTATTGGTGGGTTCAGCCTTACTGGTGGGTTCAGTCTTATTGGTGGTTTCAGTTATATTGGTGGGTTCAGTCTTATTGGTGGGTTCAGTCTTATTGGTGGGTTCAGTCTTATTGTTGGATTCAACCTTTTTGATGGGTTCAGTGCTATTGGTGGGTTCAGCCTTATTGGTGGGTTCAGTCTTATGTGTGGGTTCAGTCTTAGTGATGGGTTCAGACTTATTGGTGGATTCAGCCTTATTGATGGGTTCAGTCTTATTTTTGGGTTCAGTCTTATTGGTGGGTTCAGCCTTATTGGTGAGTTCAATCTTATTGGTGGGTTCAGCGTTATTGATGGGTTCAGCCTTATTGATGGGTTCAGCCTTATTGATGGTTCAATCTTATTGGTGGGTTCAGTCTTATTGGTGGGTTAAGCCTAATTGATGAGTTCAGGCTTATTGGTGGGTTCAGTCTTATTGATGGGTTCAGCCTTATTGTTGTGTTCAGCCTTATTGATGGGTTCATTCATATTGGTGGGTTCAGTCTTATTGGTGGATTCAGCCTTATAGGTGGGTTCAGCCTTATTGGTGGGTTCAGCCTTATTGGTGGGTTCAACCTTGTTGGTGGGTTCAGTCTCATCGGTGGGTTCAGTCCTATTGGTGGGTTCTGCCTTATTGATGGTTCAATCTTATTGGTGGGTTCAGTCTTATTGGTGGATTAAGCCTTATTGATGGTTTCAGTCTTTTTAATGGGTTCAGCCTTATTGGTGGGTTCAGCCTTACTGGTGGGTTCAGTCTTATTGGTGGTTTCAGTCATATTAGTGGGTTGAGCCTTATTGGTGATTTCAGTCTTATTGGTGGGTTCAGCCTTATTGATCGGTTAAGTTTTATTGGTGGGTTCAGCCTTATTGGTGGGTTCAGTCTTATTGGTGTGTTCAGTCTTATTGGTGGGTTCAGCCTTATTGATGGGTTCAGTCTTATTGGTGGATTCAGCCTTATTGATGGGTTCAGTATTATTGGTGGGTTCAGTCTTTTTGGTCGGTTCAGCCTTATTGATGGGTTCAGTGTTATTGGTGGGTTCAGCCTTATTGGTGGGTTCAGTCTTATTGGTGGGTTCAGTCTTATTGATGGGTTTAGACTTATTAGTGGATTCAGTCTTATTGATGGTTTCAGACTTATTGGTGGGTTCAGCCTTATTGATGGGTTCAGTCTTATTTGTGGGTTCAGTCTTATTGGTGGATTCAGCCTTATTGGTGTATTCAGTCTTATTGGTGGGTTCAGCGTTATTGATGGGTTCAGCGTTATTGGTGGCTTCAGCCTTATTGATGGTTCAATCTTATTGGTGGGTTCAGTCGTATTGGTGGATTAAGCCTTATTGATGGTTTCAGTCTTTTTAATGGGTTCAGCCTTATTGGTGGGTTCAGCCTTACTGGTGGGTTCAGTCTTATTGGTGGTTTCAGTTATATTGGTGGGTTCAGTCTTATTGGTGGGTTCAGTCTTATTGGTGGGTTCAGTCTTATTGTTGGATTCAACCTTTTTGATGGGTTCAGTGCTATTGGTGGGTTCAGCCTTATTGGTGGGTTCAGTCTTATGTGTGGGTTCAGTCTTAGTGATGGGTTCAGACTTATTGGTGGATTCAGCCTTATTGATGGGTTCAGTCTTATTTGTGGGTTCAGTCTTATTGGTGGGTTCAGCCTTATTGGTGAGTTCAATCTTATTGGTGGGTTCAGCGTTATTGATGGGTTCAGCCTTATTGATGGGTTCAGCCTTATTGATGGTTCAATCTTATTGGTGGGTTCAGTCTTATTGGTGGGTTAAGCCTAATTGATGGGTTCAGGCTTATTGGTGGGTTCAGTCTTATTGATGGGTTCAGCCTTATTGTTGTGTTCAGCCTTATTGATGGGTTCATTCATATTGGTGGGTTCAGTCTTATTGGTGGATTCAGCCTTATAGGTGGGTTCAGCCTTATTGGTGGGTTCAGCCTTATTGGTGGGTTCAACCTTGTTGGTGGGTTCAGTCTCATCGGTGGGTTCAGTCCTATTGGTGGGTTCTGCCTTATTGATGGTTCAATCTTATTGGTGGGTTCAGTCTTATTGGTGGATTAAGCCTTATTGATGGTTTCAGTCTTTTTAATGGGTTCAGCCTTATTGGTGGGTTCAGCCTTACTGGTGGGTTCAGTCTTATTGGTGGTTTCAGTCATATTAGTGGGTTGAGCCTTATTGGTGATTTCAGTCTTATTGGTGGGTTCAGCCTTATTGATCGGTTAAGTTTTATTGGTGGGTTCAGCCTTATTGGTGGGTTCAGTCTTATTGGTGTGTTCAGTCTTATTGGTGGGTTCAGGCTTATTGGTGGATTCAGTCTTATTGGTGGGTTCAACGTTATTGATGGGTTCAGCTTTATTGGTGGGTTCAGCCTTATTGGTGGGCTCAGCCTTATTGGTGGGTTCAACCTTGTTGGTGGGTTCAGTCTCATTGGTGGGTTCAGTCCTATTGGTGGGTTCAGCCTTATTGATGGTTCAATCTTATTGGTGGGTTCAGTTTTATTGGTGGATTAAGCCTTATTGATGGTTTCAGTCTTTTTAATGGGTTCAGCCTTATTGGTGGGTTCAGCCTTACTGGTGGGTTCAGTCTTATTGGTGGTTTCAGTCATATTGGTGGGTTCAGTCTTATTGGTGGGTTCCGTCTTATTGATGGGTTGAGCCTTATTGGTGGGTTCAGCCTTATTGGTGGGTTCAGTCTTATTGGTGGGTTCAGTCTTATTGGTGGGTTCAGTCTTATTGTTGGGTTCAACCTTATTGATGGGTTCAGTGTTATTGGTGGGTTCAGCCTTATTGGTGGGTTCAGTCTTATTTGTGGGTTCAGTCTTAGTGATGGGTTCAGACTTATTGGTGGATTCAGCCTTATTGATGGGTTCAGTCTTATTTGTGGGTTCAGTCTTATTGGTGGGTTCAGCCTTATTGGTGGGTTCAATCTTATTGGTGGGTTCAGCGTTATTGATCGGTTCAGCCTTATTGGTGGGTTAAGCCTTATTGATGGTTCAATCTTATTGGTGGGTTCAGCCTTATTGGTGGGTTGAGTCTTATTGATGGGCTCAGTCTTATTGGTGGGTTCAGTCTTATTGATGGGTTCAGCCTTATTGTTGGGTTCAGCCTTATTGATGGGTTCATTCATATTGGTGGGTTCAGTCTTATTGGTGGGTTCCGTCTTATTGATGGGTTCAGCCTTATTGGTGGGTTCAGCCTTATTGGTGGGTTCAGTCTTAATGGTGGATTCAGTCTTATTGGTGGTTTCAGTCTTATTGTTGGGTTCAGCCTTATTGGTGGGTTCAGCCTTATTGGTGGGTTCAGCCTTATTGGTGGGTTCAATCTTGTTGGTGGGTTCAGTCTCATTGGTGGGTTCAGTCCTATTGGTGGGTTTTCTTATTGGTGGGTTTAGTCTTATTGATGGGTGCAATCGTATTGATGGGTTCAGCCTTATTGATGGGTTCAGTCTTTTTGGTGGGTTCAACCTTATTGGTGGGTTCAGTCTTATTAGTGGGTTGAGCCTTATTGGTGATTTCAGTCTTATTGGTGGGTTCAGCCTTATTGATCGGTTAAGTTTTATTGGTGGGTTCAGCCTTATTGGTGGGTTCAGTCTTATTGGTGTGTTCAGTCTTATTGATGGGTTCAGACTTATTGGTGGGTTCAGTCTTATTGGTGGGTTCAGCCTTATTGGTTGATTCAGTCTTATTGGTGGGTTCAGGCTTATTGGTGGGTTCAGTCTTATTGGTGGGTTCAACGTTATTGATGGGTTCAGCTTTATTGGTGAGTTCAGCCTTATTGGTGGGATCAGCCTTATTGTTGGGTTCAGCGTTATTGGTGGTGTCCGTGTTGCTCGTCTTTGAAGTTTTCTGTGATGTGTTTTTTGTTAGTTTTGTCTTACTTTGTTTTGGGTTTTTTCTTTGCTTTGTTCGTCTTCGTCCTGTGTCGTGTGTGCCAGATATTTCCAGTGGCTCTCGATTGTTCATTCTTGATTATCTCTCTGTTTTCTCTAACGTTTATTTAATAATAAAACGTAGATGTCAAAATTAGTGCGCACGACATGTATCTGGAATAACCTTCATCAGGTACGATCCATATCGAAATATTTGAAAGCCAAATAATTCAAAAGTGTTTAGGAACAATAAACCAAAGAGCTCGGAAGAAATCGGCTAAGGTCACATATACCCGAGGGAGGAGAACCTTAGTTTTGATAATAGTACGCATGAGGCATCTCTGGGATAGCCTATAACAGGTTCAATGTTTAATGATTGGAAAGTCAAGCAATTAAAAACAGTTGTGATCTGGTGTTCTACGAAACCATTTTCCAAAGAGTTGTGATCTGTGTTCTATGAAACCATTCACCAAAGAGTTGTGATCTGTGTTCTACGAATCCATTCATCGTTGGTTTGACTTTGCAAAAACTTAGTAAAGTTGCACTTGAACATACGGATTGCAAACTGTAGCTTACACTTCCGCAGCACGCGAATTTCCCCCTCTATTTCAGTATTTTAGATTCAAGTGTTCCATTGCCTTTTTAACACTCCACTGAGTTATATTTGGAAATCTATCCAAACTAAATTTTATTATAATGACTTTTTTCGGTGTAATAATATCCTAGCAAGAGAAATACTTTTCCCGATAACAACATAAGTCCGAAATGGAGTGGTCGGTCAAACACATTTCACAATTTACACATCTTATGATCATATGCTTTGCCAGTACGACGAACACAAAAAACTTCACAAACATTATAAAGAACCACATAATTATCATGTATGTACTGATATGAAGTTTCTGAGGAAAATATTGCCACGTTATCATACGCTAGCTATACACGTCATTATTTATATTAGATTCTGATCGACAAAAATCGTTGTAGAAAACCATCATTGTTCCTAAGATTGTTTCTTATATTTATAGCCTAGAAAACCACTATGACAATCAATGTTCCTAAGATTGTATTATATATATATAGCCTAGTAAACCAATATGACAATCATTGTTCCTAAGATTGCTTCATATATATATATAGCCTAGTAAACCACTATGACAATCAATGCTCCTAAGATTGTTTCATAAATATATAGCCTAGTAAACCAATATGACAATCATTGTTCCTAAGATTGCTTCATATATATATATATATAGCCTAGTAAACCACTGTGACAATCATTGTTCCTAAGATTGCTTCATATATATATATAGCCTAGTAAACCACTGTGACAATCATTGTTCCTAAGATTGTTTCATATATATATATAGTCTATTAAACCACTATGACAATCAATGTTCCTAAGATTGTATCATATATATATATGGCCTAGTACACCACTATGACAATCAATATTCCTAAGATTGTGTCATATATATATATATAGCCTAGTAAACCACTATGACAATCAATGTTCCTAAGATTGTGTCATATATATATATAGCCTAGTAAACCAATATGACAATCAATGTTCCTAAGATTGTATCATATATATATATAGCCTAGTAAACCAATATGACAATCAATGTTCCTAAGATTGTGTCATATATATATATAGCCTAGTAAACCAATATGACAATCATTGTTCCTAAGATTGTTTTATATATATATATAGCCTAGTAAACCACTATGACAATCAATGTTCCTAAGATTGTGTCATATATATATATATAGCCTAGTAAACCAATATGACAATCAATGTTCCTAAGATTGTTTCATATATATATATAGCCTAGTAAACCACTATGACAATCATTGTTCCTAAGATTGTGTCATATATATATATAGCCTAGTAAACCACTATGACAATCATTGTTCCTAAGATTGTGTCATATATATATACATAGCCTAGTAAACCACTATGACAATCAATGTTCCTAAGATTGTGTCATATATATATATATATAGCCTAGTACACCACTATGACAATCAATGGTCCTAAGATTGTTTTATATATATATATATAGCCTAGTAAACCACTATGACAATCAATGTTCCTAAGATTGTGTCATATATATATATATAGCCTAGTAAACCACTATGACAATCAATCTTCCTAAGATTGTTTTATATATATATATATATAGCCTAGTAAACCACTATGACAATCAATGTTCCTAAGATTGTGTCATATATATATATATATAGCTTAGTAAACCACTATGACAATCAATATTCCTAAGATTGTTTTATATATATATATATATAGCTTAGTAAACCACTATGACAATCAATGTTCCTAAGATTGTTTTATATATATATATATAGCCTAGTAAACCACTATGACAATCAATGTTCCTAAGATTGTGTCATATATATATATATATAGCCTAGTAAACCACTATGACAATCATTGTTCCTAAGATTGTGTCATATATATATATATAGCCTAGTAAAGCACTATGACAATCAATGTTCCTAAGATTGTGTCATATATATATATAGCCTAGTAAACCACTATGACAATCAATGTTCCTAAGATTGTTTTATATATATATATATATAGCTTAGTAAACCACTATGACAATCAATGTTCCTAAGATTGTTTTATATATATATATATAGCCTAGTAAACCACTATGACAATCAATGTTCCTAAGATTGTGTCATATATATATATATATAGCCTAGTAAACCACTATGACAATCAATGTTCCTAAGATTGTGTCATATATATATATATAGCCTAGTAAAGCACTATGACAATCAATGTTCCTAAGATTGTGTCATATATATATATAGCCTAGTAAACCACTATGACAATCAATGTTCCTAAGATTGTGTCATATATATATATATATAGCCTAGTAAACCACTATGACAATCAATGTTCCTAAGATTGTGTCATATATATATATATAGCCTAGTAAAGCACTATGACAATCAATGTTCCTAAGATTGTGTCATATATATATATAGCCTAGTAAACCACTATGACAATCAATGTTCCTAAGATTGTGTCATATATATATATATATAGCCTAGTAAACCACTGTGACAATCAATGTTCCTAAGATTGTTTTATATATATATATATATAGCTTAGTAAACCACTATGACAATCAATATTCCTAAGATTGTTTATATATATATATATATATAGCTTAGTAAACCACTATGACAATCAATATTCCTAAGATTGTGTCATATATATATATATAGCCTAGTAAACCACTATGACAATCAATGTTCCTAAGATTGTGTCATATAGATATATAGCCTAGTAAACCACTATGACAATCATTGTTCCTAAGATTGTGTCATATATATATATAGCCTAGTAAACCAATATGACAATCAATGTTCCTAAGATTGTATCATATATATATATAGCCTAGTAAACCAATATGACAATCAATGTTCCTAAGATTGTATCATATATATATATAGCCTAGTAAACCACTATGACAATCAATGTTCCTAAGATTGTATCATATATATATATAGCCTAGTAAACCACTATGACAATCAATGTTCCTTAGATTGTGTCATATATATATATATAGCCTAGTAAACCACTATGACAATCAATGTTCCTAAGATTGTGTCATGTATATATATAGCCTAGTAAACCAATATGACAATCAATGTTCCTAAGATTGTGTCATGTATATATATAGCCTAGTAAACCACTATGACAATCATTGTTCCTAAGATTGTGTCATATATATATATAGCCTAGTAAACCAATATGACAATCAATGTTCCTAAGATTGTATCATATATATATATAGCCTAGTAAACCACTATGACAATCAATGTTCCTAAGATTGTGTCATATATATATATAGCCTAGTAAACCACTATGACAATCAATGTTCCTAAGATTGTTTTATATATATATATAGCATAGTAAATCACTATGACAATCAATGTTCCTAAGATTGTATCATATATATATATAGCCTAGTAAACCACTATGACAATCAATGTTCCTAAGATTGTGTCATATATATATATAGCATAGTAAATCACTATGACAATCAATGTTCCTAAGATTGTATCATATATATATATAGCTTAGTAAACCACCATGACAATCAATGTTCCTAAGATTGTGTCATATATATATATAGCCTAGTAAACCAATATGACAATCATTGTTCCTAAGATTGTTTTATATATATATATAGCCTAGTAAACCACTATGACAATCATTGTTCCTAAGATTGTGTCATATATATATATAGCCTAGTAAACCACTATGACAATCAATGTTCCTAAGATTGTTTTATATATATATATAGACTAGTAAACCACTATGACAATCAATATTCCTAAGATTGTGTCATATATATATATAGCCTAGTAAACCACTATGACAATCATTGTTCCTAAGATTGTTTTATATATATATATATATAACCTAGTAAACCAATATGACAATCAATGTTCCTAAGATTGTTTCATATATATATATAGCCTAGTAAACCACTATGACAATCAATATTCCTAAGATTGTGTCATATATATATATAGCCTAGTAAACCACTATGACAATCAATGTTCCTATGATTGTTTTATATATATATATAGCCTAGTACACCACTATGACAATCAATGTTCCTAAGATTGTATCATATATATATATATAACCTAGTAAACCAATATGACAATCAATGTTCCTAAGATTGTGTCATATATATATATATAGACTAGTAAACCACTATGACAATCAATGTTCCTAAGATTGTGTCATATATATATATATAACCTAGTAAACCAATATGACAATCAATGTTCCTAAGATTGTGTCATATATATATATATAGCCTAGTACACCACTATGACAATCAATATTCCTAAGATTGTGTCATATATATATATATAGCCTAGTAAACCACTATGACAATCATTGTTCCTAAGATTGTGTCATATATATATATATATAGCCTAGTAAACCACTATGACAATCATTGTTCCTAAGATTGTGTCATATATATATATAGCCTAGTAAACCACTATGACAATCAATGTTCCTAAGATTGTTTTATATATATATATAGACTAGTAAACCACTATGACAATCAATATTCCTAAGATTGTGTCATATATATATATAGCCTAGTAAACCACTATGACAATCATTGTTCCTAAGATTGTATCATATATATATATAGCCTAGTAAACCACTATGACAATCAATGTTCCTAAGATTGTTTTATATATATATATAGCCTAGTAAACCACTATGACAATCAATGTTCCTAAGATTGTTTTATATATATATATAGCCTAGTAAACCACTATGACAATCAATGTTCCTAAGATTGTGTCATATATATATATAGACTAGTAAACCACTATGACAATCAATATTCCTAAGATTGTGTCATATATATATATAGCCTAGTAAACCACTATGACAATCAATGTTCCTAAGATTGTGTCATATATATATATAGCCTAGTAAACCAATATGACAATCATTGTTCCTAAGATTGTGTCATATATATATATAGCCTAGTAAACCACTATGACAATCAATGTTCCTAAGATTGTGTCATATATATATATAGCCTAGTAAACCACTATGACAATCAATGTTCCTAAGATTGTGTCATATATATATATAGCCTAGTAAACCACTATGACAATCAATGTTCCTAAGATTGTGTCATATATATATATAGCCTAGTAAACCACTATGACAATCAATGTTCCTAAGATTGTGTCATATATATATATAACCTAGTAAAACACTATGACAATCAATGTTCCTAAGATTGTGTCATATATATATATAGCCTAGTAAACCACTATGACAATCATTGTTCCTAAGATTGTTTTATATATATATATATATAACCTTGTAAACCAATATGACAATCAATGTTCCTAAGATTGTTTCATATATATATATAGCCTAGTAAACCACTATGACAATCAATATTCCTAAGATTGTGTCATATATATATATAGCCTAGTAAATCACTATGACAATCAATGTTCCTAAGATTGTTTTATATATATATATATATAGCCTAGTAAACCACTATGACAATCAATGTTCCTAAGATTGTTTTATATATATATATAGACTAGTAAACCACTATGACAATCAATGTTCCTAAGATTGTGTCATATATATATATATAACCTAGTAAACCAATATGACAATCAATGTTCCTAAGATTGTGTCATATATATATATATAGCCTAGTACACCACTATGACAATCAATATTCCTAAGATTGTGTCATATATATATATATAGCCTAGTAAACCACTATGACAATCATTGTTCCTAAGATTGTGTCATATATATATATAGTCTATTAAACCACTATGACAATCAATGTTCCTAAGATTGTTTTATATATATATATAGCCTAGTAAACCAATATGACAATCATTGTTCCTAAGATTGTTTTATATATATATATAGCCTAGAAAACCACTATGACAATCAATGTTCCTAAGATTGTTTTATATATATATATATATAGCCTAGTAAACCACTATGACAATCAATGTTCCTAAGATTGTTTTATATATATATATAGCCTAGTAAACCAATATGACAATCATTGTTCCTAAGATTGTTTTATATATATATATAGCCTAGAAAACCACTATGACAATCAATGTTCCTAAGATTGTTTTATATATATATATATATAGCCTAGTAAACCACTATGACAATCAATGTTCCTAAGATTGTGTCATATATATATATATAGCCTAGTAAACCACTATGACAATCATTGTTCCTAAGATTGTGTCATATATATATATAGTCTATTAAACCACTATGACAATCAATGTTCCTAAGATTGTTTTATATATATATATATATAGCTTAGTAAACCACCATGACAATCAATGTTCCTAAGATTGTGTCATATATATATATAGCCTAGTAAACCAATATGACAATCATTGTTCCTAAGATTGTTTTATATATATATATAGCCTAGAAAACCACTATGACAATCAATGTTCCTAAGATTGTTTTATATATATATATATATAACCTAGTAAACCAATATGACAATCAATGTTCCTAAGATTGTTTCAGATATATATATAGCCTAGTAAACCAATATGACAATCAATGTTCCTAAGATTGTGTCATATATATATATAGCCTAGTAAACCAATATGACAATCATTGTTCCTAAGATTGTTTTATATATATATATAGCCTAGAAAACCACTATGACAATCAATGTTCCTAAGATTGTTTTATATATATATATATATAACCTAGTAAACCAATATGACAATCAATGTTCCTAAGATTGTTTCATATATATATATAGCCTAGTAAACCAATATGACAATCAATGTTCCTAAGATTGTGTCATATATATATATAGCTTGGTAAACCACTATGACAATCAATATTCCTAAGATTGTTTTATATATATATATATATAGACTAGTAAACCACTATGACAATCAATGTTCCTGAGATTGTTTCATATATATATATATATAGCCTAGTAAATCACTATGACAATCAATGTTCCTAAGATTGTGTCATATATATATATAGCCTAGTAAACCACTATGACAATCATTGTTCCTAAGATTGTGTCATATATATATATAACCTAGTAAACCACTATGACAATCAATGTTCCTAAGATTGTTTTATATATATATATATAACCTAGTAAACCAATATGACAATCAATGTTCCTAAGATTGTTTCATATATATATATAGCCTAGTAAACCAATATGACAATCAATGTTCCTAAGATTGTGTCATATATATATATAGCCTAGTAAACCACTATGACAATCATTGTTCCTGAGATTGTGTCATATATATATACATAGCCTAGTAAACCACTATGACAATCAATGTTCCTAAGATTGTGTCATATATATATATAGACTAGTAAACCAATATGACAATCAATGTTCCTAAGACTGTGTCATATATATATATAGCCTAGTAAACCACTATGACAATCAATGTTCCTAAGATTGTGTCATATATATATATAGCCTAGTAAACGACTATGACAATCAATGTTCCTAAGATTGTTTCATATATATATATAGCCTAATAAACGACTATGACAATCAATGTTCCTAAGATTGTGTCATATATATATATAGCCTAGTAAACCACTATGACAATCAATGTTCCTAAGATTGTGTCATATATATATATATAGCCTAGTAAACCACTATGACAATCAATGTTCCTAAGATTGTTTCATATATATATATGGCCTAGTACACCACTATGACAATCAATATTCCTAAGATTGTGTCATATATATATATAGCCTAGTAAACGACTATGACAATCAATGTTCCTAAGATTGTTTTATATATATATATATAGCCTAGTAAACCATTATGACAATCAATGTTCCTAAGATTGTGTCATATATATATATAGCTTAGTAAACCACTATGACAATCAATTTTCCTAAGATTGTGTCATATCTATATATAGACTAGTAAACCACTATGACAATCAATGTTCCTAAGATTGTGTCATATATATATATAGCCTAGTAAACGATTATGACAATCAATGTTCCTAAGATTGTGTCATATATATATATATAGCCTAGTAAACCACTATGACAATCAATGTTCCTAAGATTGTGTCATATATATATATAGCCTAGTAAACCAATATGACAATCAATGTTCCTAAGATTGTTTTATATATATATATATAGTCTATTAAACCACTATGACAATCAATGTTCCTAAGATTGTGTCATATATATATATAGCCTAGTACACCACTATGACAATCAATGTTCCTAAGATTGTGTCATATATATATATAGCCTAGTAAACCACTATGACAATCAATGTTCCTAAGATTGTGTCATATATATATATATAGTCTATTAAACCACTATGACAATCAATGTTCCTAAGATTGTGTCATATATATATATAACCTAGTAAACCACTATGACAATCAATGTTCCTAAGATTGTGTCATATATATATATAGACTAGTAAACCACTATGACAATCAATGTTCCTAAGATTGTGTCATATATATATATAGCCTAGTAAACCAATATGACAATCATTGTTCCTAAGATTGTTTCATATATATATATAGCCTAGTAAACCACTATGACAATCAATGTTCCTAAGATTGTTTTATGTATATATATATAGCCTAGTAAACCACTATGACAATCATTATTCCTAAGATTGTGTCATATATATATATAGCCTAGTACACCACTATGACAATCAATGTTCCTAAGATTGTGTCATATATATATATAGCCTAGTACACCACTATGACAATCAATGTTCCTAAGATTGTGTCATATATATATATAGCCTAGTAAACCACTATGACAATCAATATTCCTAAGATTGTGTCGTATATATATATAGCCTAGTAAACCACTATGACAATCAATGTTCCTAAGATTGTTTTATATATATATATAGACTAGTAAACCACTATGACAATCAATGTTCCTAAGATTGTTTTATATATATATATAGCCTAGTAAACCACTATGACAATCAATATTCCTAAGATTGTGTCGTATATATATATAGCCTAGTAAACCACTATGACAATCAATGTTCCTAAGATTGTGTCATATATATATATAGCCTAGTAAACCACTATGACAATCAATATTCCTAAGATTGTTTTATATATATATATAGACTAGTAAACCACTATGACAATCAATGTTCCTAAGATTGTTTTATATATATATATAGACTAGTAAACCACTATGACAATCAATGTTCCTAAGATTGTTTTATATATATATATAGACTAGTAAACCACTATGACAATCAATGTTCCTAAGATTGTTTTATATATATATATATAGACTAGTAAACCACTATGACAATCAATGTTCCTAAGATTGTTTTATATATATATATATAGACTAGTAAACCACTATGACAATCAATATTCCTAAGATTGTTTTATATATATATATATAGACTAGTAAACCACTATGACAATCAATGTTCCTAAGATTGTTTTATATATATATATAGACTAGTAAACCACTATGACAATCAATGTTCCTAAGATTGTTTTATATATATATATAGACTAGTAAACCACTATGACAATCAATGTTCCTAAGATTGTTTCATATATATATATAGCCTAGTAAACCACTATGACAATCAATGTTCCTAAGATTGTTTCATATATATATATAGACTAGTAAACCACTATGACAATCAATGTTCCTAAGATTGTTTTATGTATATATATATAGCCTAGTAAACCACTATGACAATCAATGTTCCTAAGATTGTGTCATATATATATATAGCCTAGTAAACCACTATGACAATCATTCTTCCTAAGATTGTGTCATGTATATATATATAGCCTAGTAAACCACTATGACAATCAATGTTCCTAAGATTGTGTCATATATATATATAGCCTAGTAAACCACTATGACAATCAATGCTCCTAAGATTGTGTCATATATATATATAGCCTAGTACACCACTATGACAATCAATGTTCCTAAGATTGTGTCATATATATATAGCCTAGTAAACCAATATGACAATCATTGTTCCTAAGATTGTTTCATATATATATATAGCCTAGTAAACCACTATGACAATCAATGTTCCTAAGATTGTTTTATATATATATATATATAGCCTAGTAAACCACTATGACAATCATTGTTCCTAAGATTGTTTCATATATATATATAGCCTAGTAAACCACTATGACAATCAATGTTCCTAAGATTGTGTCATATATATATATATAGCCTAGTAAACCACTATGACAATCAATGTTCCTAAGATTGTTTTATATATATATATAGACTAGTAAACCACTATGACAATCAATGTTCCTAAGATTGTTTTATATATATATATATAGTCTAGTAAACCACTATGACAATCAATGTTCCTAAGATTGTTTTATATATATATATAGACTAGTAAACCACTATGACAATCAATGTTCCTAAGATTGTTTTATATATATATATATAGTCTAGTAAACCACTATGACAATCAATGTTCCTAAGATTGTTTTATATATATATATATAGACTAGTAAACCACTATGACAATCAATGTTCCTAAGATTGTTTTATATATATATATAGACTAGTAAACCACTATGACAATCAATGTTCCTAAGATTGTTTTATATATATATATAGACTAGTAAACCACTATGACAATCAATGTTCCTAAGATTGTTTTATATATATATATAGACTAGTAAACCACTATGACAATCATTGTTCCTAAGATTGTTTTATATATATATATATATAGTCTAGTAAACCACTATGACAATCAATGTTCCTAAGATTGTTTTATATATATATATAGACTAGTAAACCACTATGACAATCAATGTTCCTAAGATTGTTTTATATATATATATAGACTAGTACACCACTATGACAATCAATGTTCCTAAGATTGTTTTATATATATATATAGACTAGTAAACCACTATGACAATCAATATTCCTAAGATTGTTTTATATATATATATATATAGTCTAGTAAACCACTATGACAATCAATGTTCCTAAGATTGTTTTATATATATATATAGACTAGTAAACCACTATGACAATCAATGTTCCTAAGATTGTTTTATATATATATATAGTCTAGTAAACCACTATGACAATCAATGTTCCTAAGATTGTTTTATATATATATATATATAGACTAGTAAACCACTATGACAATCAATGTTCCTAAGATTGTTTTATATATATATATAGCCTAGTAAACCACTATGACAATCAATGTTCCTAAGATTGTTTTATGTATATATATATAGCCTAGTAAACCACTATGACAATCAATGTTCCTAAGATTGTTTTATGTATATATATATAGCCTAGTAAACCACTATGACAATCAATGTTCCTAAGATTGTGTCATATATATATATAGCCTAGTAAACCACTATGACAATCATTGTTCCTAAGATTGTGTCATGTATATATATATAGCCTAGTAAACCACTATGACAATCAATGTTCCTAAGATTGTGTCATATATATATATAGCCTAGTAAACCACTATGACAATCAATGCTCCTAAGATTGTGTCATATATATATATAGCCTAGTACACCACTATGACAATCAATGTTCCTAAGATTGTGTCATATATATATAGCCTAGTACACCACTATGACAATCAATGTTCCTAAGATTGTGTCATATATATATATAGCCTAGTAAACGACTATGACAATCATTGTTCCTAAGATTGTGTCATATATATATATAGCCTAATAAACGACTATGACAATCAATGTTCCTAAGATTGTGTCATATATATATATATAGCCTAGTAAACCACTATGACAATCAATGTTCCTAAGATTGTGTCATATATATATATAGCCTAGTAAACCACTATGACAATCATTATTCCTAAGATTGTGTCATATATATATATATAGCCTAGTACACCACTATGACAATCAATGTTCCTAAGATTTTTTTATATATATATATAGCCTAGTAAACCACTATGACAATCAATGTTCCTAAGATTGTGTCATGTATATATATATAGTCTATTAAACCACTATGACAATCAATGTTCCTAAGATTGTGTTATATATATATATAGCCTAGTAAACGACTATGACAATCAATGTTCCTAAGATTCTTTCATATATATATATAGCCTAGTAAACCACTATGACAATCAATGTTCCTAAGATTGTGTCATATATATATATATAGCCTAGTAAACCACTATGACAATCAATGTTCCTAAGATTGTGTCATATATATATATAGCCTAGTACACCACTATGACAATCAATGTTCCTAAGATTGTTTTATATATATATATATATATAGCCTAGTAAACGACTATGACAATCAATGTTCCTAAGATTCTTTCATATATATATATATAGCCTAGTACACCACTATGACAATCAATGTTCCTAAGATTGTGTCATATATATATATAGCCTAGTAAACCACTATGACAATCAATGTTCCTAAGATTGTGTCATATATATATATAGCCTAGTAAACGACAATGACAATCAATGTTCCTAAGCTTGTGTCATATATATATATAGCCTAGTAAAGCACTATGACAATCAATGTTCCTAAGATGGTGTCATATATATATATATATATAGCCTAGTAAACCACTATGACAATCAATGTTCCTAAGATTGTGTCATATATATATATATAGCCTAGTAAACCACTATGACAATCAATGTTCCTAAGATTGTTTTATATATATATATATATATAGCCTAGTACACCACTATGACAATCAATGCTCCTAAGATTGTTTTATATATATATATAGCCTAGTAAACCACTATGACAATCAATGTTCCTAAGATTGTTTTATATATATATATATAGCCTAATAAACGACAATGACAATCAATGTTCCTAAGATTGTGTCATGTATATATATATAGCCTAATAAACGACAATGACAATCAATGTTCCTAAGATTGTGTCATATATATATATAGCCTAGTAAACCACTATGACAATCAATGTTCCTAAGATTGTGTCATATATATATATATATAGCCTAGTAAACCACTATGACAATCAATGTTCCTAAGATTGTTTTATATATATATATAGCCTAGTAAACCACTATGACAATCAATGTTCCTAAGATTGTTTTATATATATATATATATATAGCCTAGTAAACCACTATGACAATCAATGTTCCTAAGATTGTTTTATATATATATATATATAGCCTAGTAAACCACTATGACAATCAATGTTCCTAAGATTGTTTTATATATATATATAGCCTAGTAAACCACTATGACAATCAATGTTCCTAAGATTGTTTTATATATATATATATATAGCCTAGTAAACCACTATGACAATCAATGTTCCTAAGATTGTTTTATATATATATATAGCCTAGTAAACCACTATGACAATCAATGTTCCTAAGATTGTTTTATATATATATATATATAGCCTAGTAAACCACTATGACAATCAATGTTCCTAAGATTGTTTTATATATATATATATATAGCCTAGTAAACCACTATGACAATCAATGTTCCTAAGATTGTGTCATATATATATATATAGCCTAGTAAACCACTATGACAATCAATGTTCCTAAGATTGTTTTATATATATATATATAGCCTAGTAAACCACTATGACAATCAATGTTCCTAAGATTGTGTCATATATATATATATAGCCTAGTAAACCACTATGACAATCAATGTTCCTAAGATTGTGTCATATATATATATATAGCCTAGTAAACCACTATGACAATCAATGTTCCTAAGATTGTTTTATATATATATATATAGCCTAGTAAACCACTATGACAATCAATGTTCCTAAGATTGTTTTATATATATATATAGCTTAGTAAACCACTATGACAATCAATGTTCCTAAGATTGTGTCATATATATATATAGCCTAGTAAACCACTATGACAATCAATGTTCCTAAGATTGTTTTATATATATATATAGCTTAGTAAACCACTATGACAATCAATGTTCCTAAGATTGTGTCATATATATATATAGCCTAGTAAACCACTATGACAATCAATGTTCCTAAGATTGTTTTATATATATATATAGCTTAGTAAACCACTATGACAATCAATGTTCCTAAGATTGTGTCGTATATATATATATAGCCTAGTAAACCACTATGACAATCATTGTTCCTAAGATTGTTTTATATATATATATATATAGCCTAGTAAACCACTATGACAATCAATGTTCCTAAGATTGTGTCATATATATATATATAGCCTAGTAAACCACTATGACAATCAATGTTCCTAAGATTGTGTCATATATATATATATAGCTTAGTAAACCACTATGACAATCAATGTTCCTAAGATTGTGTCATATATATATATAGCCTAGTAAACCACTATGACAATCAATGTTCCTAAGATTGTGTCATATATATATATAGACTAGTAAACCAATATGACAATCAATGTTCCTAAGATTGTGTCATATATATATATAGCCTAGTAAACCACTATGACAATCAATGTTCCTAAGATTGTGTCATATATATATATAGCATAGTAAACCACTATGACAATCAATGTTCCTAAGATTGTGTCATATATATATATATAGCCTAGTAAACCAATATGACAATCAATGTTCCTAAGATTGTGTCATATATATATATAGCCTAGTAAACCACTATGACAATCATTGTTCCTAAGATTGTGTCATATATATATATATAGCCTAGTAAACCACTATGACAATCAATGTTCCTAAGATTGTTTTATATATATATATATATAGCCTAGTAAACCACTATGACAATCAATGTTCCTAAGATTGTGTCATATATATATATATAGCCTAGTAAACCAATATGACAATCAATGTTCCTAAGATTGTGTCATATATATATATAGCTTAGTAAACCACTATGACAATCAATGTTCCTAAGATTGTGTCATATATATATATAGCCTAGTAAACGACTATGACAATCAATGTTCCTAAGATTGTGTCATATATATATATAGACTAGTAAACCACTATTAAAATCAATATTCCTAAGATTGTGTCATATATATATATAGCCTAGTAAACGACTATGACAATCAATGTTCCTAAGATTGTGTCATATATATATATAGCCTAGTAAACGACTATGACAATCAATGTTCCTAAGATTGTTTCATATATATATATAGCCTAGTAAACCACTATGACAATCAATGTTCCTAAGATTGTGTCATGTATATATATATAGCCTAGTAAACCAATATGACAATCAATGTTCCTAAGATTGTTTTATATATATATATATATAGCCTAGTAAACCACTATGACAATCAATGTTCCTAAGATTGTGTCATATATATATATAGCCTAGTAAACCACTATGACAATCAATGTTCCTAAGATTGTGTCATATATATATATAGCCTAGTAAACCACTATGACAATCATTGTTCCTAAGATTGTTTTATATATATATATATAGCCTAGTAAACCACTATGACAATCAATGTTCCTAAGATTGTGTCATGTATATATATAGCTTAGTAAACCACTATGACAATCAATGTTCCTAAGATTGTTTTATATATATATATATAGCCTAGTAAACCACTATGACAATCAATGTTCCTAAGATTGTGTCATGTATATATATATAGCCTAGTAAACCACTATGACAATCAATGTTCCTAAGATTGTGTCATGTATATATATATAGCCTAGTAAACCACTATGACAATCAATGTTCCTAAGATTGTGTCATGTATATATATAGCTTAGTAAACCACTATGACAATCAATGTTCCTAAGATTGTTTTATATATATATATATAGCCTAGTAAACCACTATGACAATCAATGTTCCTAAGATTGTGTCATATATATATATAGCCTAGTAAACCACTATGACAATCAATGTTCCTAAGATTGTGTCATGTATATATATAGCTTAGTAAACCACTATGACAATCAATGTTCCTAAGATTGTGTCATATATATATATAGCCTAGTAAACCACTATGACAATCAATGTTCCTAAGATTGTGTCATATATATATATAGCCTAGTAAACCAATATGACAATCAATGTTCCTAAGATTGTGTCATATATATATATAGCCTAGTAAACCACTATGACAATCAATGTTCCTAAGATTGTGTCATATATATATATAGCCTAGTAAACCAATATGACAATCAATGTTCCTAAGATTGTGTCATATATATATATAGCCTAGTAAACGACTATGACAATCAATGTTCCTAAGATTGTGTCATATATATATATAGCCTAGTAAACGACTATGACAATCAATGTTCCTAAGATTGTTTCATATATATATATAGCCTAGTAAACCACTATGACAATCAATGTTCCTAAGATTGTGTCATGTATATATATATAGCCTAGTAAACCAATATGACAATCAATGTTCCTAAGATTGTTTTATATATATATATATATATAGCCTAGTAAACCACTATGACAATCAATGTTCCTAAGATTGTGTCATATATATATATAGCCTAGTAAACCACTATGACAATCAATGTTCCTAAGATTGTGTCATATATATATATAGCCTAGTAAACCACTATGACAATCATTGTTCCTAAGATTGTTTTATATATATATATATAGCCTAGTAAACCACTATGACAATCAATGTTCCTAAGATTGTGTCATGTATATATATAGCTTAGTAAACCACTATGACAATCAATGTTCCTAAGATTGTTTTATATATATATATATAGCCTAGTAAACCACTATGACAATCAATGTTCCTAAGATTGTGTCATGTATATATATATAGCCTAGTAAACCACTATGACAATCAATGTTCCTAAGATTGTGTCATGTATATATATATAGCCTAGTAAACCACTATGACAATCAATGTTCCTAAGATTGTGTCATGTATATATATATATATAGCCTAGTAAACCACTATGATAATCAATATTCCTAAGATTGTATCATATATATATATAGCTTAGTAAACCACTATGACAATCAATGTTCCTAAGATTGTTTTATATATATATATATAGCCTAGTAAACCACTATGACAATCAATGTTCCTAAGATTGTGTCATATATATATATAGCCTAGTAAACCACTATGACAATCAATGTTCCTAAGATTGTGTCATGTATATATATAGCTTAGTAAACCACTATGACAATCAATGTTCCTAAGATTGTGTCATATATATATATAGCCTAGTAAACCAATATGACAATCAATGTTCCTAAGATTGTGTCATATATATATATAGCCTAGTAAACCACTATGACAATCAATGTTCCTAAGATTGTGTCATATATATATATAGCCTAGTACACCAATATGACAATCAATGTTCCTAAGATTGTGTCATATATATATATATAGCCTAGTAAACGACTATGACAATCAATGTTCCTAAGATTGTTTCATATATATATATATATATAGCCTAGTAAACCACTATGACAATCAATGTTCCTAAGATTGTTTCATATATATATATATAGCCTAGTACACCACGATGACAATCAATGTTCCTAAGATTGTGTCATACATATATATAGCCTAGTAAACGACTATGAAAATCAATGTTCCTAAGATTGCTTCATATATATATATAGCCTAGTAAACCACTATGACAATCAATGTTCCTAAGATTGTTTCATATATATATATAGCCTAGTACACCACTATGACAATCAATGTTCCTAAGATTGTGTCATATATATATATAGCCTAGTAAATGACTATGACAATCAATGTTCCTAAGATTGTTTTATATATATATATAGCCTGGTGAACCACTATGACAATCAATGTTCCTAAGACTGTGTCATATATATATATAGCTTAGTAAACCACTATGACAATCAATGTTCCTAAGATTGTGTCATATATATAAATATAGCCTAGTAAACCAATATGACAATCAATGTTCCTAAGACTGTGTCATATATATATATAGCTTAGTAAACCACTATGACAATCAATGTTCCTAAGATTGTGTCATATATATATATATAGCCTAGTAAACCACTATGACAATCAATGTTCCTAAGATTGTGTCATATATATATATATAGCCTAGTAAACGACTATGACAATCAATGTTCCTAAGATTGTGTCATATATATATATAGCCTAGTAAACCACTATGACAATCAATGTTCCTAAGATTGTGTCATATATATATATATAGCCTAGTAAACGACTATGACAATCAATGTTCCTAAGATTGTGTCATATATATATATAGCCTAGTAAACCACTATGACAATCAATGTTCCTAAGATTGTGTCATATATATATATAGCCTAGTAAACCACTATGACAATCAATGCTCCTAAGATTGTGTCATATATATATATAGCCTAGTAAACCACTATGACAATCAATGTTCCTAAGATTGTGTCATATATATATATATAGCCTAGTAAAACACTATGACAATCAATGTTCCTAAGATTGTGTCATATATATATATATATAGCCTAGTAAACCACTATGACAATCAATGTTCCTAAGATTGTGTCATATATATATATATAGCCTAGTAAACGACTATGACAATCAATGTTCCTAAGATTGTGTCATATATATATATATAGCCTAGTAAACCACTATGACAATCAATGTTCCTAAGATTGTGTCATGTATATATATAGCCTAGTAAACCACTATGACAATCAATGTTCCTAAGATTGTGTCATATATATATATATAGCCTAGTAAAACACTATGACAATCAATGTTCCTAAGATTGTGTCATGTATATATATAGCCTAGTAAACCACTATGACAATCAATGTTCCTAAGATTGTGTCATATATATATATATAGCCTAGTAAACCACTATGACAATCAATGTTCCTAAGATTGTGTCATATATATATATAGACTAGTAAACCACTATGACAATCAATGTTCCTAAGATTGTTTTATATATATATATATAGCCTAGTAAATCACTATGACAATCAATGTTCCTAAGATTGTGTCATGTATATATATAGCCTAGTAAACCACTATGACAATCAATGTTCCTAAGATTGTGTCATATATATATATAGCCTAGTACACCACTATGACAATCAATGTTCCTAAGATTGTGTCATATATATATATATAGCTTAGTAAACCACTATGACAATCAATGTTCCTAAGATTGTGTCATGTATATATATATAGCATAGTAAACCACTATGACAATCATTGTTCCTAAGATTGTGTCATATATATATATAGACTAGTAAACCACTATGACAATCAATGTTCCTAAGATTGTGTCATATATATATATATAGCCTAGTAAACCACTATGACAATCAATGTTCCTAAGATTGTGTCATATATATATATAGACTAGTAAACCACTATGACAATCAATGTTCCTAAGATTGTTTTATATATATATATATAGCCTAGTAAATCACTATGACAATCAATGTTCTTAAGATTGTGTCATGTATATATATAGCCTAGTAAACCACTATGACAATCAATGTTCCTAAGATTGTGTCATATATATATATATAGCCTAGTAAACCACTATGACAATCAATGTTCCTAAGATTGTGTCATATATATATATATAGCTTAGTAAACCACTATGACAATCAATGTTCCTAAGATTGTGTCATATATATATATAGCATAGTAAACCACTATGACAATCATTGTTCCTAAGATTGTGTCATATATATATATAGACTAGTAAACCACTATTAAAATCAATATTCCTAAGATTGTGTCATATATATATATAGCCTAGTAAACCACTATGACAATCAATGTTCCTAAGATTGTGTCATATATATATATAGCCTAGTAAACGACTATGACAATCAATGTTCCTAAGATTGTGTCATATATATATATAGACTAGTAAACCACTATTAAAATCAATATTCCTAAGATTGTGTCATATATATATATAGCCTAGTAAACCACTATGACAATCAATGTTCCTAAGATTGTTTTATATATATATATAGCCTAGTAAACCACTATGACAATCAATGTTCCTAAGATTGTTTTATATATATATATAGACTAGTAAACCACTATGAAAATCAATGTTCCTAAGATTGTGTCATATATATATATATAGCTTAGTAAACCACTATGACAATCAATGTTCCTAAGATTGTGTCATATATATATATAGCCTAGTAAACCACTATGACAATCAATGTTCCTAAGATTGTGTCATATATATATATAGCCTAGTAAACCACTATGACAATCAATATTCCTAAGATTGTGTCATATATATATATAGCCTAGTAAACCACTATGACAATCAATGTTCCTAAGATTGTTTTATATATATATATAGACTAGTAAACCACTATGACAATCAATGTTCCTAAGATTGTTTTATATATATATATAGCCTAGTAAACCACTATGACAATCAATGTTCCTAAGATTGTTTTATATATATATATAGCCTAGTAAACCAATATGACAATCAATGTTCCTAAGACTGTGTCATATATATATATAGACTAGTAAACCACTATGACAATCAATGTTCCTAAGATTGTATCATATATATATATAGCCTAGTAAACCACTATGACAATCAATGTTCCTAAGATTGTGTCATATATATATATAGACTAGTAAACCAATATGACAATCAATGTTCCTAAGATTGTGTCATATATATATATATAGCCTAGTAAACGACTATGACAATCAATGTTCCTAAGATTGTTTTATATATATATATAGCCTAGTAAACCACTATGACAATCAATGTTCCTAAGATTGTTTTATATATATATATATATAGCCTAGTAAACCACTATGACAATCAATGTTCCTAAGATTGTTTTATATATATATATATATAGCCTAGTAAACCACTATGACAATCAATGTTCCTAAGATTGTGTCATGTATATATATATAGCCTAGTAAACCACTATGACAATCAATGTTCCTAAGATTGTGTCATGTATATATATATAGCCTAGTACACCACTATGACAATTAATGTTCCTAAGATTGTGTCATATATATATATAGCCTAGTAAACCACTATTAAAATCAATATTCCTAAGATTGTGTCATATATATATATAGCCTAGTAAACCACTATGACAATCAATGTTCCTAAGATTGTGTCATATATATATATAGCCTAGTAAACGACTATGACAATCAATGTTCCTAAGATTGTGTCATATATATATATAGACTAGTAAACCACTATTAAAATCAATATTCCTAAGATTGTGTCATATATATATATAGCCTAGTAAACCACTATGACAATCAATGTTCCTAAGATTGTTTTATATATATATATAGCCTAGTAAACCACTATGACAATCAATGTTCCTAAGATTGTTTTATATATATATATATAGCCTAGTAAAACACTATGACAATCAATGTTCCTAAGATTGTGTCATATATATATATAGCCTAGTAAACCACTATGACAATCAATGTTCCTAAGATTGTTTTATATATATATATAGCTTAGTAAACCACTATGACAATCAATGTTCCTAAGATTGTGTCATATATATATATAGCCTAGTAAACCACTATGACAATCAATGTTCCTAAGATTGTGTCATATATATATATAGCCTAGTAAACCACTATGACAATCATTGTTCCTAAGATTGTGTCATATATATATATAGCCTAGTAAACCACTATGACAATCAATGTTCCTAAGATTGTTTTATATATATATATATATAGCCTAGTAAACCACTATGACAATCAATGTTCCTAAGATTGTGTCATATATATATATATATATAGCCTAGTAAACGACTATGACAATCAATGTTCCTAAGATTGTTTTATATATATATATAGCCTAGTAAACCACTATGACAATCAATGTTCCTAAGATTGTTTTATATATATATATATATAGCCTAGTAAACCACTATGACAATCAATGTTCCTAAGATTGTTTTATATATATATATATAGCCTAGTAAACCACTATGACAATCAATGTTCCTAAGATTGTGTCATATATATATATAGACTAGTAAACTACTATGACAATCAATGTTCCTAAGATTGTGTCATATATATATATAGCCTAGTACACCACTATGACAATCAATGTTCCTAAGATTGTTTTATATATATATATAGCCTAGTACACCACTATGACAATCAATGTTCCTAAGATTGTGTCATGTATATATATATAGCCTAGTACACCACTATGACAATCAATGTTCCTAAGATTGTTTTATATATATATATAGCCTAGTAAACCACTATGACAATCAATGTTCCTAAGATTGTGTCATGTATATATATATAGCCTAGTAAACCACTATGACAATCAATGTTCCTAAGATTGTGTCATGTATATATATATAGCCTAGTACACCACTATGACAATCAATGTTCCTAAGATTGTTTTATATATATATATATATAGCCTAGTAAACCACTATGACAATCAATGTTCCTAAGATTGTTTTATATATATATATATATAGCCTAGTAAACCACTATGACAATCAATGTTCCTAAGATTGTGTCATATATATATATAGCCTAGTACACCACTATGACAATCAATGTTCCTAAGATTGTTTTATATATATATATATAGCCTAGTAAACCACTATGACAATCAATGTTCCTAAGATTGTTTTATATATATATATAGCCTAGTAAACCACTATGACAATCAATGTTCCTAAGATTGTGTCATATATATATATAGCCTAGTAAACCACTATGACAATCAATGTTCCTAAGATTGTGTCATGTATATATATAGCCTAGTAAACCACTATGACAATCAATGTTCCTAAGATTGTTTTATATATATATATAGCCTAGTACACCACTATGACAATCAATGTTCCTAAGATTGTTTTATATATATATATATAGCCTAGTAAACCACTATGACAATCAATGTTCCTAAGATTGTTTTATATATATATATATAGCCTAGTACACCACTATGACAATCAATGTTCCTAAGATTGTTTTATATATATATATATAGCCTAGTAAACGACTATGACAATCAATGTTCCTAAGATTGTTTTATATATATATATATAGCCTAGTAAACCACTATGACAATCAATGTTCCTAAGATTGTGTCATATATATATATAGCCTAGTAAACCACTATGACAATCAATGTTCCTAAGATTGTGTCATGTATATATATAGTCTAGTAAACCACTATGACAATCAATGTTCCTAAGATTGTGTCATATATATATATAGCCTAGTAAACCACTATGACAATCAATGTTCCTAAGATTGTGTCATATATATATATATAGCCTAGTAAACCACTATGACAATCAATGTTCCTAAGATTGTGTCATATATATATATATAGCCTAGTACACCACTATGACAATCAATGTTCCTAAGATTGTTTTATATATATATATATAGCCTAGTAAACCACTATGACAATCAATGTTCCTAAGATTGTTTTATATATATATATAGCCTAGTAAACCACTATGACAATCAATGTTCCTAAGATTGTTTTATATATATATATAGCCTAGTAAACCACTATGACAATCAATGTTCCTAAGATTGTGTCATATATATATATAGCCTAGTAAACCACTATGACAATCAATGTTCCTAAGATTGTGTCATATATATATATAGGCTAGTAAACCACTATGACAATCAATGTTCCTAAGATTGTGTCATATATATATATATAGCCTAGTACACCACTATGACAATCAATGTTCCTAAGATTGTTTTATATATATATATATAGCCTAGTAAACCACTATGACAATCAATGTTCCTAAGATTGTTTTATATATATATATAGCCTAGTAAACCACTATGACAATCAATGTTCCTAAGATTGTTTTATATATATATATAGTCTAGTAAACCACTATGACAATCAATGTTCCTAAGATTGTTTTATATATATATATAGCCTAGTAAACCACTATGACAATCAATGTTCCTAAGATTGTTTTATATATATATATAGCCTAGTAAACCACTATGACAATCAATGTTCCTAAGATTGTGTCATATATATATATATAGCCTAGTACACCACTATGACAATCAATGTTCCTAAGATTGTGTCATGTATATATATAGCCTAGTAAACCACTATGACAATCAATGTTCCTAAGATTGTGTCATATATATATATAGCCTAGTAAACCACTATGACAATCAATGTTCCTAAGATTGTGTCATATATATATATATAGCCTAGTACACCACTATGACAATCAATGTTCCTAAGATTGTTTTATATATATATATATATAGCCTAGTAAACCACTATGACAATCAATGTTCCTAAGATTGTTTTATATATATATATAGCCTAGTAAACCACTATGACAATCAATGTTCCTAAGATTGTGTCATATATATATATATAGCCTAGTACACCACTATGACAATCAATGTTCCTAAGATTGTGTCATGTATATATATAGCCTAGTAAACCACTATGACAATCAATGTTCCTAAGATTGTGTCATGTATATATATATAGCCTAGTACACCACTATGACAATCAATGCTCCTAAGATTGTTTTATTTATATATATATAGCCTAGTAAACCACTATGACAATCAATGTTCCTAAGATTGTTTTATATATATATATAGCCTAGTAAACCACTATGACAATCAATGTTCCTAAGATTGTTTTATATATATATAGCCTAGTAAACCACTATGACAATCAATGTTCCTAAGATTGTTTTATATATATATATAGCCTAGTAAACCACTATGACAATCAATGTTCCTAAGATTGTGTCATATATATATATATAGCCTAGTACACCACTATGACAATCAATGTTCCTAAGATTGTGTCATATATATATATATAGCCTAGTAAACCACTATGACAATCAATGTTCCTAAGATTGTGTCATGTATATATATAGCCTAGTAAACCACTATGACAATCAATGTTCCTAAGATTGTGTCATGTATATATATATAGCCTAGTACACCACTATGACAATCAATGCTCCTAAGATTGTGTCATGTATATATATAGCCTAGTAAACCACTATGACAATCAATGTTCCTAAGATTGTGTCATGTATATATATAGCCTAGTAAACCACTATGACAATCAATGCTCCTAAGATTGTGTCATGTATATATATAGCCTAGTAAACCACTATGACAATCAATGTTCCTAAGATTGTGTCATGTATATATATATAGCCTAGTACACCACTATGACAATCAATGTTCCTAAGATTGTTTTATATATATATATATAGCCTAGTACACCACTATGACAATCAATGTTCCTAAGATTGTGTCATATATATATATAGACTAGTACACCACTATGACAAACATTGTTCCTAAGATTGTGTCATATATATATATATAGCCTAGTAAACCACTATGACAATCAATGTTCCTAAGATTGTGTCATATATATATATAGCCTAGTAAACCACTATGACAAACATTGTTCCTAAGATTGTGTCATATATATATATATAGCCTAGTAAACCACTATGACAATCAATGTTCCTAAGATTGTGTCATGTATATATATATAGCCTAGTACACCACTATGACAATCAATGTTCCTAAGATTGTGTCATGTATATATATAGACTAGTAAACCAATATGACAATCAATGTTCCTAAGATTGTTTTATATATATATATAGCCTAGTAAACCACTATGACAATCAATGTTCCTAAGATTGTTTTATATATATATATATATAGCCTAGTAAACCACTATGACAATCAATGTTCCTAAGATTGTGTCATATATATATATATATATAGCCTAGTAAACCACTATGACAATCAATGTTCCTAAGATTGTGTCATATATATATATATATAGCCTAGTACACCACTATGACAATCAATGTTCCTAAGATTGTGTCATATATATATATAGCCTAGTAAACCACTATGACAATCAATGTTCCTAAGATTGTTTCATATATATATATATAGCTTAGTAAACCACTATGACAATCATTGTTCCTAAGATTGTGTCATATATATATACATAGCCTAGTAAATCACTATGACAATCATTGTTCCGAAGATTGTGTCATATATATATATAGCTTAGTAAACCACTGTGACAATCAATGTTCCTAAGATTGTGGCATGTATATATATAGCCTAGTACACCACTATGACAATCAATGTTCCTATGATTGTGTCATATATATATATAGACTAGTACACCACTATGACAATCAATGTTCCTAAGATTGTGTCATATATATATGCATAGCCTAGTACACCACTATGACAATCAATGTTCCTAAGATTGTTTCATATATATCTGTTGGTACCAGCTTAGAAACTACATGTGGGTGTCAGTTTAAAACTACAGTTGGTGTCAGTTTAGAAACAATATATAGGTGTTAGGTTAGAAACTACATGCGAGTGTCAGTTTAGAAACAAGATGTAGGTGTTAGCTTAGAAACTACATTTGAGTGTCAGCTTAGAAACAAGATGTAGGTGTTAGCTTAGAAACTACATTTGAGTGTCAGTTTAGAAACAAGATGTAGGTGTTAGCTTAGAAACTACAATTGAGTGTCAGTTTAGGAACTACAAGTGGGCGTCACTTTATAAACTATATGTGGTTGTCAGCTTAGAGACTGCATGTGAGTGTCAGCCTATTAACTACCGGTGTGTCTCAGCCCCGAAACTGCATCTATGTGTCAGATTAGAAACTAGATGTGGTTGTAAGCTTAGAAACTACATGTGGTTGTTATCTAAAAAGCTACATCTATAAATATATATAAAAAAGTTCAAACATATTGACCAAATGAATATCTTCCCAATTAGAAACAAACAACAAAAATTTAAATAAAGTGGAAAATAGATCAGCATAATATATAATAATTGAGACGCTTCCTAATTATACGGTATTTTTAAACAAGTACACTCCAGATAACATATTTATCTTTTTAATTAAGTGATAAACATAAAATCAACCACCTTGTATTATAGTAAACACAGATATTATGTATTTTATTTTGCATGTTGATAGTTAAATTAAACTCCGCCTACCTCTATATTGGCTGTACAATCATTCATGAATATTTTTAACAGATACGAACCTATCGACAAGGTGCCTGGTAGCCACATTGACTTTTAACAGATACGAACCTATCGACAAGGTGCCTGGTAGCCACATTGACTTTTAACAGATGCGAACCTATCGACAAGGTGCCTGGTAGCCACATTGACAGATGCCTGGTAGCCACATTGACAGATACCTGGTAGCCACATTGACAGGTGCCTGGTAGCCACATTGACATTGTGAACAAACAGGAGAGCTAATGGTGAGTATAAAATTTGTTCTCGTTTGAGCACATTAAAGACAAATAAGAATTCATGTTACCGGAGTAAAGTCATGTACTGAATAATGTTGACGGTTCTCAATCCGCAGAACTGCGGAGAACGACCGCAGATGGCGAATAGCAAAACGCTCTCTCGTTAAAGGGTTGTCTGGCTATAATATAGTAAAGCCTGTATTTATTTCTTTTAGGAGAATTTTTTTTTCAAAACTCATACTTACAATTAAATGAAAAATTCAAAAATCAAAATCGTAGAAAGAGGCACAATCGATGTTCCTAGCACAAAAATATATAACCTCCTACTTTCCTGACTTGGTACAGGCACTTCACTTAAAAGTGACGGGAAAAACTAGTTGTATGGGTCTAACTTCTCTTTCAACCAATGAATAATGTTCATCCATATATCGCATTAACTAATTGTGAACTTAAAAAAGCTTAGTAACAAAATCTTTTTTTTTTAATACTAATTTTTTTTTCTCACAAACTGCGGCTATGAATATTATATACATCACTTGGTTAATCAATACACAAGGCATTTAAAACAGGTACAACAACGTTTTACCTGAGTAATTTCGCACCGAAAATCAGCTGCACGTGCAGTAGGGGTGTTTTACTTGTCTAACCTGCTTATGCTTTCCGAAAGTTAATTTAATCGACAATTTGTTCTTAAGTAAGGTTCAAAAGAGAAGAGAACTTTTTTCTTGTAACAAAAAGTTTTAAGGGGCGCCGTAGAGGACTTCCCCAGAATGACCGCCATCAGACCATCGGTGTGTTAGAAAGCAGAATGACGTTAAATGACGTTGCTGTGTCATTTGGTGTTCACCGTACAACCATATGGAGATTAGCATAACGTTTCAGGACCACTGGCGCAGATTGGGATAGGCCAGGATCCCGTAGTCCAAGACGTCCCACTCCTAGAGAAGAATGTTACATCAGGATCACAGCAGGTCGTAACTGCTTCTTACCAGCAACAAGTGAAGTCCGTATATTCGCGCAAACAGTTCGCAATACACTTAAGACTTGTCGTTTCAAATCAAGAAGACGACATAAAGGTATGGAGTTAACTGTCCACCACAAAAGAGAGTGACACGCATGGGCAAATCAGTACATGCGCCGAAACTTTAGAACAGTAGTTTCTTCGGATGAATCTCGATTCACACCAAAGTTTGCAGATGGTAGCATGAGTGTCTGGAGACGGCCTGGGGAAAGCTGTGCGGAGGCTTGCGCTATGCCCGTTGACCGCTTTGGTGGCGGTAGTTTGATGGTGTGGGGAGGAGTGCATTACGCAGGAAAGATCCCCTTGATTGTGATAAGACCAACACTGAATGCACAGCGCTACTGTGATGACATTTTACGCCCTGTTGTGGTGTCGTTCATGCGCAGAAACAATCGTTTTGTCTTTCAACAGGACAATGCTCGGCCACACACCGCTCGAATCTTCCATGAATTTTTCACAGGCCAACAAGTTATTACATTACCTTGGCCGAGTCGTTCTGATCTGGCTCCTATCGAACATGGTTGGGACAGGCTAAAAACACGAATTCGAGAGAAGCGTCATCCATTCAACTCTCTGCAGGCATTGGAAAATGCGCTCATAATTGAATGGAACGCCATTCCATCATGCACTATCCAAAAAATCATCAGTGGTATGAACAAAAGATGTAGAGCTATCATTACTGCCAATGAGGCCAGGACAAGATATTGCCATTGTGGATGTTTGTGTGAACTCAACATGTGTCACGTATTGCATTCCATAAATCGGGAAGTTTGTGAATTATGATTTTTTTGTAAGTTCATGTTGCTTTTTCTTGTGGTTATGGTTTGTTAGGACAATATATTTATTGTCATGCAATGAAATCTAAGAAAAAATTGATAATTTAAAATCAAAACTATTTGTTGCTAACCTTTTTTTGTTCAGTATATTGATAATGTGCTTAAGGGGTGGTCTGACCAGTAAACCGTATGCAACATTGAATGTGACCTCATCAGCAGGACAAACAATATAAAAAAAGTTGACACGTTACGTCCTTATTAGATTGATATCTATCTTATTTGTAAATTATAAGTAATTGTGTCTGTTCTTTTCTTAATTTGTGTAAATGAAGAAATACATTATGAGATATCTCTAATTATTATTATATTCACATTCCACCCGATTTCACGCACACAAATCACGGATATAACCGCATCGGTGACGTAATGGTTAGCGTGCTCGCCTCGAGTGTGGTAGATCGTGGGTTCTAGTCCCGCTTGGGCCAAACCAAAGACTAAAATTGGTATGTGTTGCTTCTCCGCCAAGCAAGCAGCATTAAAGAGAAAGAGCAAAGTCTGGTTGGCTTGGAATCAGAATAATGTGTCCGAGTGGGGCGACTTGTCTACCAGAGAACTGTTGTTTCAGTGAGCTAGCACTATCAAAATCCAACTCAGCGTGTTGGTCTAGAACTAAGCTGACCTCATCACCATCTCATTGAAAATTAACTTGTTCTCGCCATTATATAGTTGAAATATTACTGATTTAGCTTTAAACAACACCCACTGACTCGCAATGGTATAATTATAACTAAAAATGTCCCATTGATTTGCTTTAATCTTTACCTGTCTTGTTAGATATGTAGGTAACACTCTTTGTAACAGTTACTGTTATATTAAACACACAAGAGAGATCATCTAAGGTTACACTACCTGGTTATTATATCGCCATGTAAATATTCAATGCTAACTTTTGTTAAATTTATCATCCTATATATTTACACAATGGACATCAAGTGGTTGATCCCTCGTCAATATATGGAGTTGTTTATTTTTTTTTGCATAATTCTGTCCAACTTCTCGGTCTTTGTGTAAAATTAACTAACTTTCACCCTAAATCACCGAAGATAAAAATAGACCACGGGTGACGACATATGACTATGGAAATAAACGTTAGGAAACACCGAAGGAGGAATCAAAAATGGACAATCCAGAAAAATTGGTAACACAAGACTAAGACAAAACAACAAAAGCACAACACAATATATGTTGGACACTACTGTGCGCAAACAAACACAAATAACGTAAATAAGACATGAGCCCTCCTACAAACAGCTGGAGGTAAAGATGAACCGAACAAACACAAATAACATAAATAAGACATCCTACAAACAACTAGAGGTAAAGACAAACCAAACAAACACAAATAACATAAATAAGACATCCTACAAACAACTAGAGGTAAAGACAAACCAAGCAAACACAAATAACGTAAATAAGACATCCTACAAACAATGGAGGTAAGGACGATACGAGCATCGTTTGTATGCAGAAATCGAGCTTAGAACGTAAATACAAATAATAGGACGACACAAAAAACTAAAAGGATGAGCAACGCGACCCAACCATATAACCCGGGGTGAACTCTTGTTCCTGCTTGTTATAAGACACCCGTCGTGTTACTCATATATACAGTCAAGTCAAATCTTGGCATTTGAGATATTAATATTTCGTAACGGTCAACCAGATTGTGATGACCGTAGAATTTGTGTAGCGATGACTCCAACCTAGGAGCAGAGTAGCCTTGTATGAGTAGCTTTCGTGTCAACATCACAGCTCTGTCCATAAAAATACTGTAGCTCTAGAATGACGTATGAGTTGTGAAATGTAAACTCCGTACGCTGGTGATGCTGTAATATTGTAACTGATAAAGGGGAAGTTGACAATTAGAAAATTGAAGTCATCGCGTTGGCCGTAGAGTTTTGTTTTTAATCTTCCTCCGTTGTCGATTTCAAGGTAAGAAGCAGACATTTGAGTATCAGTAGTATCATTAACTTCAAGCTCATTTGGATGGATGCGATGTAGATAATCATCGAAATGAGGGAATTGTTCAGTGACAGAACATCATCTACATAGCGGCAGCTGGAATTAAATCTGGGCTAATTTACTATCTTTATTCTTGAGAAGCCCATGAAAGATATTTGCTTCATAAGCATGTAGAAACCAATCGACGACTAGGTAGAGGAACATAATTCGTACCCATTGGAATACCAATAGTTTGTTGAAAAACCCGTCCACCAAACAGGGCAAACATGTTGTCGATTAACATATTCAACATTTGAATGATATCGTCCTGTGTATATTTATTATTAGATTTTGAAAGGTTGTGACAAAGTAAGATTTGTCTCTACCAAAAACAAGATACCTTTGTTCTCCGTCCTTCTTTGAGAAGAAACGCTGAATAAATTCTTTAATTCTAGATGTTAGTAGTGTATGTGAGATGGTGGTATATTAGGTCGAGAAATCAAATGTTTTAATGCTATTACAAACATACTGAGATTTAGAACATAAAGTCTCCAGCAAGTCTTTTGAGTTTTTAGTATCCACATTTGATTAACGCCACTTCTCGAAAAGCAAGTATTATGATATTTCTGTAGACCCGTTTTGATAGCTGAAAAAATTAGAAATTTTAGAAAGAGGCCTGGTAGAACACTTGGCAGCTCCTAGGATATAACGTTGTTTGTGTGAACACATTTTGGTATCCAATACAGTAACGGAAACATACAATCCTCATCTTTCAAGGAGAAACCAAAAGTATGTAATATTGAATGTGACATTGCTACACCCTTATTAAATCTATATGTATCTTATGTGTGATTGATAAATATTTGAATTTTATCTGTTTTTTTAATTTGTGTAAATGAAGAAATACATTGTGAGAACTAATGATATCGCAAATTATTATTTTATTCACATTCCATCAGATTTCACGACCACAGATCACACAATGGAGCTAAAATAAAAATATTTAGATACTATATCCCATTGATTTGCTTTACTTGTACCTGTCTTGTTAGATATGTAGATAATGATTCGTAACAGTTACTGTTATCATAAACACACAAGAGAAGTCGTCTAAGGTTAAACTTCCTGGTTATCATATCGCCATGTAAATATCCAAAGTCAACTTTTCTTAAATTTATCATCCTATATATTTGCACATGGTATTCTTTACAAATACATCGGAATTCTCTCGTCCATCATTAAAACTCAGATTGGTGATCCCTCCTCACTATGTCCAAGTTATCGGTATTTTTGTGAAATTGTGAAAGTTTTAAAAATGACGATCAACAATTCTGCCAGCTTGAACAAAAACGAAAACCTAACTCTCACCTGAATCCATTAAGCATAAAAAGACCATGACATATGAACATGGAAATCCAGGTCCTAGTTAGTGAAGGCGCAAACAAGTGGCCGCGGTAAAACCGGATAATGGGATCCCTAACTCCGCGCTTCTTGCTTATTTGATCTCCAACAGTAAGAGAGATATAAACAAACAATGAACCTACACAGGTTAGCTCCCACTCATTAACTCACTACTAGCTACAGAGATAGATTATGTTGGTTAAAGACCATTACTAGTACGACAAAAAGTATAACTGATAGTCCTAACAGATTAAATACATATTAGTCATTAACATGGTCAGTACAATAGCAAGGTCAATGAATGGTCGTGGTTAACTGACTACTAGCTAGAAAAGTAGAACCTGTAGATTAAAGACCATCAGTCTTCCGACAAAAAGTATAACTGATATAGTCCCTCTGACTTCAATAAATGTTCAGACAAAATTCTTTAAAATCCAGTTTTCAAATCAACAATTATATTTCTAGATGTATATTAATATATGATATATACGAACTCTGACAATTAATTTCAAAATTGTTCGTCCAAACATCGATCTACATTACATTACACAGAAAACTAAAGATCGAGCACCACAACACACCACTTAAAATCGGGAGTGAACATATATGCTCCGGAAAGATAAGCAGTTCATGCTCCACGTATAGCAACAGTCATGGTACCTTTGCTACAAACTATATGTCAAGTCAGGAATGAGGAAAGGGCGGGGAAGTGATAGCGACAAGTGGAACATATTCGCAATCATTTGTCACATAAATATTTCCGTATCGGTTAGCAAAGTCATGGTAGTGAACGTAAAACCTTCAAAGTGATGGTGGCTTAATGGTTAGAGTGCTCGCTCCGAGTGCGGTAGATCGTGTGTTCGAGCCATGATCGGGTCAAACCAAAGAACATAAAATTGTTATGTGTTGCTTCTCCGCTAAACACGCAGCATTAAGGAGAAAGAGCAAAGACTTGTTGGATTGGAATCAAGATAATGTGTCCAAGTGGGGCGGCATGTCTATCCGATGACTGTGGTTTCAGTGGTCTAGCACTATAAAAATCCAACTCAACGTGTTGGTCTAGTACAAAGCGGACCTCATCATCATCTCATTGAAAATCAACCTGTTCTCGCCATGATATATGTGAAAAATTGCTGAATTGGCGTTAAACAACAATCATTCACTCAAAGTGATGTGATGACTTCAACTTAATCACTAGGAATCATTGGTTCAGTAGCTTCCATGTTAGCAGACTTCAACTTAACCACTAGGAATCATTGGTTCAGTAGCTTCCTTGTTAGCAGACTTCAACTTAACCACTAGGAATCATTGACCCAGTAGCTTCCTTGTTAGCAGACTTCAACTTAACCACTAGGAATCATTGGTTCAGTAGCTTCCTTGTTAGCAGGAACCCCTTATAATCCATGTACCAAATAAGATCATGCTTACACCATGTGATATAATGTGTTCATAAGATAAACTTGATGTGCGCGCAAAATATTATTAGTTGCTCTCCAAACAAATATCACGTGTGCACAATTAACAGTCAATTAAAATAATATGCGTACCAAATGAATATATTGTGATGACATAATAAATGAATTGTTTGTGCACTAGATAATCTAACGCGCGCACCAATAAAAAATAATGCTTGCACAAAATAATTTAAATTCATGCAAAAATAGATAAAATGTTGGCCGAAGATAATGAAATATTCGCACAAAATAAAAAAAATGTTAGGACCAAATGAATATATTGTACGTATCAAAACATTATGTGTGCACCAGAAAATATAACGTATACACCATATAAATATAATATGTGCAACAAATAAATTTAATATGTCCAACAAATAAATTTCATATATGCACCAACTAACTTTCAGATGTTCACTAAATAATTATATATTGTGGACCAAATAAATGTAATATCTGCACCCAATTATGTAAAGTGCACATAAAGTATTAAAATTGTCACACACGCTAAAATAATGAAATAATCAGACATCATATGGAAAGGTTACAATAATAAAAGTTCAATAATCCCACAATTAACCTATCCACTATCAGTTCTACCAAATCTAGGAAATAGTTACCTCAAAGATTATTTTAAATTTTTATCGGACAACAAACTCCACCCCCCAAAATAAAGAGAAATGTGGTATTATTAAAGCATTCACAATAGGGCTTAGACATTACCGATATATATATAGTAATAGTAAGTCAGTCAAATTCATGTGGATTAAAACAATGATGGAGAATTCTTTTGACAGCCCCTGAACAGATTTAATAACCTTGCTATATCCTGTCCTGGACAAAGATTTCACTTTTAATTGCAATTTGAAATTGGAAGATATTGATAATACTCCGATCAAAAACATGTTGGAAAGATCTCATACAATATTTCTTTGAATTGAAATTCAGAAACGAGTTAAGCTTAGACAGTGTAATATGGTATAATTCACACTTGAAACTGGAAGGAAAAACAATCTTCTACAGGGAACTTTTTGATAAAGGGGTCTTACTTATTAGAGATATCCTTAATGACAACAGCATATTTAAAACACTTGAAGAAGCTAAAGATCAATATGATTGTAGAATTAACTACTTCCATGTAGAATAGTTTAGCTTAAAATGCAAATTGAAATTTAGAGAAAAGATAAATAAAACAATTAAATGCATTATTGACAGACACCATCACAAAGCATGAAACAAACTGGTGAAACTTTACATAGTCTTGATTTGTGTACAGCATTATCATTACTCCAGATAAGGGGAGTATGTAAACTGTTTTAATATAAAATACATATTATTTAATGATTTCTTTTCAATCTTCAGACTATAATCACATTCATGGGTTATTCAAAAAAACAAAACAGTGTATTCAAAATCACATTTTAAAATTAGTAATATGTAATTAAAACAAAACGAATATTCCTATCTGCAAAATTTAAGGAGAAATAACTCCATGAAAATATAAAATTATCTGGAGCCCTAATCATGACCACTTGATATGTAATAACTTTATATATCCAGATCGGAAAATGCCAATATATACTGTGCAATGTCTTGTAGTGTAAATGAATAGTAATATCTGTATTGTATATAAAATGGAAAATTACAACAACAACAAAAATAAATAAATAACAGAAAATAATGAGCGCACAATATTTTCAGGGTAGTCGGAGTTATTGTTCAATTTGCGCCGGTCTTCGTCCAACAATTGTAATGATGAAATATATATTTCAGAGGAATGGCTAGTGTCCTATGTGATCCGTGTAACGAGCGAGGAAACAGGAAGACATCTGTCATTTGGTGTGTTAACTGTGAAGAATCATTATGCACGGACTGCACAGAGAATCACCGAGCCATGAAGATGTCCAGAAGTCACCATCTTATTGACATATCTAAGAAACCAATCGAAACCCAAATGACCACCCAATCCTGTCTGAAACATGATGAATTACCATTCGAATACTTCTGCGTTGATCATGATGTCATTTGCTGCAAGGAATGTCTGGTTGAGTCTCACCGCACGTGTGCAAAAGCGATGTCCATAGAAATAGCGTCCAAGGGAGCTAAGCGATCACAATCTTTCATTGATTCACTCCAGCTCTTAGAACAGGTATTGGAAACAGTCAATGAATTTACTAAAGATAGAAGAGAACACATTGACAGTATTGATGACGAGATAAAACAAGTGAAAGACAAAATCATTAATGCAAAACAAGGATGGATTAGTTATTTAGAATCACTTGAGAAGACTTTATTAGAAAATGTACAGGGACAAAAAGACAAATTTGTATCAAATGCACAAGAAGAAATATTTGAAACAAAACAGATTGACGAACACATCACTAAACTGAAGGATACGTTTGAATTTGTAGAGAAACACGGATCTGACAAACAAGCATTTCTTCTAACCCAAACTTTAAAAGCAGATCTATCAGATATAGAGGAAAAAATAGCAACTTTAACAGAAAAGGCAAAATATTCAACCTTTAAGTTTGAAGCCAACGAACCGTGCGATACCATGAAATCAATCGGATCCATTAATTTAGTTGAAAATCCATGCGAAATTACATTTTTTCCCGTGAAAAAACGTCAATCACAAATGCCAGTTGTAGGTAGACATCAGATGTCGTCATTCATCCATGATTGTGATATTGACATCATATGTCGGCATGGCGATGTCACTATAGGTGGCCTTACAATATTAGATAATAACATGATAGTACTATGTGACAGGATTAACCCTAGACTACTAGTTGTTAGCGATAGCAATCAGTACCAGTACAAGACCAAGTATAAACCATGTGATATAACTACAATACCTGGTACTAATATGGTTGTGGTGTCTTCTTTTAACAGTGACTATATACAATTTATAGATGTAGTTAGAAAGAAGGTATATAAAGAAATACACATTACTGGATCCAAATGTGGAGGTGTGGCAGTATCGAATACTAACATATTTGTTGGTGGTGAAGGTTCAATACACGTATTAGATCACCAGGGTCATCCGGTTAATAAAATAAAAACGAAGAAAGAATACCGTACACCGTATTACATTATTATATGTAGTAGTGGTAACTTATGTTACAGTGATTACGATTCTTTGTATTGCATAAAACCTAATGGTGAAGAAGTATTTACCTATAGCTCAGCAGATCTACGTGGCACACAGGGTGTAACAACAGATAACCATGACAACGTATACATAGTAGGTTATTTTTCTAACAACATACACAGACTTAGACCTGATGGTACATTTATAGACATTATACTGAAGGAAGAAGATAATATTGAATATCCAGTAACATGTTGTTTTAATGGAAACTACAGAAAGTTGTATGTTGTAAACCACTATGGCGGAGTTATCTCTGTATTTAACGTTGTATAATTTGTGGTGACGTAAAACATGGAATGAAATGAACTAAAAAGAGAATAAAGAGGATAATAATCAGGAACTTTTGAAATTAACAAGCTATTTTGATTCCTTAAATTTATAAACAGTTACGATATTATTTATCAGATGTCAACATTATGTATTTTATTATTGTGTTGAGAAATGTTTGTCATCGGAAGTTGATGTTGAGCGAAAAACAAATTGTATTGCATTACTTAATAGCAACGAAATGTGCTTTTTTGTTTTCTTTCTTTGTTTTTTTTGTTTTTTGTCTTTTTTTGTTTTGTTTGTTTGTTTTTTTTTTGTTAAAAGTTTTGAATTCCCACTTTTTTTCTCTAATTTCTATTAAATAATAACCTTTGATTAAAATAATCAATCAATTATTTGCAGAGATTTCGGGAGACTATAGTCATTGACTTTATGAATAGAAATATATCGTTTTAACTATTAATAAGTCTGCGTGGTTAATATATTTACTCTGTATAAAATACATGTATATTCAGTTTTTCTGTGAAATTTGTAATTTTTATAATTTTTGCCGAATATACAGAAACTGGCTATTTTAATGAATATTGATTTGATAACATGGTCATTGATATGGCTTTGGATTGCCCCTGTGGTAGTTTAAAACTTTTATTAATATAAAGAGGACATAGATGCTAACACTTCAAATAACCAAAAGATGGAATTGACTGAAACGTAACCTATTGATACATACACATCAAATAAATATTTCTATAACATGTTTACCTTCTTTTCTGCGAAATTTATAATTTTGGCGACTTTTGATATTAATAAGCAAATAAGGTTAATTGTGTACAAGAACAATCATTAAAATCTGACACCTTATATACCACATAAAACCAGTCCTTATTGACACGTTCCTCTTAGGTTCATTTAAAAATAGTATGGTTCTGTCTCATCCTCTGTCTAAGGCATGGGCACCATCACGGAGAATATTGTTTTGTCTTTTTTAGGATGAAGCTTGTTGAAATTTAACAGTTATGTTTATGCTATTATATATTGTAGGCTACCATATATAATATCATATACATTGTAAATAATTTTAATTGATTATGTTTGCCACTGCTTTGTATAAAGTATATGCTATTTGGACATTCTGCTGCACAGGAAATAAAGCATTTATGAAAGGTCACCAGTAGTTTTATTGTCGACCTCAAATCTTCAATTGCGAGAGAAGTCTCAGCATCTCCCTGTGCTCTAAAGCATTCTTGTTCCGCCTTGCAAAATTTCACCTGGAGGCCCTGATTGTAGCTATGCTTATTTTGCTGAACTTGCAAATTAAACTGATTTCGAAAAAATTAAAACAGTTTTCTCTGTAATCAATTGGTAAATTTAAACCAAACTTAGCAGGACGAACGTGTTTTGCTTTGTTGTTCGGAAATGCAGCATGGTGACAAGGACAAGGAATGCATTGAAAGAAATGGGGTTTTGACATGTTGTATTGCAATATTGAAGATATGTGTAGAATATTGTTAAAACTGCACTCCATATATTTTTTGTTATTATATTGTGTTATTTGCAAATTGATAGTGATGTCAAGACTAAAGACATTGAGTATATGAAGTTAATTAGGCGTTAAATTGTTATATTTGTTTACATGCACTTGATGATTTGTCATGTTTGACATTCGCCCTATGATTTGTCCTATGAAGTGTCATGGTACATCTAAGACCACGTTTTCAATGTTGAACGCATGGCAAGAGCACTTACTGATATGTTTCGTTTTCTCACATGTTGTTGATATCGAGAATTGTTAATTTTATCCAAAGTAGTTGTTTTAAATACGCTTTTTGTTGATTTGTCACAGCCACATATAGCGGCAACTTCTTCAAAGGCGCCACCTTCAATTAATGTATTGTACATATCATTTGATTGGCTGATATTTTTAGGTTGATTTATCTAGTAAATTATTTTTTATCTCGATAGTAAGAATCGATGTTCACTTTTTTTTACGAAAGAAAAGATAATATTCATGGAAATATTTTAATAATTATATTTGTAATAATTTAATTACGATTACGGCATTGGTTGTAGTTCTGTTATAGGCATGCGTAAATGACAGTTGCACAAAAATTGTCCCAAACAGCACAAGCGCGTGTAGCGTTGATATATATGTAAACCTTTGGATAAAAGGAAGGGCTCCACATTTTTTAAAAAGATAAATAATTTCCTTATTTAATAACAAATTATTTTTGACAGAAAACGTTAACTGATATTGTAAAGAGTTTCAAAGTTGTTAGATGATTTTTATTGGTTGAAAAAAATTGTATATTCTTCCAAAGTGATTTTTACATTAGAAGTAATTATTTTTAATTAGTTAGATATACTACTATGCATATCTTTATTTAATATTATGTAATTTTATCGCACACATATTCCTAAAGCCAGCATAGCTGCTAAATAATTCAATAAGAATACATAACCTTTAACAATTGTTTTGCTTAGAAAAAAATATGAAGCTTTTAAAGACATTTTGCTTTGAAAACTCAAGGTCCACGTTATTACCTTAGGTCGCTAATGCAGGGCTTTGCAACATTATATTAAACTTTTAAAGATACCTTGCTTAGAAAACTCAAGGTCCATGTTATTAGCTTAGGTTGTTAATGCAGGGCTTTGCAATATTATGTTAACGTTTTAAAGATACTTTTTTTAGAAAACGCAAAGTCAACGCTATTAGCCTAGGTTGCCAGTGCAGGACTTTACAATGGGCAAGAAGCTGAAATAATATGCAAGTAACTGAAACATTACGCAGGTAACTGAAGCAAATCACAAGTAACTGAAACTTTACGCAAGTAACTGAAACAATACGCAAGTAACTGAAAAATTACTCAAATAACTGAAATAAGTCTGAATGAGAAGACAAAACTATTTATAATAAAGTATTAGTATACATGTTAATCTGAACACATATACACAAGTAGTATAGTTGATCAAACCAAAGCATTATTAATTTGTATAATTAATAAGTAAATATAATAAACATTGATAAGTATTGGATTAACTGTCCAATTTGGTAGTTTGTTAAATTGTGTATTTAATACATTTAATCTACCATTTATGATGTCTATTAAATCATAAACCTATATCAATTAATTTTATTTCAATGGAAAATATTCTAGACCAGACATACCAAGATTACCAAGTCAATTGTTAGTGACCAGCGAGTCACTGGCTCCTTTATTTTTTCCCATCCGATTCCAAAGACATCCCCTGTTTCAGAGAAGATGTCGTTTACAATTAGTACAGAATGTATAACTTTTCACCGTCTAGCTCGCTACAGTATTCTGTCAAATTTAAACAAATCTTCTAAGAAACCGTCTGGATAAAACCTGATGGTGAAGAAGTATTTACCAATAACTCACATGTAATATGTGATACAAGGGGTGTAACAACAGATAAGGATCAGTAATGTATTCTGTCAAAACAAATCTTCTAAGAAACCGTTTGGATAAAGCCTGATGGTGAAGAAGTATTTAACAATAACTCACCTGTAATATGTGATACAAGGGGTGTAACAACAGATAAGGATCAGTAATGTATTCTGTCAAAACAAATCTTCTAAGAAACCGTTTGGATAAAGCCTGATGGTGAAGAAGTATTTAACAATAACTCACCTGTAATATGTGATACAAGGGGTGTAACAACAGATAAGGATCAGTAATGTATTCTGTCAAAACAAATCTTCTAAGAAACCGTTTGGATAAAGCCTGATGGTGAAGAAGTATTTAACAATAACTCACCTGTAATATGTGATACAAGGGGTGTAACAACAAATAAGGATCAGTAATGTATTCTGTCAAAACAAATCTTCTAAGAAACCGTTTGGATAAAGCCTGATGGTGAAGAAGTATTTACCTATAACTCACCTGTAATATGTGATACAAGGGGTGTAAAAACAGATAAGGATCAGTAATGTATTCTGTCAAAACAAATCTTCTAAGAAACCGTTTGGATAAAGCCTGATGGTGAAGAAGTATTTAACAATAACTCACCTGCAATATGTGATACAAGGGGTGTAACAACAGATAAGGATCAGTAATGTATTCTGTCAAATTTAAAGCAATCTTCTAAGAAACCGCTATAACATTACATTTGGACATTACAAGACTATTTCTAAAAATGGCTCTGAGAAAGAATGATAGTTGCCTGCCACATTATAGCTTAGCTTGACATAGTGAACATGGAAAATATTTACAAAGAGCTTTGCCACAGAAAACATTTGGCATATTTGAAGTGAACACTTCGAAAATTTTACGGTCGCCACCATGACATGGTTGACCGTTATGAAATATCTGTGTCACAAATGACCACGAATATGTTCCACTTGTCGTAAGCACTTCGTGGTCTCTTCCTCATTCATGACTTATCAGCCGGTTTGTAACTAGATTAACACGACGGGTGCCACTAGTGGAGCAGGAACTGCTAACCCTTCCAGAGCAACTGAGTTCACTCCCGGTTTTTAGGTGGAGTTCGTGTTACTCGATCTTTATGTGTATGTGCATATTTTGGATAATTATTGAGATCTAATAAAATGGAAGAAATGGAGTTGATGTACATGAAATATGATACAAAAGTGTGCATGGACAAAATACCCATAGAGCAATTAACTAATAATGAAAGCATGGAAAACTTGCAACAGTGGGAAAACAATACGTTAATGATATTTAACCCTGACAAATGTGAGGTGTTCATAGCAACAAATAAGAAGTCTCCTATCCATAGTGAATCCGTGGCCAGGTATTGAACCAAACAGATTCAGCCAAGTACATAGGGCTAAATATACACAAGAGTTTAAGCTGGGATAGCCACATTGATAAGATCACCAAGAAGACGAACTCCACATTAACCTTCTTAGGACATAATGTGAGCCGTTGCCCAACTATCTTAAAGACACAGTGATATATCATCTTAGTGCGACATATCCTAGATTATGCATCCAGCATATGGAGCCCCAGGAAAAAAGACAGCATCAACAAGGTTGAGGCAGTATAACGTCGAGCCGCCAGGTTTGCCACTGGAGATTACCAGCGCACAAGCAGTGTCACAGCCATGCTACAGCAACTCCAGTGACAGTCACTACAACGTAGACGAGGATATGCCCAGACAGTGATGATGTACTGCATAGTGTACAACCTTGTTGACATACCAGCGGAGAACCACCTCAGCCGCACCTTTCTTCAAACCTGAGACCATTCACTACGATTCCTGGTACCACACACAAGAACTACAGTGTACAGGACATCATTCTTCCCACAAACCATACGCCTCTGGAATCAACTACCTGGAAGTGTGGTAGAAGCAGACACCCTAGACAGCCTCAAAGCTCAGCTGTCAGACGTCACCCCCACCCAAAAACGCGAGAATACCTTATTGGTTATGCACTATACCTGGCAAAAGAAGAAGAAGAAGAATTAACTTAATTAACGTTTTGTACAACTCTTAACTGACAACATTTTATTTTTATATAAGAAGAATTGTGTCATAAACTATACTAGGATATACATATAAGGACGAATAACGACAAAAAATTCTCATGCAATATAAAACTCTCAAGTGATACATATGTGTTATCATATTTCCTGTTCTCTATTACTTTCCTTAGTAATTATAGACAAATATTGTTATTATATAGATAGGTGTGAATTATGGGGATTTATCCGTGTAATAAATTCCGATATCTCTCATGTGAAATATCAATTTTTTCCCGCGAAACTATTTTTACACAACTACAAGTGTGGTGGTTACGTCCCTTGTTGCGCTACGGTGAATACATATACGATGGTAAGCTGAAAAAATTCCGCGAAATGTCATTGACCCCTTTGGCACATAACCAACTTGACGTCATTGACGTCATATGAAGACTTCCAGTTTGAAACGTAAATATTAGACGTTATTTGGCCTCGTGTACGCTTCAATTTTGATCAAATTTAACTAAAATAAGTTTTCAAGGTAAGCATTTTAATTATTTTTGTGCATTGTTGTAAATATGACATGTAGGATTTCACATTTTCAAGATGACAAACCCTCCTTCTTGTTCCAGCTGAACACCTTAGTATCATTGCTTGTAGATTCACACGCGTGGAATGAAATATACAAATAACAAAAATAATATATCAGAAATTTTGAAAGTCTATATAATAAACAATATAACTAAATCATACATTTAGAATATCAAAATAAGATCACTCGTGACCGAATACGCATTAATGATTAAACTCGTGGACGGAACAGGTTCCGCCCACTCGTTTAATCCTTATGCGTACTTCGATCACTCGTGATCTGATTTTGATATTCAAAATCTACGATTAGCTATACTATATTTATTTAAATTACAATAATAATTTGAGAAACACATAATAATACGCTACTTTGGTTCTATCTCACATTACATGTATGTTACATATTGTCAATATAAAATACATTCTTTTGTATATATTGTAATATGTTGTAATGTAAATTGCATTAATAATGTGACACATAATTACTTTATCTGGGGCCTGCTAAAATGGGTTAATTAATGTAGATCTCACACTATATATATATTAAATGTTGCAAATGCAAAGTAATAAAAACAAGCATGATTATTTACTGACTAAAATTGTGTTGGTTATTTTTTTTCTACAAATATCAAACGTGACAACTTCACCGTCGTCAACGAGCTCCGGTGAAAATGTTTTGTCAGGTTCCGGTGAAGTTCGCTCAGCTTGATTGATATACAGGTGACAACCCACAAAAATGAGTTATATGAGTACATAGCATTATTGTGTCTTCAACCAGAAGATGTCGTTATTGATCGATTATTATTTTATTTTACATATATGTTTCTGTGGTTAACTTCATCGATTACTCATATATGGATAAAATGATGGACATAAACAATGACAAATGCTAATAAATAATGAGCTTGAAATCATCAAATAATGCTATGAAAAAGTAGTATGTATGTCAAATTAAAGCACCATGAATAGTTTTAGACTTACTACAGTGACAAATACAATGCTTATTTATGTACATTTGTTCCGGTTTTGTCATATACATGTATACCATTTGACAAAGCCGGAATTTATAAACAACTGTTGACATCAAGTTTTAGGCTATACCTAATAACTAATTGACCTTTCCTCTGAACAATTATATCTAAAAATGACAATATAACAATACCAGTCAGAAAGCCTGATAATTCAATACATTATATACAGTATATTCAACAAAAGCTGCGAAAATCGTTCCTGTCCTATTTAAAAAAAATACTGCTTTATATACAGGCCAGAAGTTGACGAAACATTTTCAACCGGAGCTCTTTGACGACAGTGAATTTTATAGTGACATAATTTAGAATTTAAGGACTAATGATCAATGTTAGGAATATTGTCATACTAAACAGTCGAATGTTGGTTTCAAGTTTTAGATTCATGTTTACTAAAATGCGTATACAGCAATTTGGAACTTGGCTTGGTTTGCCGACTGCTTAATAAACGTTAGAGAAAACCGAAATGGTAATCAAGAATGGACAATCTAGAGACACTGGCAACATTGGGAACAAGACACAGAACGACGACAAATAAAACAAAAAACAAAACACAGAAAACTATAAAGATGAGTAACACGGACAATACCAAAAACAACAGTGGCTATCAACATTAATAATCCTAACCATATGAGGAGGAATCGTCGGGGCCGTAAACCTACATATAATGAGGAACCGTCGTGGCCGAGAACCTACATATACATTGTAACGAGGAGTCGTTGGGGCCGCGAACCTTCATATAACGAGGAGTCGTTGGGGACGCGATCCTTCATTTGACGAGGAATCGTCAGGGCTGCGAACCTACATATAACGAGGAGTTGTCGGGCCGCTAACTTACATGTAACGAGGATTGGTCGGTGCCGCGGACCTACATATAACGAGGAGTCGTCGGGGCCGCGAACATACATTTAACGAGGATTGGTCGGAACCCCGAACGTACATATAACGAGGATTATTCGTGGCCTCGAACCTACATATAACGAGGAGTTATCGTGGCATCGAAAATACATATAGCGAGGAGTCGTGGAGCCACGAACTTACATATAGTAGGGAGCTATCGGGGCCGCAAGCTTACATATACCCATGGAATCACTGCCCAAACTTGTCAGTTCGACTACTGCTATTGTTGCGGTGCTCTTGAGAGAACCACTGAGGGAACATATAGGACCTATGATTTTTTTCTTGTAGATAACAACGGCAACAAAGTTCGTTAGTTGTGCTGATGGAATCATATATACAACCCGACCTTCAGGCGATACATAAAACACTGTCTTCGGATGGACGTTATCTGAAGAACTAGTTTAGTACGGTAGCTTAAATACTTTATCCTGAGTACTAATAAAGGGGGATTAATAAGCTTGAGTGTCATTTAGACATTGACATAAGAAAGCTTGTCTGGTAACTTATTTATGTATCGATCAGGTTTAGATGATCTGGCGATGTGCTATTGTTTTATTTTTCATTGTAATCCCGCTAACAGCTAGAAAAGTTAGGATACCACGACCATCGAGTTCGTCGTCACTAAAGATAATTATATATAATCATATGAACAACATAAACTAATGTCAACTCTCATGATGATGTCATTAGCAGACGATAATAGATTAACAGACATCTAGTAGCTATGGAAACGTTATGAATACAAAATAAAACATAACAAATATGAAAATGGTAGAAAAGAAACCCAGAACCTACAGTGTAAGAAAAGCATGACCAAAACAAACATTCTGTAAGATTAAAAGAGTGAGACCAGACGCACCGGAAGTACTAATATCTGTCCTAAGAAAAGACATGGAATTCCAACGTCTTATGTCCTGATCTTCTTTGTGTTCAGTGAGTTCAGTTCATATGAGAGGTGAATGTTCAATTTGTCTGTATTGGTGTAATTGATGACCTTCACTCTTTAAGCTGTCTTTCTATAAAATGTTCAATGAGTAGAAAGAAGAGCTTGAAGATACCAAAGGAGCAATCAGAATCCGTAAATCGAAGAGGGACAATGCCCAAAAGAAACAGGATAAAAGGGCAAGCAAAGATCTACAAAACATTACACAGAAAACTAAAGATCGCGTAACACGGCCCTTTCAAAAACCGGTGGTGAACTCAGATGCTCCTGATTTGTAAGCAATTCCTGCACAACTTTAAGCTAGTTACAATCCCGGTAACAAGTCATGAATGAGGAAAGAACCAGGAAGAGTTTACGACAAGTGGAATATATCATTGATTTTTTCTGACACAGATATTCCGTAACGCTTCACCAAGTCAAGGTGGCGACCGTAAAATTTCGAAATGATGACTACAACTTAACCAATAGGAACTCTTTGTTCAGTAGCTTCATTGTTAGCAGCATCCTTTATCAAAGAATGCTTGATAGGAACCACAGGCTCTGGAATATAAGATCAACTGAGAGATATATACTCTATTATACAGGCGCTGTTGGAATGTTGCTACATGGAATGTTTACAATGGGAATAATGAAATAATCTCTTTTGTCTTAAAGTTATGTTCTCAACTTCCTCTTGCTGTCCAATTAGAAGTGTTTTTCAAGGTAAGAAGCAGACCTATCTGTATCTGCGGTATCCTTTATTCGAGGAACAATGTGATACAAGCAATCAACAAAATCACCACACCTAGAACTATTTAGTGAATGAAAATCATCTACATAGTGGAACGTGAAATTAAAGGATCGGACAAGCTTCTTTTGGTTTTTATTGAGAAGCCCATGTATGAAGTCTGCCTCGTTCGAATAATCAGAAAAGTCTGCGAAAATAGTACCACAGTGTGTACGCTTAGGAATACCAGTCTGTTGATAAACACGTCCACAAAACATAACAAATATGTTGTCAATCGAACACTCAAGCATTTTGATGATACCGTTTGAAGTTCTAATTCCTGATACTAGTAATGTTAATTTATAGGTGAGTGGCCATGTATTTGTGCCTTAGGCTATTTCTACGGTTTTGATCATTTGAATTTAGAAATGTCCTGACGGTGTGCTATTTTTTTATTTTTCATTTGATTTTAGAATAAGTTAATCATTCCACATAAACAATGGTGTGTTTCTGTTTTGTACTGGTACAGATAAGTATTACACATAATTAATAAGAGTTGTCAATCATTTCACAGTTCCTGTCTTAAGCTGATAATTTTGTAAAAGAAAATATACATTATTGTCTCCTCATTGAAATCTGGTGTCAAACTGGGATATAAATATATTTATCTTTTTAATTTAATGAGAAACATAAAATCAACCACATTGTATTATAGTAAGCACATATTATGCATTCTATTTTATCTCTTGACTGTTAAATTAAACTCCACCTACCTCTTTATTGGCTTGACGATCATTCATTAATATATCAATATTTTAATAAGACTTGATCCTGTCGACAAGCTTCCTGGATGCCATATTGAAATTGGGAAAAAAGGATAGCTAATGGTGAGTATAAATTTGATCTCATTTCAAAAAAAGAAAGATAAATAAAGTTCTGTACTGAGTAATGTTGACGGTTCTCAGGGTTCAATCCACAGAGCTATGTAGAATGTCTCCCGGTTGCCGATAGGGGCACCCTCCCGTTAAAGTGTTGTCAGACAATAATACAGTAAATACTGTATTGATTTTATGAAGAGATTAACATCATTCAAAACTTATAGCTACAATAAAATGAAAAACAAAAATAACACCCCCTCAGACAATTACAAAATCTAGAAAAAAAAGCAAAAATGCCACCCCCTCAGAACAATTACAAAATCTAGAAAAAATAAATAACACACCCTCAGACCAATTACAAAATCTAGAAAAAAAAAAATAACACACCCTCAGAACAATTACAAAATCTAGAAACCAAAAAATACCTCACCCTCAGAACAATTACAAAATCTAGAAAAATAAATAACACACCCTCAGAACAATTACAAAATCTAGAAACCAAAAAATACCACACCCTCAGAACAATTACAAAATCTAGAAGCCAAAAAATACCACACCCTCAGAACAATTACAAAATCTAGAAAAATAAATAACATACCCTCAGAACAATTACAAAATCTAGAAACCAAGAAATAACACACCCTCAGACCAATTACAAAATCTAGAAAAAAAAAATCACACACCCTCAGAACAATTACAAAATCTAGAAAAAAAAAATACCTCACCCTAAGAACAATTACAAAATCTAGAAAAACAAAAAATACCACACCCTCAGAACAATTACAAATCTAGAAAAAAAAATAACACACCCTCAGAACAATTACAAAATCTAGAAACCAAAAAATACCTCACCCTCAGAACAATTACAAAATCTAGAAAAATAAATAGCACACCCTCAGAACAATTACAAAATCTAGAAACCAAAAAATAACACACCCTCAGAACAATTACAAAATCTAGAAAAAAAAAATAACACACCCTCAGAACAATTACAAAATCTAGAAACCAAAAAATACCTCATCCTCAGAACAATTACAAAATCTAGAAAAACAAAAAATACCAAACCCTCAGAACAATTACAAAATCTAGAAAAAAAAAATAACACACCCTCAGAACAATTACAAAATCTAGAAAAAAAATAATGCCACCCCCTCAGAACAATTACAAAATCTAGAAAAAAAAAATGCCACCCCCTCAGAACAATTGCAAAATCTAGAAAAAAAAATAACACACCCTCAGAACAATTACAAAATCTAGAAGCCAAAAAATACCTCACCCTCAGAACCATTACAAAATCTAGAAAAATAAATAACACACCCTCAGAACAATTACAAAATCTAGAAACCAAAAATTACCACACCCTCAGAACAATTACAAAATCTAGAAACCAAAAAATACCACACCCTCAGAACAATTACAAAATCTAGAAAAATAAATAACACACCCTCAGAACAATTACAAAATCTAGAAACCAAAAAATAACACACCCTCAGACCAATTACAAAATCTAGAAAAAAAAATACCAAACCCTCAGAACAATTACAAAATCAGATATCACAATCGTAGAAAGAGGTAAAAATCGATACCACTAACACACATATGCATAACTGCTCACTGTGATTGCTTTGTACACTCAATAAAGAGTGGGGGTGTGTGGGGGGGGGGGGGGGGGGGGAGGGTAACTACTTTTATTGGCCCAAACCCAAGCCATTTGCAGCCAGTGTATAGTTTTCAACCTTACGTTTTATCAACTATTTATGAATGGGTAATAATTTGATTAAGGCTAGATCCGATCAGTAAAAAGTATGTAACATTGAAAGTGACGTCTTCTGCAGGGCAACAAATATATAATAAAGTTGACATGGTTTTTAGTAGGGTTCGTGTTACTCGATCTTTAGTTTTATGTGTATATTTTGTAGATCGCTGTTTGTCTTTTTGTCCTGTTCTTACGTCCTTATTAGATCAATATGTACCTTATTTACAAATTATAAATAATTAAATTTTATCTGTTTTTTTTTTTTTTAATTTGTCTAAATGAAGAAATACATTCTTAAGACAAATAATATTGCAAGTCATTATTCTATTCACACTCCATCACAAACCACACAAAATGTCGATTCTGTTAATTGAACCTATTTAAATACTACACCTCCATCACCCCTTCGATTTACACAAAAAATTACTTTGTTAGTTAATGTACCGTAACAGTAACGCATGACATGTTTCTATTTTATTAAACTATAATACATGACATAAGCACAGAAAAAAGGTCAACTAGGGTTAAACTTCCCGGTTTCATAGCGATTTCTGTATGAATCCTTTTTCGAGATCGAGAGAAAATGACAGAGATTCTGAAGGCGACGATGAAAACGATGCAGATTAGTAGGGTTTTCATTATCATCTTGCTCTTGAATGAAATGACTTATGATTTCTTTTCATTTTGTCGTGTTAAAATGCATTTCGTCCGTGCGGAAAGGAATTCAATACAACCCATGTTAATTTCCATAACTATAACGTTTATGTAAAACATTATCTTGTGAAGAAATTTAATTAAGGAGTACAATAAAATTTAAATAACTAGCAAGGAGATTATGTAAGCAAATTATGACGTTAAAGAAAATTACCGAATTAAAGAAGCTAACAAAATTTGCAAGTGTGACATAATATATGGATCAGTTATTCTCGACATAATCAAAATTAACCATATAAGTGCTAATGAATCGAGCATATCCTCATGAGAACACCCAACGCTTAATTACGTACATAACACCATGAACCACACAGTCCGAAAAAGTTCAAGCAAGATCACACCTGTCCGCTGACTACCAAACAAATAAACAGATACACCCATCCGTTAAATTTACTATTAAAATTAGGACAAAAAGTGTCTCCGGCTAAACCTCCTGACACTAAAATAAAGAAAATAAATACAACCTCTGGCTATACCTCATGGTTACAACGAAAAACAAAAGAAATACCTACAGTTAAATTAATGAAGCTACAAAGCGTAAATTAATAAACTCTGAAGTTAAACCTGCGTGAACACGTGGTAAATAAGAAAAAACGATAGGACAGAGGCACGTCAGTCCTCGTCAACTGCATCTCGAAATGTGAAGGATCTCGTTGATTACGTTACTTCTCGCCTGATTATACTTAGGATATACACTAGATAATATAAGTTCTAAGCTGCCTAGTGACCGTCTATCGTTATTTGGACGGTTAGTAAATTGTTGAAGGGTGAACACTTTAACGCGAACCCTTCAACTATCTACTGATCGTCCAAATAATCATAGTCGGTCACGGGAGCTTAGAACATTTTTGTACGATGCTGCTGATCTATGACTTGAAACAGTAACTAAGTTTTTTCCACGAACTATGTTTGACGGACTTTCTTGGAAGTTCTAAGGCTAAAGAGGTAATGGTCACTACACAAAATTAAGCACCGTCCACTGACCTTCTGTAATTTTCCGTCTGCATCGTTTCATAACTGCACGTTTTTCTATCGTCTACATCGTTATTTTTATGAATGGAATTTTCACTGAGTAAAGTGTATTAATCTTTTTCTCTAGATTTCCATATATGGCTCTGTATCTATCGTTATTCTTAGGAATGATTTTATCCAATCATAGGCCATCAAATAAATGCAACATAGTACAATGTGATTTGTACATCAAATAATATAATACGCACATTAAATAAATATGATCATGTGTTTTTCAAATAAATCTAATATGCACTCCACATAAAGGTAATATGGCACCAGAGTATACAATGTGCTCTCCAAATAATTATAACATGCTCATAAAATAATCAACGTGTACATAAATTAATTATAACGCGCTCATAAAATAATTATAACATTCTGATAAAATAATAATGACGTGCTCATACATTAATTATAACGCGCTCACAAAATAATTATAACGTGCTCATAAAATAATTATGACGTGCTCATACATTAATTATAACGCGCTCATAAAATAAGTATAACGTGCTCATAAAATAATTATAACGTGTTCATCAAATGATGATAATATGTCCACCAATTAAAGATAATATGCGTACCAAATATATATAATGTGCGAAAAAACATCATAATGATCATAAGCTGTTATCATAATTTTGCGTCCGTCGTCGTGTCAACAATTACAATAATGAAATATGTGTTTCAGAATAATGGCTAGTATCCCGTGTGAACCCTGTACCAAGCGAGGTAACAGAAAGAAATCTGTCAGTTGGTGTGTTAACTGTGAAGAATCATTATGCACGAACTGTGCAGAGAATCACCGAGCCATGAAGATATCCAGAAGTCACCATCTTATTGATATATCTAAAAAACCAATCGAAACCCAAATGACCGCCCAATCCTGTCTGAAACATGATGAATTACCATTCGAATACTTCTGCGTTGATCATGATGTCATTTGCTGCAAAGAATGTCTGGTCGAGTCTCACCGCACGTGTGCAAAAGCGATGTCCATAGATATAGCGTCTAAGGGAGCTAAGCGATCACAATCTTTCATTGATTCCGTCCAGCTCATAGAACAGATACCGGAAACAGTCAATGCATTTACTAAATATAGAAGAGAACACATTGAGAGTATTGATGACGAGATAAAACAAGTGAAAGAGAACATTACAAATGCAAAACAAGGATGGATTAGTTATTTAGAATCACTTGAGAAGACTTTATTAGAAAATGTACAGGGACAAAAAGACGAATTTGCATTAAATGCACAAGAAGAAATATTTGAAACGAAACAGATTGAAGAACACACAACTAAACTGAAGGATGCATTTGAATTTGTAGAGAAACATGGATCTGACAAGCAAGCATTTCTTTTATCCCAAACTTTAAAAACAGAAATCAATCGAATCCATTAGTATAGTAGAAAATCCATGCGAAATTACGTTTGTTCCCATCAAAGGACGTCATTCACAAATGCCAGTTGTAGGTAGACATCAGATGTCGTCATTCATGCATGGGGGCACGGTATGTTTATCCGGCATTACAGTAATAGATAATGACATGATAGTACTCTGTGACTGGAAAAACTCCAGACTACTGCTTTATAACGATAACAACGAGTATCAGTACCAGATCTATACCAGGCATACACCATATGATATAACTACAATACCTGGTACTAATATGGTTGTGGTGTCTTCTAATAACAGTGACAATATAAAATTGATAGATATAGTTAGAAAGAAGGTATATAATGAAATACAAATCACTGGATCACAATCTGGAAGTGTAGCAGTATCGGATACTAACTTATTTGTTGGTGGTAAAGGTTCAATACACGTCTTAGATCACCAGGGTCATCCGGTTAGAAGTATAAAAACGAAGAAAGAAGACCGTATAGCATGGTGTATTACTATATGTAGTAGTGGTAGCATATGTTACAGTGATTACGTTTATTTGTATTGCATAAAACCTGATGGTGAAGAAGTATTTACCTATAACTCACCTGATCTATGTAGTGCATGGGTTGTATCAACAGATAACCATGGCAACGTATACATAGTAGGTTATAATTCCAATAACATACACAGACTTAGACCTGATGGTAAATTGATAGACAGTATATCGAAGGAGGAGGATAATATTAAATATCCAATAACATGTTGTTTTAATAGAAACTACAGAAAATTCTATGTTGTATACCATATTGGCAAAGTCATCTCTGTATTTAACGTTGCATGATTTGTGGTGACGAATACGGGAATCAAATAAACTTCAAAGAGAATAAAAAGTATAATAATCAGGGACTTTTAAAATTAACAAGCTATTTTGATTCCTTAAATTCATAAACATTTGGAATATTATTTATCAGATGTCAACTTGATGTATTTGATAGTTATGTTGACAAATATTTATCATCGAAAGTTGATGCCGAGCGAAAAACAATCATTTTTAATGTATTGCTTAATAGCAAAGATATATGTTAATTTTTGTTTTGCTCCAAGCTTTGAATTCTCACATTTGCCTTTAATTTCTTTTAAATTTAACTTTTTTGATTGAGAGATTTCAGGAGACTATAGTCACTGACTTTATGAGTAGAAATATATCATTTGTACAATTAATCAGTACACGTGGTTAAAATATTTACTCTGTATTAAATATATTATTTTTTTCACTGAAATTTGTAATTTTTATGATTTTTGCCGAATATACAGAAACTGGCTATTTTAGTGAATATTGATTTGATAACATGGTCATTGTTACATCTTTGGATTACCCCTTTGGTACCTTCAAACCTTTCTTGATATAAATAGAACATAAAGGCTAACACTTCAAGTAGCCAACAAAAGATGGAATTGCCTGAAGCATAAACTATTGATACATACACATGCTGAAAACTTTTTGTTGTACGTGTCTTAGTGTCTCACGTTCCACAATATATCAGAACACTTTTTGTTCTACAGTGTCTTAGTGTCTCACGTTCCACAATATATCTGAAAACTTGTGTATTACGTGTCTTAGTTTTCCACGTTCTACAATATATCTGAAAACTTTGTGTACTACGTGTCTTAATGTCCCACGTTCTACAATGTATCTTAACACTGTGTGTACTACGTGCCTTGGTATCTCACGTTCCACAATATATCTTAAATCTTTGTGTAATACGTGTCTTAGTGTCTCATGTTCCACACTATATCTTAAAACGTTGTGTACTACCTGCCTTAGTGTCTCATGTTCCACAATATATCTTAGAACTTTGTGTACTACGTGTTTTAGTGTCTCACATTCCACAATATATCTTAAACCTTTGTGTACTACGTACCTTAGTGTTTCACCTTCTACAATATATCTTAAAGCGTTGTGTACTACGTGTCTTAGTGTCTCACGTTCCACAATATATCTTAAATCTGTGTGTACTACGTGCCTTGTTGTCTCACGTTCCACAATATATCTTAAAACTTTGTGTACTACGTGTCTTAGTGTCTCACGTTCTACAATATATCTTAAACCTGTGTGTACTACGTGTCTTTGTGTCTCACGTTCTACAATATATCTTAAAACTTGTGTATTACGTGTCTTAGTGCCTCACGTTCCATAATGTATCTGAAAACTTTTTGTTGTAAATGTCTTAGTGTCTCACGTTCCACAATATATCTTAAAACTTGTTTATTACGTGTCTTAGTGTTCCACGTTCTACAATGTATCTTAAAACTTTGTGTACTACGTGTCTTAGTGTCTCATTTTCCATAATATATCATAAAACTTTGTGTGCTACGTGTCTTAATGTCTCAAGTTCCACAATATATCTTAAAACTTTATGTACTACGTGCCTTAATGTCCCACGTTCTACAATGTATCTTAAAACTGTGTGTACTACGTGTCTTAGTGTCTCACGTTCCATAATATATCTGAAATATTTTTGTTCTACGTGTCTTAGTGTCTCACGTTCCACAATATATCTGAAAACTTTGTGTACTAAGTATCTTAGTGTCTTACGTTCCACAATATATCTTAAAACTGTGTGTACAACGTGTCTTAATGTCTCAAGTTCCACAATATATCTTAAAACTTTGTGTACTAAGTCTATTAGTGTCTCTCGTTACACTATATATCTTAAAACTTTGTGTACTACGTGTCTTAGTGTCTCACGTTCTAAAATATATCTTAAAGCTGTGTGTACTACGTTTCTTAGTGCCTCATGTTCCACATTATATCTTAAAACTGTGTGTACTACGTGTCTTAGTGTCTCACGTTCTACAATATATCTTAAAACTTTGTGTACTACGTGTCTTAGTGTCTCATGTTCCACACTGTATCTGAAAACTGTGTGTACTACCTGTCTTAGTGTCTCATGTTCCACAATATATCTTAAAACTTTGTGTACTACGTATCTTGGGATCTCACGTTCTACAATATATCTTAAAACGTTGTGTACTACGTGTCTTAGGGTCCCACGTTCTACAATATCTCTTAAAACGTTGTGTACTACGTGTCTTAGTGTCTCACGTTCCATAATATATCTTAAAGCTGTTTGTACTACGTGTCTTAGGGTTTCAGGTTCCACACTATATCTTAAAACTGTGTGTACTGCGTGCCTTGGTGTCTCACGTTCCACAATATATCTTAAAATTGTGTGTACTGCGTGTCTTAGTGTCTCACGTTCTAAAATATATCTTAAAACTTTGTGTACTACGTGTCTTTGTGTCTCATGTTCCACACTATATCTGAAAACTGTGTGTACTACCTGTCTTAGTGTCTCACGTTCCACAATATATCTGAAAACTGTGTGTACTACGTGTCTTAGTGTCTCACGTTCCACAATATATCTTAAAACTTTGTGTACTACGTGTCTTAGTGTCTCACGTTCCACAATATATCGTACAACTTTGTGTACTACGTGCCTTGGTGTCTCACGTTCTACAATATATCTTAAAACTTGTGTATTACGTGTCTTAGTTTCTCACGTTCCATAATGTATCTGAAAACTTTTTGTTGTACGTGTCTTAGTGTCTCACGTTCCACAATATATCAGAACACTTTTTGTTCTACAGTGTCTTAGTGTCTCACGTTCCACAATATATCTGAAAACTTGTGTATTACGTGTCTTAGTTTTCCACGTTCTACAATATATCTGAAAACTTTGTGTACTACGTGTCTTAGTGTCTCATTTTCCACATTATATCATAAAACTTTGTGTACTACGTGTCTTAATGTCTCAAGTTCCACAATATATCTTAAAACTTTATGTACTACGTGCCTTAATGTCCCACGTTCTACAATGTATCTTAACACTGTGTGTACTACGTGCCTTGGTATCTCACGTTCCACAATATATCTTAAAACTTTGTGTACTACGTGCCTTAGTGTTTCACCTTCTACAATATATCTTAAAGCGTTGTGTACTACGTGTCTTAGTGTCTCACGTTCCACAATATATCTTAAATATTTGTGTACTACGTGCCTTGTTGTCTCACGTTCCACAATATATCTTAAAACTTTGTGTACTACGTGTCTTAGTGTCTCACGTTCCACAATATATCTTAAACCTGTGTGTACTATGTGTCTTTGTGTCTCACGTTCTACAATATATCTTAAAACTTGTGTATTACGTGTCTTAGTGCCTCACGTTCCATAATGTATCTGAAAACTTTTTGTTGTAAATGTCTTAGTGTCTCACGTTCCACAATATATCTTAAAACTTGTTTATTACGTGTCTTAGTGTTCCATGTTCTACAATGTATCTTAAAACTTTGTGTACTACTTGTCTTAGTGTCTCATTTTCCACAATATATCATAAAACTTTGTGTGCTACGTGTCTTAATGTCTCAAGTTCCACAATATATCATAAAACTTTATGTACTACGTGCCTTAATGTCCCACGTTCTACAATGTATCTTAAAATTGTGTGTACTACGTGTCTTAGTGTCTCACGTTCCATAATATATCTGAAATTTTGTTGTTCTACGTGTCTTAGTGTCTCACGTTCCACAATATATCTGAAAACTTTGTGTACTAAGTATCTTAGTGTCTTACGTTCCACAATATATCTTAAAACTGTGTGTACTACGTGTCTTAATGTCTCAAGTTCCACAATATATCTTAAAACTTTAGGTACGACGTGCCTTAATGTTCCACGTTCTACAATATATCTTAAAACTTTGTGTACTACGTGTCTTAGTGTCTCACGTTCCACAATATATCTGAAAACTTTTTGTTCTACGTGTCTTAGTGTCTCACGTTCCACAATATATCTGAAAACTTTGTGTACTAAGTGTCTTAGTGTCTCACGTTCCACAAAATATCTTAAAACTGTGTGTACTAAGTGTCTTAGTGTCTCACGTTCCACAATACATCCACGAAATTAAATCCATATCTCAAATGACAATTGTTCTTTTACTTTTTATGTAGATTTTTTTCTTTTCATTACAAGACTTTTATCAGACTTGAATATATATATGAGTAACATGGTGGGTGTCTTATAAATAGGAACTGCTTATCCTTCGCGGCCACCTGAGTTCACTCCCGGTTTGTGGGTTTTTTTTTGGTGGGGTCCGTGTTTTAGCTCATATTTTAGTCTTCTGTGTCTCTGGATTGTCCATTCTTGATTGCCTCTTGGGTTTTCCATAACGTTTATTTAGACAAACTGCTTGTCTAACATGTCTAGTAGAATACGGTACTATATCACCAGACTATATACAACTTTATATTAAATAACTGTCCAATAAGGATATAGTCTAAGGCATGGTGTAGGCTTACATCATGTTTATTTTTGCAAGAAAAATAACAAGTTGATTAATAATTTGCATGTTAATTATTTTGAAGGATAAACATGCTTAGATTATTTATCTTACCGCAGAACCGAATAAAGCAATATATCCAAGTTAGTGCGCACGACGCGTTGCTGTAATACTATTACCCCCTCTCGTTACGCTTCGTTACGATGAATATATTATGACCAGCCATTTTCTTATCGGTATTTATGGAGAATGATGCTATGTCTCAATAAACTAGTTTTACACAGCATATCACAATCATCTCAGTTTTTTCGAAGCTAAGCACTTTTGGAAAAATGGCGACAACTTCTGAGTGAGTGATTGTTGTTTATCGCCAATTTATAGTTCTATGACCACTGAAACAATGTTCAGTCCGCGGGTATGCAATTCATTTCTCTCCACTTGGACATATTATTCTGATTCCGAGCCGACCAGTCTTTGCTCTTTCTCCCTAATGCTGTGTGCTTAGCAAAGAAGCAACACATACAAATGTTATATAATCTTTGGTTTGACCCGACCGGGGCTCGAATCCACGACCTCTACCGCACTCGACTTCAGTCGAGGCGAGCACACTAACCAAACATCAATAAAATAAACTTATAGCTATCATTTAAGTAAATTAATATCATCTACAAAGTAATGCAATACTTTTACATGTTTGTTTTGCGTTATTTCAGTAGTAGACTATAATCGACTCTAGTCGACTCTGTTTTGTATCACCGCTGACGCTTATCACACAATTATTGTGTCCCTATTAGACGAGTATTCTATAATTATAATCTTTTTACATGTTTTTCTTCGAAAACAATGTGAACTTTTCTTCCCTTGCTGAAACCAGTTTTTGGGGGGTTTTGTTTTGTTTGTTTGTTTGACGAAGTCGTATGCGATCGTTTTTGACCTACTTTTGTAACTATGGACGCGTTTGCCTAACAATTTTAAGGGTACCTGTAAAATGCAAAATGAAACGCTAAACGAAACATGCGAAACGGAAAGAAACAAAATGAAGCGAAACAAAATTAATCAAAACGAAACGAAACGTAACGGAACGAAATAAAATGAAACGAAATTTATCGAAACGAAACGAAACAAAACGAAACTACACCATGTTTATTCCTGACATACACTGAGGGGTTTCCAAAATTGGCCAATCGAGGAGCAAATGTCTGTCCCAATTAAAAAATCTAATCTAATAATTAGATTATCATTTCACAGTTCAAGAGATTTGGTATAACTTCCATGCAATATCAATATTAGTACGCTATGCATTCACATAACAGCAATGTATTTACCTCTAATAACTGTTGGTGGCACAAATGGACTATTGGGAGTATGAAATTCGCAGTTTGGTGAACACTACAAGTGTGTCTGTGGGCATTGGTAAAATTCAGCTGTGTCACTATTATTTAGTACGGGCGAAAAGTGGGTATTTTCGATGGTACACAATCGATATATATTCATCTAGTTTTAAATAGTACATTATACATTTTCGTAAGCCGCAAGGGATGCCCGGCGGTGGTAGAAATATTATCCCGACCACTCAGTCAGGCTTGCGGGGTACGACCTTTCATTCATGCGAACTCCGAGGGATGTCGGGGTAGAAACACAATCCGGCCTACCAGGCTTGTGGGGTTCGACCCCTCCTCAATGGGCGTCCATCCGAAAGTGACGTCTTAGTCCTGCGTTTTGAGAATGCCGAGTTTCATGTACGTTAAAGAATCGTTGTACATCTTATTTTGCTGTGGCAGCAAAAATTTCCTAGAGTACTCGTCCACCGGCAATGAGGTAAATGGCAGGTTTATTCTAGGCTATTCCTGAACAATACAATGTCTCAAAAAGCTATACTAGTATAAGCTTCCAACAAGGAGTTTGTATATCCAGGGTTCAGTGCGTAAAGGGGCTATGTATAGGGCCTATATAGAAAATTATATTAAATACATACACATAGCACCTTTTTGCAGTAAGCCCTCGGCATGATTATTCGCGTCTTTTTGTATTGAAATTGAAAAGAAAAAAAAGTCAAGCAGTGTTCACCGACAATCACATGAGCATGGACAAAATGAACCACCCACAACTCCTCCGACAGGAACAACCATTTATATGACCAATGGTCATCCAGATCAGGCTTGGCACAGACATGTATGTTTCGACATATTCTGTTTTGTTCCGTTTCGGTATATTCGTTTTGCTAAATTGCATTCCTTTCCAGTTTTTGTGTACATTTCATTTTGTTTCGTTCCGTTCCGTTTCGTTTCGGTAAATTTCGTTACGTTTCATTTCGTTTCGTTTCGTTTCGCTTTGGTAAATTTCGCTACGTTTCATTTCGTTTCGTTCCGTTTCGGTATATTTCGTTTCGCGTTTCATTTCGCATTTAACAGGTACCCCAATTTTAAAGATGAAAATATTTTCTAACTGTTTGATTGGAGAATAATACAAATTTGGTAAGAGTTCGGAGAACGGATTTAAAGCACTTGTAATAACAAGTCGGATTTAAAGCACTAGTCTTGTAATAAGCAAGTCATTTAGTAGTTTGCTGATTGGTTGCGTCCGTCGTCCTACGCCCCGCACAGACAAAGGGAGTTCGAGCATAACTGATAATTTGATTAATTTTAATGGTATATCTGTATTAAACTTTAAATTTAAGCGATATTCTCTTTAACTAAAGTAGTATATGTCGAAAAGTTTTATTTTCAATGTATAATGTAATTTTCAGATGAGCGACTGGAGGTATTGAATTCTGAGCAAAGTGCCATTTCATCTATGACATATCAAGAAGTTATTGTTGAAGCCATGAATTTTTTTGAGATTTCACCACGGATAGGAAATAACATGCACCCCCTACCCCCTTTTAGCTCACCTGTGCTTTTTCATCACTTTGCGTCCGTCCACAATTACTAAAATATATTCTCCTCTGAAACCACTTGGCCACTTAGGATCAAACTTTGGTGGAATGGCCCGTGGGTGATCCCCTTCCAAAATGTGTCCAGTAGTTCCGACCTCCAACCAACATGGCCGCTGTTACTAAAAAAAAAAGGGGGATGACATTTTAAAAATCTTCATCTCTGAAACTACTGGGCCAATTGGAACTAAACTTTTCTTAAATAGTCCTTGGTTGATTCCCCTTCAAATTTGTGTCCGGCAATCCAGACTTCCAGCCAACTGTTGCTAAAAATAGAAAAAGGGGGGATGAAATTTTAATTGTTTTCTTCTGAAACTACTGGACCAATTGGATCCAAGTTTTGCTAAAATAATCCTTTGGTGATCCCCTTTCAAAAAGTTGTCTGGCAGTCCCGTCCTCAGACCAAGATGGACACTGTTTCTGAAAATTAACGATTCCTTGCACATTAAGTAGGATGCAAGGTTTTATATGTCTTATCAAATCCTATCAAACCAATATGCTTAGGTTATTTCAGTGAAATACTGTTCGTAGAAGAATATAATATAAGAAAATGGTTAATCCTTAATGTTTCTGGAAAATACGCATTTCTACTTTCGATTTCTAATGTTATCTTTTAACTGAGCTTGACATACATTTAAATAACATTTATCAAGGTATATATTGATTGGAAGTTTCGTATTAAAAACAATATAATTGAAAATGGCGAACAAGTTAATCCCTTGCTGTGTGTGCAGAAATAATTGTGTAAGATGGTGTTGTACAATATTCTGGATATTAAGTGGAGTTGTACTTGTTCTCGGAGCAGAGTTCTCACATAGCATATACTGTAAACAAAATGGCAACCTACCAATTATTTTACCAATAGTTGCCGGCATCGCTTTTTTTGTTGCTGGGATTTGTTGTCGATGTATGTGTGCAGGAAATAATAGCCCGTGTTGTGTATGTTTTAAAATTTGTTTTTCTATTCTTTGGATAACAGCTGGAATTGTTTGTGTGACCTTCGCATTTAAGGCAGTCGTGGATGATTGCAACCATGACATTCTTGTTAACTCATTATGTATAGCCAGTTCTTTAGTAATGCTGGTTGCTGGGTGTGTCACCGGTGATCTAGGAGTACAGGTTTTAAAGTGCAATAGAAGGGATGGATATAGCCAATTGTAACAGTGAATATGATGGGGCGATCAACACAAAGAAAGTACTATAATATTAAACCCTATTTAACCTTAGGAATGGTGTACTATAATGATTCTGGCAAATACACATTTCTACTTTCGGTTTCACATTAATACCTGAGTTTTTATTATTCTCGGTTCACATCTATGGAATATTTTGTGTAAAAAGAGATGTATATAAATACTATTTTTATCACAGTTTACTTTTTTTTATGGAAGAGTGGGACCATAATGTTGTTAGTATAATGTGCATAACGCAGTGGCTTATGAAAAAAGGGGTCAAAACTATGTTTTTGTAGTTACCCATTCAATTTCCATTACAGTCTAACACCCTTGTAGCGATTTCTGTGGTGAATCTCATTACAGTATATTTGTCCCTGGAAATCTGGTAGCTTACTTTCTATGAATGGGGGCTTGATGTACCCGAATATAACAATATGATTGGGTGATTCACATAAAATACGCACGAAAGATTGCATAATTCTGTTCAAATCATTTAACATAGACGAAATCAAACCCCAGGTGCTTGCGACATGGAATTACACCTCCATAGAAAATTATCCCTTATGAAATTTGATGGACGGCACATGCAAGTTGTTATATGGATATAGCACATGATAAATACAGGAAGAAGAGATGAAATAATAAATGAATTTTATTGAAAATAAGTATGTATAAATAGAGCGCTAAAAAAGGGCAAGAGTAATTATATGCAACAAGCGCCTGTGAAGCAAACATGCACATATTCAATTACAAATAACCACGTGTTCGTTATCACTAAAAAACACAAAATATTGAACAGAATAAGGTTATAACATTATATATATATTGTATAAAGATAGATAATTTCAGTCGTTGGTAAACATAGATCTTATCATTTATATTTTAAACTTCAACATAGTGAAGGCTACTTTTACATGTTTTATAAAATTACATATTCGTTTAAGGATCCAAATGTAAGAGATCATAATAACTTAAATAAGATATTTGTTGTTGTTTGAAACAAACAACTGCGTGTATATTTCTTTTATTGCTATATTTTTGATAAACTTTATCAGTGGTTTGCACAGGTTGGGAGTTTTCTCCGGGTACTCGGGTTTCATCAAACAATAAAACAAACCGCCACGACATAACTGAAATATTGTTGAGAGTGGCGTTAATGTGAAGGGAATGTGCACTATTTCTGATTTTGCTAAATAAAGAATATTTAATTGAAATGAGTATTGTGGTAACGAGTGCTGAACGAATACTAGGACTACTATAAAATAATAGTTTTGGAGCAGGAACCGCCCATCCTCCCAGAGCATCGCTCCCGGATTTTAGAGGGATCCGTGTTGCTTTATCTTCTGATTCACGTATTTTGTTGACATGTAATTGTTTGTATTTTCGTCTTTTGTTTCTCTTGTTTGGTCATTGTATGTCCATCAATGTACGGCTTCTAATGTAATAACCCTTTGGCATCTCTAAACTTTTCTGGTAGATATTGTAATCTTATGAATACAATTTTGGACTTTTAGCTCAATAATAGAAAACAAAGGACAATATACTCTGCTTCTTTTTGTGAACTTTGTATAATACGGAAATAAAAATAGATGTCCAATCGAGTGCGTAATCAATCATCAAATTAATTTATAAGTAACCAGCACTGGTGTCCTCAGTTCGTTCAATAGGAGAATTGCCTAAGCAGTGAAACAGCTTTTATTACAATATAAAATGCACATTTTGGTGTTGATGTTCTGGCTGGGAGAATAGCCTGGTTGTTTATTTGTTGATGTTTTGGCTGGGAGGAAATTGATGGGAGAATAGTCTGGTTGTTTATTTGTTTCGGTTTTTTTATTTAAAGGTACAACTTTGCTAAAGCAAAATTGTTATGTGTGTCATAATATATTGTGTAAAATGATCAATAAATAAATAAATAAATAAATAAAATAAATATATAAATGGTGTTGGAAGAAAAATGTCGCCAAGATATAGGCGGAGGTTTAGATTGACACATAAGAGACCAAATAAGGAGTGCGTTAGAGTTCATTCTTTATAGCGACCACTCCTAATAATGGGCTGCTGCATGTTGTCTTTACCATAAAAGGAGCGTCGGGTGCCACTAGTGGAGCAAGAACTGCCTACCCTTCAGGAGCACCCGAGTTCACCCTCGGTTTTTAATGGGGTTCGTTTTACTCGATCTTTAGCTTTATGTGTACGTTTTGTAGATCGTTGTTTGTCCTTTTGTACTTTTTCTTTTGGCCATTGTGTTGTCTGTCCTTCTTCAATATACGAATTCTGATTACCACTTTGGAAACTCTACCTACGTTCCTGGACATAGATATACGGATTGTGTTTGTCCCTTTGGAAAATCTCCTTACGTTCCTGTACATAGACATACAGATTCTGTTTGCCCCTTTGGTATCTTCAAACTCTTCTTTTGTACTTTTTCTTTTGACCATTGAATGGTATGTTCTTCCTCGATATACGGATTGTGATTACCCCTTTGGTATCATCAATTACAAAATCTAGAAAAACAAAAAATGCCACGCCCTCAGAACAATTACAAACCTAGAAAAACAAAAAATAACACACCATCGGAATAATTACAAAATCTAGAAAAACAAAAAATTCCACACCATCAGAACAATCACAAAATCTAGAAAAACAAAAAATACCACACCTTCGGAACAATTACAAAATCTAGAAAAAAAAAACACATCATCGGAACAATTACAAAATAAGATATAAACAAGTGTAGAAAGAGGTAAAATCGATGCCACTAACACACAAATACATAACAGCTCACTTTCATGGCTTTGTACACTCAATAAAAAGTGGGGTGGGGGTGGGGGAGGGGGAGGGGGCTTAACTAGTTTTATGGGCCCAAGTCAATCCATTTTCAGCCACTAATTAATGATTAATGATTAACTTTACGTGTTATCAACTATTTATGAATGGGTTATCGATTGATTAAGGGTAGATCCGACCAGTAAAAAGTATGTTACATTGAATGTGACGTCATCAGCAGAGCAACGCAAATATAATAAAGTTGACATGTTTTTCTTAGTGGGGCTCGTGTTACTCGATGATTAGTTTTATGTGTAAAGTGTGTAGGTCATTGTTTTTTCTTTTGTACTTCTTCTATGGCCATTGTGTTGTCTATCCTTCGAATTACGGATTCCAATTACCCCTTTGGTATCTTCAGACTCTTATTACGTCCTTGTTAGATCAATTTGTACATTATGTGTGATTTATTAAGAATTAAATTGTATTTGCTTTGTAAAAAAAATTTCTAAGTGAAGAAATACATTCTTAAGACTTATAATATTGCAAATCATTATTATATTCACATTCCATCAGATTACACGAATACAAATGACACACTATATCGATTCTGTTAATTTAGCCTATTTAAATACTATGCCTCCATAACTCCATCGATTTACAAGAACATATGCTTTATTAGATAATGTATCTTAACAGTCACGCATGACATGTTTTTGTTATTTAACCACAAATAATTGTCAACTAGGGTTTAACTGCCTGGTTATCATATCACCATGTAAATATTGCAAAGTCAGCTTTTGTTAAGTTTATCATCCTATGCTTATACATCGAATTCATTGGTCCATAAAAATCAAATAGTTCAGCACAATTATGTCCAAGGTATCGGTATTTGTGTGAAATTGTGAATGTTTTAAATTTGATGATCAACAATTCCGCCAACTAACTCTCACCTGAAACAATTCTATGTCTAGATGTATATTAATATATGATATATACGAACTCTGGCAATTCATTTCAAAATTGTTGGTCTAAACAACTATCTACAAAACATTACAAATAACACAAACCCCACTTGAAATCGGGGTTGAACCGATATACTCCGGAAAGATAAGCAGTTCCTGCTCCACGCTATTCTTGTTACAAACCAGGTGACAAGTCATGAATGAGGAAAGGACAAGGAAGTGTTTACGACAAGTGGAGCATATTCGTGGTCATCTGTGACACAGATATTCCATAATGGTCAACCAGGTCATGGTAGCGAACGTAAACCCTTCAAAGTGATGTGATGATTTCAACTTAGACAATAAGAATAATTGGTTCAGTAGCTTCCTTGTTAGCAGACTTCAACTTGACCACTAGGAATCATTGACCCAGTAGCTTCTTTGTTGGCAGACTTCAACTTAACCACTAGGAATCATTGACCCAGTAGCTTCTTTGTTAGCAGATTTCAACTTAACCACTAGGAATCATTGACCCAGTAGCTTCTTTGTTAACAGACTTCAACTTAACCACTAGGAATCATTGACCCAGTAGCTTCTTTGTTAGCAGACTTCAACTTAACCACTAGGAATCATTGACCCAGTAGCTTCTTTGTTGGCAGACTTCAACTTAACCACTAGGAATCATTGACCCAGTAGCTTCTTTGTTAGCAGATTTCAACTTAACTACTAGGAATCATTGACCCAGTAGCTTCTTTGTTAGCAGACTTCAACTTAACCACTAGGAATCATTGACCCAATAGCTTCTTTGTTAGCAGATTTCAACTTAACCACTAGGAATCATAGGTCCAATAACTTCCTTGTTAGCAGGTACCCCTAATAATGCGCGTACCGAAATGATATAATGCGCACAACAAATGATATAATGTGTGCATAGGATAAACTTTATGTTCGAGCAAAATAGTACAAGTTGCTCAGCAAACAAATATCATGTGTGCACAAAGCATACCCAATTGAATTATATGCGCACAAAATAAATATAATGCGCGCACAAAGTAAAAAACAATGTTAGCACCAAATACAGATAACATGCGTATCAAAACATTATGTGTGCACCCGAAAATATGATGTGCGCACCATATACATATAATATGTGCACCAAATAAATATAATATGTGCATCAAATAATTTTAAAATGTTCACTAAACAATTATAAATTGTGCACCAAATAAATGTAATATCTGCACCAAATAAATGTAACGTCTGCACCAAATTATGTAATGCGCACATAAAGTATTAAAATTTCCACACACGCTAAACTAATGAGCGCACACAATAGATATAATGTATGCAGCATATAAATTTAATGGGCGCACCAAATAAACATAATGTGTGTGGGAAGAAATTCAGCGTAGTCGGAGCTATTGTCATCAATTAGCGTCGGTCTTCGTCCAACAATTGTAACGATCAAATATATACTTCATAGGAATGGCTAATGTCTTATGTGAACCGTGTAACGAACGGGGTAACAGGAAGACATCTGTCCTTTGGTATGTTAACTGTAAAGAATCGCTATGCACGGACTGCACAGAGAATCACCGAGGTATGAAGATGTCCAGAAGTCACCATCTTATTGATATATCTAAAAAAAAAAAAAAAAAAAACGAAACCCAAATGACCGCCCAATCCTGTTTGAAGCATGATGAATTGCCATTCGAATACTTCTGCGTTGATCATGATGTCATTTGCTGCAAGGAATGAATGGTCGAGTCTCACCGCACATGTGCAAAGGCAATGTCCATAGATATAGCGTCCAAGGGAGCTAAGCTATCCCAATCTTTCATTGATTCCGTCAAGCTCATAGAACAGGTATCGAAAATAGTCAATGAGTTTACTAAAGATAGGAGAGAACACATTGAAAGTATTGATGACGAGATAAAACAAGTGAAATAGAAAATCAAAAATGCAAAACAAGGATGGATTAGTTATTTAGAATCACTTGAGAAGTCTTTAATTAAACAAAATACACAGAGACAAACAGACACAATTATGGCAAATGCACAAAAAGAAATATTTGAAACGAAACAGATTGAAGAACACATAACTAAACTGAAGGATGCATTTGAATTTGTAGAAAAACACGGATCTGACAAATAAGCATTTCTTCTAGCCCAAACTTTAAAAACAGATCTATCAGAAATAGAAGAAATATTCAACCTTTAAGTTTGAAGCCACCGAACCGTGCGATACAATGAAATCGATCGCATCCATTATTTTAGTAGAAAATCCATGCGAAGTTACATTTGTTCCCGTGAAAAAACGTCAATCACAAGTGGCAGTTGTAGGTAGACATCAGATGTCGTCATTCACCCATGATTGTGATATTGACATCAAATCTCACCGTGACACGGTAGATATATACGGCATTACAGTAATAGATAATGACATGCTAGTACTGTGTGACTCGAGTAAGTCTAGACTACTAGTTTATAGCGATGACATCCAGTACCAGATCAATACAAAGTATAAACCACACGATATAACTACATTACATGGTACTAATATGGTTGTGGTGTCTTCTATTAATAGTCACAATATACAATATATAGATATAGTTAGAAAGAATTTATGTAATAAAATACACATTACTGGATCAGAAAGAGGAGGTGTGGCAGCATCGAAAACTGGCTTATTTGTTGCCGGTAAAGATTCAATACACGTATTAAATCACCAGGGTCATCCCGTTGGAAAAACAAAAACGAAGTCAGAAAACCGTACACCGTTGTACATTACTATATGTAGTAGTGGTAATATATGTTACAGTGATGACTTTTCTCTGTATTATATAAAACCTGACGGTGAAGAAGTATTTACCTATAACTCACCTGATATATGTAGTGCATGGGGTGTAACAACAGATAGCCATGGCAACGTATGCATACTAGGTTGTTATTCTAACAACATACACAGACTTAGACCTGATGGTACATTTATAGACATTATACTGAAGGAAGAAGATAATATTAAATATCCATTAACATGTTGTTTTAATAGAAACTACAGAAAGTTGTATGTTTTAAGCAACAATGGCGGAGTCATATCTGTTTTTAGCGTTGTATGATTTGTGGTGACTTATGCGGGAATCAAATAAACTTAAAAAAGAATAAAAAGGATAATAATCAGGGACTTTTAATATTAAAAAGCTATTGGATTCCTTAAATTCATAAACATTTGGGATATTATTTTTCAGATGTCAACTTTATGTATTTTATAGTTGTGTTGACAAATGTTTATCATCGAAAGTTGATGCTGAGCGAAAAACAATCATTTTTAATGTATTACTTAATAGGAAAGAAATATGCTTAATTTTGCTTTGCTACAAGCTTTGAATTCTCACTTTTTTCTTTAACTTCTTTTAAATTTGAATTTTTGATTACGAGAATTAATAAATTATTACCAGAGATTTCAGGAGATTATAGCCATTGATTTTATGAGTAGAAATATATCATTTGTACAATTAATCAGTACACGTGGTTAAAATATTAACTCTGTATAAAATATATTCAGTTTTTCTGTGAAATTTGTAATTTTTATCATTTTTCCCGAATATAGAGAAACTGACTATTTGAGTGAATATTGATTTGATAACATGGTCATTGTCATATCTTTGGATTACTCCTTTGGTACCTTCAAACCTTTCTTAATATAAATAGAACATGGCGGTTAACACTTCAAGTAGCCAAAAAAAGATGGAATTGCCTAAAACATAAACTATTGATACATACACATGTAATAATATATAGTTATGTAATGCACTTGCAGGCAATAGATGAACATAGTTTTCCTCAAGTTCTGTGACAGACCAAAGTGCTCTACTTTTCGTTGCCAAAATTTCCCTCGACTGTTGGCATCGGGTGAGAAAGTCATAGTTTTTGAGACAGAAATATTGTAATCTAATGAAATAGAAGAAATGGAGTTGATGTACATGGAATATAATACAAAGGTACGCATGGACAAAATACCCTGAAGGCAATTAACTAATAATAAAAGCAATGATCTTTTCCTTCCGTTTTCATGCCGTATGTAAGAAAGGTTTGAATAGACCAAAGGAGTGAATAGAGTCGTGAGTCAGAGAACATACAATACAATGGCCATAAGAAAAGGGGACAAAAGAACTATGATCTATAACATATTACACAGAAAACTAAACCACGGGACTCGGGTGCTGAGGAGGGGTAGGCAGTTCCCGCTCCACTAGTGACACCCGTAGCATTACTGATAAATGATACGTACATCATTTGATGTGGAAATCGTGTTGGACACCAGTAGTCATGAACAAATACAAATAACATTAATAAAATATGGACTCCCTAGAAAGGTATCTTGCATTATTATACAGTCTAAAATGATAAGTTTCTTTGTATCATTATATTCTACAAGTTATTTTTATCACAAAACAAAACATTAAACAATGGATAGAAAAATCTGTTTAGAAAATACAACAAAAGTATCTACGGTCATGTATGAAATATTCACAAGAAATTCGAATGCCAACCAAATGAAAAAAAAACAAAAATACCACACTGTCAGAACAGTTATCAAATCTAATAAACACAATCGTAGAATAGAGCCACCACCGATACCACTAGCAAACATATAGACAACCACACTGTCAGAACAGCTATAAAATCTAATAAATACAATCGTAGAATAGAGCCACCACCGATACCACTAACAAACATATAGACAACCACACTCTTTCCTGTCTTGGTACAAGCAGTGAGCAATAAACATGGGTGGGTGTCATATAAGAGGCATAAACTGCTTACCCTGCGCGAGCACTTGGGTTCAGCCTTATTGGTGGGTTCAGTCTTATTGGTGGATTCAGCCGTATTGGTGGAATCAGCCTTATTGTTGGGTCCAGTCTTATTGGTGGGTTCAGCCTTATTGATGGGTTCAGTCTTATTGGTGGGTTCAATCTTATTGGTGGGTTCAGCTTTGTTGGTGGGTTTAGTCTTATTGGTGGGTTCAACCTTATTGGTGGTATCAGTCTTATTGCTGTGTTCAGCCTAATTGGTGGGTTCAACTTTATCGGTGGGTTCAGTTTTATTGTTGGGTTCAGCCTTATTGGTGGGTTCAACCTTATTGGTGGGTTCAATCTTATTGGTGGGTTCAGCCTTATTGATGGGTTCAGCCTTATTGGTGGGGTCAGCCTTATTGATGGGTTCAGCCTTATTGGTGGGTTCAGCCTTATTGTTGGGTTCAGCCTTATTGGTGGGGTCAGTCTAATTGGTGGGTTCAGCGTTATTGGTGGGTTCAGCCTTATTGATGGGTTCAGCCTTATTGGTGGGGTCAGTCTAATTGGTGGGGTCAGCGTTATTGGTGGGTTCAGTCTTATTGATGGGTTCAGCCTTATTGGTGGGGTCAGTCTAATTGGTGTGTTCAGCCTTATTGGTGGGTTCAGCCTTATTGATGGGTTCAGCCTTATTGGTGGGGTCAGTCTTATTGATGGGTTCAGCCTTTTTGGTGGTTTCAGTCTAATTAGTGTGTTCAGCGTTATTGGTGGGGTCCGTGTTGCTCGTCTTTGAAGTTTTCTGTGATGTGTGTTTTGTTAGTTTTGTCTTACTTTGTTTTGGTTTTTGTTTTGTTTTGTCATACTTTCGTTTTATTTCTTTGCTTTGTTCGTCTTCGTCCTGTGTCTTGTGTACCATATATTTCTAGTGGCTCTCGATTGTTCATTCTTTATTATCCCTTTTTTTCTCTAACGTTTATTTAATAAAAACGTAGATATCAAATTTAGTGCGCACGACATGTACCTGGAATAAACTTCATCAGGTACGCTCCATATCGAAATATTTGAGAAAGCCAAATAATTTAAAAGTGTTTGGGAACAATAAACCAAAGAGCTCGGAAGAAATCGGCTAAAGTCACATATGCCCGAGGGACGAGAACCTTAGTTTTGATAATAGTACGCATGACGCGTCTCTGGGATAACCTACACCAGGTTCAAGGTCTAATGATTGTAAAGTCAAACAATTAAAAACAGCTGTGATCTGATGTTCTACGAAACCATTTACCAAAGAGTTGTGATCTGTGTTCTACGAAACCATTCACCAAAGAGTAGTGATCTGTGTTCTATGAAACCATTCACCAAAGAGTTGTGATCTGTGTTCTATGAAACCATTCACCTTTGGTTTGATTTTGCAAAAACTTTATAAAGTTGCACTTGAACATACGGATTGCAAACTGTAGCTTACACTTCCGCACCACGCGAATTTTCCCCTCTATTTCAGTATTTTAGATTCAAGTGTTCCATTGCCTTTTTAACACTCCAATGGGTTATATTTGGAAATCTATTCAAACTAAATTTTATTATAATGACATTTTTCCAGATAACAACATGTGTCCGAAATGGATCGTTGGTCAACACATCACCCATAGAGTGGTCGGTCAAAAACATTTCACAATTTACACCTCTTATGATCATATGCTTTGCCTGTACGACGAACACAAAAAACTCCACAAACATTATAAAAAAACCCACATAATTATCATGTACGTACTGATATGAAGTTTCTGAGAAAAGTGTTGCCACGTTATCATGCGCTAGCTATACACGTCATTATTAATATTAGCTTCTAATCGACAAAAGTCGTTGTAGAAAACCATCAATGTTCCCAAGATTGCTTCATATATATATATAGCCTAGTAAACCACTATGACAATCAATGTTCCTAAGATTGTATCATATATATATATATAGCCTAGTAAACCACTATGAAAATCAATGTTCCTAAGATTGTGTCATATATATATATATAGCCTAGTAAACCACTATGAAAATCAATGTTCCTAAGATTGTGTCATATATATATATAGCCTAGTAAACCACTATGACAAACATTGTTCCTAAGATTGTTTCATATATATATATAGTCTATTAAACCACTATGACAATCAATGTTCCTAAGATTGTTTCATATATATATATATAGTCTATTAAACCACTATGACAATCAATGTTCCTAAGATTGTATCATATATATATATAGTCTATTAAACCACTATGACAATCAATGTTCCTATGATTGTATCATATATATATATAGTCTATTAAACCACTATGACAAACATTGTTCCTAAGATTGTTTCATATATATATATAGTCTATTAAACCACTATGACAATCAATGTTCCTAAGATTGTTTCATATATATATATAGCCTAGTAAACCACTATGACAATCAATGTTCCTAAGATTGTGTCATATATATATATAGCCTAGTAAACCAATATGACAATCAATGTTCCTAAGATTGTGTCATATATATATATAGCTTAGTAAACCACTATGACAATCAATGTTCCTAAGATTGTGTCATATATATATATATAGTCTATTAAACCACTATGACAATCAATGTTCCTAAGATTGTGTCATATATATATATATAGCCTAGTAAACCACTATGACAAACATTGTTCCTAAGATTGTTTCATATATATATATAGTCTATTAAACCACTATGACAATCAATGTTCCTAAGATTGTTTCATATATATATATATAGTCTATTAAACCACTATGACAATCAATGTTCCTAAGATTGTGTCATATATATATATATAGTCTATTAAACCACTATGACAATCAATGTTCCTAAGATTGTTTCATATATATATATATATAGTCTATTAAACCACTATGACAATCAATGTTCCTAAGATTGTGTCATATATATATATATATAGCCTAGTAAACCAATATGACAATCATTGTTCCTAAGATTGCTTCATATATATATATAGCCTAGTAAACGACTATGACAATCAATGTTCCTAAGATTGTGTCATATATATATATATAGCCTAGTAAACCACTATGACAATCAATGTTCCTAAGATTGTATCATATATATATATAGCCTAGTAAACCACTATGACAATCAATGTTCCTAAGATTGTGTCATATATATATATATAGCTTAGTAAACCACCATGACAATCAATGTTCCTAAGATTGTGTCATATATATATATAGACTAGTAAACCACTATGACAATCAATGTTCCTAAGATTGTGTCATATATATATATAGCCTAGTAAACCACTATGACAATCAATGTTCCTAAGATTGTATCATATATATATATAGCCTAGTAAACCACTATGACAATCAATGTTCCTAAGATTGTGTCATATATATATATAGCCTAGTAAACCACTATGACAATCAATGTTCCTAAGATTGTGTCATATATATATAGCTTAGTAAACCACTATGACAATCAATGTTCCTAAGATTGTGTCATATATATATATATAGCTTAGTAAACCACCATGACAATCAATGTTCCTAAGATTGTGTCATATATATATATAGCCTAGTACACCACTATGACAATCAATGTTCCTAAGATTGTGTCATATATATATATAGTCTAGTAAACCACTATGACAATCAATGTTCCTAAGATTGTTTTATATATATATATAGCCTAGTAAACCACTATGACAATCAATGTTCCTAAGATTGTGTCATATATATATATAGCCTAGTAAACCACTATGACAATCAATGTTCCTAAGATTGTTTTATATATATATATAGCCTAGTAAACCACTATGACAATCAATGTTCCTAAGATTGTGTCATATATATATATAGACTAGTAAACCACTATGACAATCAATGTTCCTAAGATTGTGTCATATATATATATAGCCTAGTAAACCACTATGACAATCAATGTTCCTAAGATTGTGTCATATATATATATAGCCTAGTAAACCACTATGACAAACATTGTTCCTAAGATTGTGTCATATATATATATAGCCTAGTACACCACTATGACAATCAATGTTCCTAAGATTGTGTCATATATATATATAGCCTAGTAAACCACTATGACAAACATTGTTCCTAAGATTGTGTCATATATATATATATAGCTTAGTAAACCAATATGACAATCAATGTTCCTAAGATTGTGTCATATATATATAGTCTATTAAACCACTATGACAATCAATGTTCCTAAGATTGTTTCATATATATATATAGCCTAGTACACCACTATGACGATCAATGTTCCTAAGATTGTGTCATATATATATATATAGTCTATTAAACCACTATGACAATCAATGTTCCTAAGATTGTGTCATGTATATATATATAGCCTAGTAAACCAATATGACAATCATTGTTCCTAAGATTGTGTCATATATATATATAGTCTATTAAACCACTATGACAATCAATGTTCCTAAGATTGCTTCATATATATATATATAGTCTATTAAACCACTATGACAATCAATGTTCCTAAGATTGTGTCATGTATATATATATAACCTAGTAAACCAATATGACAATCATTGTTCCTAAGATTGTGTCATATATATATATAGTCTATTAAACCACTATGACAATCAATGTTCCTAAGATTGCTTCATATATATATATATATAGCCTAGTACACCACTATGAAAATCAATGTTCCTAAGATTGTGTCATGTATATATATATAGCCTAGCAAACCACTATGACAATCATTATTCCTAAGATTGTGTCATATATATATATAGTCTATTAAACCACTATGACAATCAATGTTCCTAAGATTGCTTCATATATATATATATATAGCCTAGTACACCACTATGACAATCAATGTTCCTAAGATTGTGTCATATATACAGTTGAAGAGCAGACTCGCAAAAATTCTAATTTTCCGGTCCGTGGAATATTTAAAAATCCAAGGGAGATAATCGTAAATATTTTCCGCTAGATGGCGCTTCACAAACCCAAACAATTATACGTACTTGGAAAACTACGTTTTTCTTCTATTAAACCAATGAAAATGATTGAAATATGATTAAAAATCACATTTATATTTATTAATGGTCATGATTTTCAGTCTGGTATAAAATCGGTCTACGATGAATGTAAAAATAACGGTTTTTTTCTTTACCTCGGAAAATCGTAGGTTTTTTTTGTCGCGTATGTTTACACTTTTTGCATCTGACAGAATAAAGTTCCCGTGGAGGGAAAAATTAAAAAACTGGTTCCTTGGACAGAATAATATCTACACTTCATCGGGTAAAAAGGAATTTACATCACTCTTAACAGTTTAAGAAAAATAGTCAATTTGGCAGCATCATCCAAAACAGGCAAGATTGAACAATTTTCTCCTACCATTTTGCTCGTATAATCAATATTTACATCAAATTTTCTCGAAATTCGATGCATTTATCCCGTTCTGTCAATCGTGTAGGTTCATAACTACAACCCGAACAATGAAAGAATTTTTGACATGTGATATTAAGAATTTTTTAAAGCATAATGTATTGATGAAGTAGATGATGAAATTCATTTTTTCATTGTACTTCTACTTCTACTTGATTACTGCCTAGGGCTATCCATCACACTCATTTTTTAGAAGCAAGAAAAACATTATTTGAACTGATCAAAAAGTCTAATGTTAATTTTCAATCCTTGTCCTCTTTTCAAAAAAATTTCTGGACTTTTAATTGTGAAAATATAGATATTTTGAATAATCTTTTTTTTTTCTTTTTTTTTCTCTTAAGAAACTTAAAAAAAGCCAACCTTAAAATAACATGATGGTTTTGATTGTTTTGGTTTTTTTTATCATTGAATTGTTCATTTTTATTACTGTATATGTCATCGGATCATTTATTGTACTGTCTTTGTCCATTGAGGGCCCCTGATTGGTATATGCACCCCCCTTTTCTGAAATATGCCACCAACGTCAAACTGTCAACGGGTGCATGAAGGCAGACCACCAGGCCCTTGCATAAACTGTAAACGAGAAGAGGTGAATAAGGGCTACTGGCACCTCTCACAGAGGCGAGATTAACCACTGTTTTATACTTTTGTCAAAAATGCATATGCATTCAAAGATGATGACTGTATTTGTAGAATGTGTGAGGCACGATTTAGAAAATCACTCGAAATGTCCCACGATGCAGAAGAAACATCAAGCAAAAGAAAATTTAGAAAATATGATACAGCCATAGATACAAGCTGTGCATTTGAAACAAATGATTTAAATTTTACAACAGCAAACTTTGACAGCTATGGTAATTTGTCATTTGACCCATGTGAATTTACACTCCATACTGCAGTTAATGCAGAAAATAGTGACTGTAGTAAAAAACATGTATGCTTTTTGCAACACAGGAACATGTGTGAAAAAAATGGTGACCATTCGACATCAGTTAATGTTGACTTATTCCAGTCATGCTTTCAGTTTTAGCTAGATCAGAATAACAATGAAGCATGTACTTCTAATCAATTTTTTCTCTATTGATCACTACAAGAAATATAGAAATTTCAAACCCCAACTAGAATGTTGCTTTTGTGACAAAAGTATATACAGTCAAAGAAAGACCATTTAATTTAAGGGAAAGGATCTTCTAGAAAGAATAAAGTTAGTTTTAAATTCTGATACATTTGTGTATGCAAATTTTCTATGGTAATGGCATCAGCATATTCAGTTAGAATTTTAAATTAGAGCCCCATCCGGTTTTCTCCTATTATTCACATGTTTTATTATTTTTAATAAATAAATTTAGTTGAAGTTTTTGTGAATTTTATTTTGTAAAAAGTTATCAAATAATGGATCTTTGTACAGTATGATCTGCTTTTGTTTAAAAACAAAAGGTTAAAAACATTACACCCCTCGCCCCTTTTTATAAAGAAACATCTATAAAATATAACACGAGTTCTGCTCAAGAGTCATTACGAGGATGTACCGGTACTATGCATGTGATAAAATTTTATATTTTTTTCATTATCATCATTTTCTTTCATTTGTCTTTTATAAGGTCATTTACATTGAAAAAAGTATCACTTGTATCAAGTACATTGACATGAACATGCTCGTGGTGGGTTGCTAGGGGGCGCTATGCATAATTTGTATGGTGAATCCACCAATAAAACCGGTGGACGTGTTTGAATAGCCTTATATGTTAAAAAACAGTTGAAAATAATTTTTAATATTCCAAGATTTACCATTGCATATGAAAATATGACTGTTTTTTTTTCTCAAGTTCATTCGATAAATTTAGTAAACCATTACAGTTGATTCTTGTTTTGTTATACCTTCATGGAACAACTTTACATGTATTTCGACCGAAAAGTCAGCTTACCAGGATTACTTTTACAGTAATATAATTGCTCCTTACTTAATACTGTTGTGGTTCCATAAAATCTCAAATTTGGACTCATCTGTTAAATTATTTTGATCAATTTAATAGCTGTAGATATAATAAACAATTATTCTGACTAATTTCAACATTTTTAATACAAAATAATATTTGTTTTATTGAGAAAACGCATTTACTTACACTCGTTCTATAAATAGAATGATAAAAATTACGGAATATGTGATGATTCTAGTTATCTCCCTTGAATCCAACCAAAATGTGACACGATCCATCTGACAGAAAAAAGTTCTATTGTATGTTTAATTACAGAAAATGTTTCTTTGAAATACTAATATAGAAATCTATGGAACTATATATATGATTTTCCATCACCCTTTCGGCAAATATTTTAATTTTTAATTTTTCGTGTTTTTTTAAACAACTTCCGCCATTTCCGTGTCGTTTTAATTTCTGCATTACTCTTTTGTTACAAGAAGTTCAAGCACGGAGCCTCAAATTTATATGAAAGAAACAATGTGCTATGTTTTTCTCGCTTCTTCTGTTATATTTGACGCTCGCAACGATTAAAACGAGTGAATTTTCAACACTTGGTCGATGTATTCTAAAACGTGTCCGATTCCGGTAAAAAATGTACGTGACAAATTAATTGAAATGACGCCATTATCGAGTCTGCTCTCCGACTGTATATATATATAGCCTAGTAAACCAATATGACAATCATTGTTCCTAAGATTGTGTCATGTATATATATAGCCTAGTAAACCAATATGACGATCAATGTTCCTAAGATTGTTTCATATATATGTCGTCGGATCGATTCTCAGTGGAATAATATAACAAGACGTAGTGAGTTCTAACATTTATTGCAGTTGGAATTCATATTTCCATATAAAATAGACCCTGTAATGACAATATAAAATATATAAATAATGGATCAAGAAAGATAACTCTTGATAATTTATGCATTGGAATAAAGTAAATTACAAATATGACAAGTTTCTATTCCTTTATTCTAACAAAATATTTATTCTCTTCCAATGATTTATATACCTGCTCATGGTTCTCGTGGACATTTACAAACATTAAACAAGTGGTATTACATGTACAATAATGGTTTCACATGAACCAAACAAAATAATAACAAACATAAGAATAAACTAAACATTGTAATACTAAGCAAAATAATAACAACAAAAAAACATAAGCGAAGCAAAAATAAGCATAAGCTCAACATTATAATAAAGTAAAATAAAAAGTAGCATAATTAGCATCAATAAGCAAAACTATAAAAACAATTATCTTTACCTCACACTGGGGTGCAAAGGTCTTGGAATACAGGATATACCTCAGATCAAGCTGTTCATCAGTATTTAATATATCATGGCAACCTGAATATAAAAATGGGTTTATAACTATTGTGCTCAAAACATGCACAATTACACAAAACACAATTTACACATAGAATTGTTAATAACTCACCTTTTTAATATTTTAATGGTAAAGATAGTATTATGCTCAATATTAAACTCATATTTCATAGTTCCAAATATTATTTCATTTAACCTTTAACATTTTATTGGAATTAATGTTTTATAAGTTTATCACATTTTAATAGCATTTAATATGTTAAAATAAGTTTATCACAACTTAATATGTTTTATAATTCAGTCAATCAATCAATCAAATCAATCTCACTGAGAAAGTTATTTTATAGATAATTAGTAAGTTTAGTATAAATACCTTAATGAATGTTAGTGGTGTCAAATAGAAATATCATCAGTTCAAGCTGTTTTAAATAGTCATCCAAAATTGGATCCAAAAGAATAGTAGTTGGCAATATGTCTGCCTTCCAAGATATGAAAAAGTAATAGAATGTCTCAAAGAACAAAAGAATTTTCCTCCAAAATTCAGGTGACCAATGACATGAAATAACTGGTCAAACTGACCTTAACTAATCAAATATGCAAAGACAAGATACATATCAGGGTTACCTTTGTGAACTGATGTCATAACCCTAATTAGAATACAAAACATAACACAAAGTTGTAGACCTTATTAATTTTATTATTAAGAGGTTTTAAATATTATAATTAAATGAAAAAAATATTAAATTAATTATATGAACATATTTTATTTACAAAAATATATTTTTTGAACATAGTAAAAATGGAAAATTAAATTATTTACAAACTGTCAAAATTGACTCTTCCACATATATATAGCCTATGACACTATGAGAATCAATGTTTCTAAGATTGTGTCATATATATATAGCCTAGCAAACCACTATGACAATCAATGTTCCTAAGATTGTTTTATATATATATATATATATAGCTTAGTAAACCACTATGAAAATCAATGTTCCTAAGATTGTGTCATATATATATATAGCCTAGTAAACCACTATGACAATCATTGTTCCTAAGATTGTGTCATCCAATTTTGATGTGTTTTTTGTTGTTGTTGTTGAATGGATTGTGTTAAGTGTTGTAGGTAAATCCTACTTTAATGGGTTACAATTGAAAATTGGATCGTATGTAAAAATGAATATCATATTTGTTCTTAAACTCTAGACTTTATTAAAAATTGAAAACAAACTTGAACATGAATAATCAGCCTCTAGTGTTTTCTATCTCATTGCTTTCCTGGAAGGCCACAATCATTGCAGAAATCAATGCAAGTTATTGGCTTAAAACAGTATTATTCTGAAATGGAGTTCAAGGAAAATTACAGAAGGATTGCTTAGAGAATACAATGCGTTGTGACAGCATGTGTAAGGTATATGACAAATTGACAATGTCAAACAAATTATACACCTTGACCGGAGGCCACCCCTCCTAAAGGATGAAGCTCTAGGCGTCATCCTATCAAGCCTATTGGTAAATCTGGCACTAACAACGACTTAATAAATGATTTGTACAACTCTGAACTGACAACATTTTATTTTTATAACAGAAGAAAAGTGTTATAAACTATAATACGATCTACATATCAGGACGAATGACAATACATATTTCTTATGCAATATAAAACTCTCAAGCGATAAATATGTGTTATCATATTGCATGTTCGTTATTACTTTCTTTTGTAATTATTGACAAATATGGTTATTTAGATTACAATAACAATTTGACAAACACATAATAAAACGCTACGTTGGTCATATCTCACATTATATGTATGTTACATATTGTCAATACAAAAATACCTTCTTTTGTATGATATTGTCATATGTTGAAATTAAACTCAAGTGATAATTTGACACATAATTACTTTACCTGGTGCCTGTTAAAATGGGTTAATTTCGGTATATATCACATTACATGTATATTAAATATTACAAAAGCAAAGTAACAAAAACAAAGCATAATTATTTACTGATTTTTGGTTTGTTTGCTTTTTTTCTTTCAAAAACATCAATACTGTTGTTTTACCATAGGCCTCCTACAAATATCAATTTTATAGTGACATAATTTGTATCTTGATCACCAACTGAGAATCTAAGGACTACTGATCAACGTTAGAAATATTGTTATACTAAGCAGTTGGATTTTGATTCCAAGTTTTAGATTAATGTTTATTAAAATGTGCATAGAGCAATTTGAGAATTGGCTTGGTTTTGCCGACTGCTTCAAAACGTTAGAGAAAGCCGAACTGGCAATCAAGAATGCACAATCTAGAGGCACTAGTAACATTGGGAACAAGACACAGAACGAAGACAAATAAAACAAAAAACACAACACAGATAACTATAAAGATGAGTAATACGGACAATACCAACAACAACAGTGGCGATGGACATCAATAATATGACGTAACCATATAACGAGGAGTCGTCGGGGCCGCAAACCTAAATATAACGAGGAGTCGTCGAGGCCACGGACCTAAATATAACGAGGAGTCGTCGAGGCCACGGACCTACATATAGCGAAGAATCATCGGGAGCGGTTAACTTACATATAACGAGGAGTCGTCGGGGCTGCGAACATACATATAAAGAGGAGTCGTCGGGTCCGGGCACCTACATATAACGAGGAGTCGTCGGGGCCACGGACCTACATATTACGAAGAGTTTTCAAGGCGAACAATTTGCATATAACGTGGAGACGTTGGGGGCGCCAACCTACATATGACGAGGAGTTGCCGGGGCCGGGAACCTACATATAGTGAAGAGGCGTCGGGGGCAGATAACTTACATATAATGAGGAGACGTCGGAGCTGCGAACATACATATAAAGAGGAGTCGTCGGGTCCGAGCACCTACATATAACGAGGAGTCGTCGGAACTGACAACTTATATATATCGCTGTCGCGACCTATATTCCCATGGCATCATTGATATTATCGCAATGCTCTGGGGGAATCACATGGAGGAGCATGTAGGTCATAGAATATTTCCGTTGAGGATAAAAAGGGTAATAAAGTTCCTTAGTTGTGCTAGTTGAATCAGATATGCAAACTAACCTTCGGTCGATACATAAAACACTGTCTTCGGATGGACGTTATCAAAAGAACTAGCTTAGTACAGTAACTAAAACATTTCATCCTGCAATAGACCTACGTTATCTAAAGAACTAACTTAGTACAGTAACTAAAACATTTCATCCTGCAATAGACCTACGTTATCTAAAGAACTAACTTAGTACAGTAACTAAAAGATTTTATCCTGCAATATACCTACGTTATCTAAAGAACTAGCTTAGTACAGTAACTAAAAGATTTGCTCATGCAATTGACCTACGCTATCTACAGAACTAGCTTAGTACAGTAACTAAAACATTTCATCCTGCAATTGACCTACGTTAATAATTTAATTTTTCATTTTTACTATGTTCATAAAATATATTTTTGTAAATAAAATATGTTCATATAATTACTTTAATATTTTTTTTCATTTAATTATAATATTTAAAACCTCTTAATAATAAAATTAATAAGGTCTACAACTTTGTGTTATGTTTTGTATTCTAATTAGGGTTATGACCTCAGTTCACAAAGGTAACCCTGATATGTATCTTGTCTTTGCATATTTGATTAGTTAAGGTCAGTTTGACCAGTTATTTCATTTCATTGGTCACCTGAATTTTGGAGGAAAATTCTTTTGTTCTTTGAGACATTCTATTACTTTTTCATATCTTGGAAGGCAGACATATTGCCAACTACTATTCTTTTTGATCCAATTTTGGATGACTATTTAAAACAGCTTGAACTGATGATATTTCTATTTGACACCACTAACATTCATTAAGGTATTTATACTAAACTTACTAATTATCTATAAAATAACTTTCTCAGTGAGATTCAGTTGATTGATTGATTGACTGAATTATAAAACATATTAAGTTGTGATAAACTTATTTTAACATATTAAATGCTATTAAAATGTGATAAACTTATAAAACATTAATTCCAATAAAATGTTAAAGGTTAAATGAAATAATATTTGGAACTATGAAATATGAGTTTAATATTGAGTATAATACTATTTTTACCATTAAAATATTAAAAAGGTGAGTTATTAGCAATTCTATGTGGAAACGTATTTCTATTTATGATCATTATAATGGGTTTTTTTCGCCCATTATATATTGTTGGTGCGAATAATAACTTGTATTGGTGGATATATTATCATTATTCTATGAGCACGTTATAATTAATTTATGTGCACGTTATAATTATTTTATGAGCACGTTATAATTATTTGAGAGCACATGTTTGATATTTTGATGCCATATTATCTTGATGTGGTGTGCATATTAGATTTATTTGATAAACACATGGTCATATTTACTTTATGCGCGTATTACATTATTTCGTGTACAAATCACATTATCTAGTGTATATCCTAAGTATAATCAGGCGAGAAGTAATGTAATTCATGAGACCCTCCACATTTCGAGATGGAGTCGAAGAGGACAGACGTGCCTCTGTCCTATCGTTTTCTTATTTACCACGTGTTTGCGCGAGTTTGACTTTAAAGTCTATTCATTTAAGCTTTGTAGCTTCATTGAATTAACTGTAAGCATTTCTTTTTCTTTTCTTTGTAACCAGGAGCTATAGCCAGAGGTTACATTTATTTTCTTTATTCATATTAAAAAGTGTCAGGAGGTTTAGCCGAAGAAATATTTTGTACTAATTTTGATAGATAATGTAGCGCTCTGTAGATTCAATAATTTAACTGTAAGTATTTCGTTTGTTTTTCTTTGTAACTAGGAGGTATAGCCGGGTGCTATATTTATTTTCTTTATCTTACAATGTAGTGTCAGCAGGTTTAGCCGGAGACACTTTTTGTATTAATTTTAATAGAGAATTTAACGCTCTGTAGCTTCATTAATGTAACTGTACCTATTTCTGTTGTTTTTCTTTGTAACCATGAGGTATAGCCGGAGGTTATATTTATTTTCTTATTTTAGTGTCAGCAGGTTTAGTCGGAGACACTTTTTGTACTAATTTTAATAGTAAATTTAACGGATGGGTGTATCTGTTTATTTGTTTGGTAGTCAGTGGACAGGTGTGTCCTTTCTTGAACTTTTGCGGACTGTGTGGCCAAGTTTTGTAGCATATATTTGCCGGACTATGTGTCCGAATTCCTGAAGTTATTTTAGAACGGATGGTGTCCGTATTCATGGTGTTAAGTACGTAATTAAGCGTTGGGTGTTCTCATGGGAACATGCTCGATTCTTTAGCACTTATATGGTTAATTTCGATTATGTCGAGAATAACTGATCCATATATTGTATCACTGTCGATGGTATTTTCTTTGCAGATATTGTTAGCTTCTTTAATTCTGTAATTTTCTTTAACGTGATAATTTGTTTACATAATGTCCTTGCTAGACATTTAAATTGTATTGTACTGGTTAATTATATTTCTTCACAGTATAGTGTGTCAGAGTGGGGCGACATATCTATCCGCGGACTGTTGTTTCAGTGAACTAGCACTATACAAATCCAACTAATCATGTTGTTCTAGTACAAAGCAGACCTCGTCATCAACATTTCATTGAACATAACTTGTTCTCGCCAGAAGATTTTATCCTGCAATATACGTTATCAAAGAACTAGCTTAGTACAGTAACTAAAAGATTTTATCCTGCAATTGACCTACGTTATCTAAGGAACTAGCTTAGTACAGTAACTAAAACATTTTATCCTGCAATTGACCTACGTTATCTAAAGAACTAACTTAGTACAGTAACTAAAAGATTTTATCCTGCAATTGACCTACGTTATCTAAAGAACTAGCTTAGTACAGTAACTAAAACATGTTATCCTGTAATTGACCTACGAACGCTTGTCTGGTACTTGATTCATGTAGATCTACGGTAACAATATACACGCAGGCGTTATAGAGTAGACAATGAAAACGATTAGAACGATGATTTGTTTTCAGTGAGTTCAGTTCATATCAGAGGTGAATGTTCGATTTGTTTGTATTGGTCGAATTGATGACCATCACCGTTTAAACTTTCTTTTCATAAAATGTTCAATGAGTAGAAAGAAACCTGTAAAGATATCAAAGGAGTAATCATAATCTGTAAATCAAAGAGGGACAGACAACGCAATGGCCAAAAGAAGAAGGACGAAAGGACAAACAACGATCTAAAAAACATAAAACTAAAGATCGAGTAACACGACCCCTTTCTAAAATCCGGGGGTGAACTCAAATGCTCCTGAATTATAAGCGATTCCTGCCCAACTAATGGTTCTCCAGTTACAAGCCCGGTAAAAAAATGAATGAGGAAAAGACCGGGAAGAGTTTACGACAAGTGGAACATTGTCCGTCGTTATTTCTCACACAGATATTCCGTAACCTTTAATCAAGTCAAAGTGGCGACCGTAAAATTTCTAAACGATGACGTCAACTTAACCAAGAGGAACCCTTAGCTCAGTAGGGTCGTTGTTAGCAGCACCCTCTAATAAAGGAAATTCTGATAGGAACCATTAGCTCTAGAATATAGGATCAACTTAGAGATAAATACTCGTCCGGAGTTCTAAATCCTGATACCAGTAATATTAGTTAATAGGTGAGCGGCCATGTATTTGTGCGTTAGGTTTTTTCTACTATTTTGAACATTTAATTTTTAGAAATGTCCTGACGGTGTTGTATTATTTATTTTTCATTTTATTATAAATTAGTCAATCATTACACATAAACATTGATGTTGGATATTCTGTCATGTTCATTTACATCCATATCATTTCTTACTTATTAACAATAGTGTGTTTCTGTTTTGTACTGGTTTGACATAAGACATAAGACATAGGACATAAGCCATTTTATTTCACTAAAGCCCCCACATGAGGTATGTTAGTACAACATGTTAACAAACAATAAAAGTGTGAACATATTTACATTCGAACAACATGGTGCACAAAGGTACAATGATAGTATATATAATGAATACTGATATGTCACAGGAAGTACAAATTAATAACATGATCAATCACATGTATTAAAAGGTTTTACGATAATTATGACACATAATTAATAAGAGTTGTCTATCCTTTCACAGCTCCTGTCTTAAACTGATATTTTTCTGAAAAAGAAAACATACATTATTGTCATCTTATCGAAAATAAACTTATTTTCACTGTGATATAGTTGACAAATTGCTCTGTTGATGTTAAAACAATACTCGTCACGCACAACATCACTCATCAGTATTAATTATATCACAAGTTTGTAATTGAAATTTTATTTCTCCTCCTAAGATTAGAATTATATGTCAATTAACAATATTGAAGTACAGTATATTCTTCCAAGCTTAATATGTCAAGAACTAAATTGTGTTATATATTTATATATTCCCGGGATACACGATTACATTGTACGACAAGGAAGAGTAAACAACAACACTTTATAACTACAGATAATACAAAGTCATCTTTAAGATATAACATGTTTGTTGGTTAAAAAAGAAACACCCCATGATCTGACATCTCGTGTCGTCTCACACGAATAAATCTGGTGTCAAACTCGGATATAACTGAAACGTTAAAGCATACCGTCTTGGATATAATAATAGAATCATCATGTATATCTTTTGTTAGCAGATTACGATGACAATATATCGCCTTACCGATAAGTAACACGAACACCACTAAAAAAATAGGATAACTAATGGTGAGTATACATTTGTTCTCATTTAAAGACAAGAAAGACAAATAAAGTCTAAACAAAAACTACCACACCCTCGAAACAAAAAAAAAATATAGAAAAGCAAAAAACTACCACACCCTCAGAACATTTACAATATCTAGAACAACAAAAACTACCACACCCTCGAAACAAAAACAAAATATAGAAAAACAAGAAACTACCACACCCTCAGAACATTTACAATATCTAGAACAACAAAAACTACCACACCCTCGAAACAAAAACAAAATATAGAAAAACAAGAAACTACCACACCCTCAGAACATTTACAATATCTAGAAAAACAAAAACTACCACACCCTCGAAACAAAAACAAAATATAGAAAAACAAAAACTACCACACCCTCGAAACAAAAACAAAATATAGAAAAACAAGAAACTACCACACCCTCAGAACATTTACAATATCTAGAACAACAAAAACTACCACACCCTCGAAACAAAAACAAAATATAGAAAAACAAGAAACTACCACACCCTCAGAACATTTACAATATCTAGAAAAACAAAAACTACCACACCCTCGAAACAAAAACAAAATATAGAAAAACAAGAAACTACCACACCCTCAGAACATTTACAATATCTAGAACAACAAAAACTACCACACCCTCGAAACAAAAACAAAATATAGAAAAACAAGAAACTACCACACCCTCAGAACATTTACAATATCTAGAAAAACAAAAACTACCACACCCTCGAAACAAAAACAAAATATAGAAAAACAAGAAACTACCACACCCTCAGAACATTTACAATATCTAGAAAAACAAAAACTACCACACCCTCGGAACATTTACAAGATCTAGAAAAAAAATACCACACCCTCAGAAGAATTACAAGATCTAGAAAAGCAAAAAAATACCAAATATCAAACCAATGATATGTATTAGGATAGTTGAGCTTTGTTTATTTGAAATGTAACCGAAAGTAGATTTGGCAGTGCTAGCATAAATAGTTTGAAGGTCCGAAACAATATCGTCGATGCAGTCATGTATAACATTATCATGACTCAAAATTGCAGCAAGTTTTTCATCTAAATTTATACCCCGGCCATTTTCATCAGAAAATAGATCATTAACAAATTGTTGACTTTTAGCCTGATTCCATGTTACAGATTTTCTGTCATGATCGACCTTGATATGATTTTCTCGAGTTTCAACTTTTCTCTCTATTGTAAAGTGTATTCTATTGTGAACATCCGAGAACATAGAATTAAAATCGTACACCGTAAATTCATTGACATATTGATATATAATTAAGTAATCTACAGTGCTAATATTTTTACAAATAGTGCGACCAGTATATTTATCATTAAGTAGTCTACTATTTGCAATAAAAAGTGAACACCGTCTACATAAATCTTAACAATTTCATACCATAAGGATTTGTTCTACCTTCATCCTCATTATTTCTCTCGAGTGGAATATTTAGCTGCTCTAAAATGTAGGAAGTACGCATATGTTCATTCATTTCATTTCAGTAATATCAAGTATATCATGCAATAAATTGTCATCTGGTATTATAAAATCTGACAACTTTGCAGTTCTTTCATTAACGTCGCCGACCAATGCAACACATTTTGATTTTTGAAAAAAATGAATAATGTAATTTTCGATTTCAGTAAAACAACTCTCAGAGGCATATCGTGTATTTCCAGGTGGTATGTAAACACACCATAAAACAATTTTGACTCTGGGGATAATACATCTAATTCAACCCACTGCACAAATGCTGAATCATTTTCTAAAAATGTAATATATCTTCAAAGTGAAGTTTTGTAAATAATAATTATACCACCAGACTTCGCTTTGCATTTTTTTCTATTTCTACAATGATAAGAATAACCATCAGGTAAGTTAATAACATCTAGTTCGTCAAGTTTAGCTTAAAAACAAAACTAATATATCATGTTTTTAATTATGTCTACAAAGTCTGGGTTCAATAACTTAGATTTTAGTCCACAAACATTTAAATATGTGTCATTCAGTTTATTTCTAAACAAATCAGATGTGTATTGATCGGTCGTATCTGAGTAGTTGTCCTCTTCATGGGTCATTGGTTCAGTGTTGCTGTTTCGTTGAGGTGCAGTTCAGGGTTGACGTTCGCACAGTCTACCATTTACATAAATCTGATCATATTTACAAGCTTCGCTCGTACACCCTGTCGCTGCAAATATTTGAGGTCTGGAAATAGAGCCCTACGACGATCGCCAATTTCGGTCGGATACTGTTGGTTGACTTAGAAACGTTCTTTGCTGTTTAGCGCCCTTGGGAACTCCTTTAGTACTCTTTCGTGGTCGGAGTAATTGTCGAAACAGGCAATAATGTTTCGTGGATTTCCGACATTTCGTCTGCTTAAACGGTGAACCTTTTGAAAGTTAATTCTGTTTGCGTCATCATTGCCGAGCTCAGTCGGCACAAAATTCACTAATACTTCCTCAGTGCTCTCCTACTCTTGCGTTTGTTCGATTCCACCAAAGATTAAATTATACTTCATGGAGTGTGTCTTACGTCTAAGAAAATCTTCCCTCGAGTTTATGCTTTCAGCTTCGAGATATTGATTGTGACGCTCCAACTCTTGCACTCTATCTTCAATATTATGGGGGTGCATTTCCGCTTTTGGTATTGTTCTTTCCTGTTGTCGTTTATTTTTTATTTGGTTTATTTCATTTTTCATATTATTAATTGTTCTTTCAAAATTATCCAATTTCTTATCCATGGTGTCTAAGATATCTAGTTTCGGTAATTTGCCATAGAGGATATTGTAAAAATGTTCGATTCTATCATTTATCAATGTTATGTTGGCGAAGAGGGTCTGCATGTTGACTGGAGATATCGCTATTGGCGGTGGTGGAGGTGGTAAAACATTACCCTGTGTTACTGGAAAATTGTTGTGATAACTGTTTTCAAGTATGGGTGTACTACGTCGAATCTGTATATGTGGAGCGTTCGATTGAACGTCAGAAGTTGGAAGGTCAGGTTGAACTGGATTGGAAAATACAAGTTGTTGTACTGGGGAGCCAGACAAACTTTGCTGAGATCTATATATCAAATCATGGGCCTGGGCTAATATTTGTGATGTGTCACCTTGTTGTTGTTGTTGTGATATGGAGACCGCCATGTTTATTTTGCCGGGTGTGGTATCACCAGATTTACTCGAATCACTTTTCTTTCTCTTGTTGGATCTTCGTGATTTTCGTGTCATTTGAGCTATATTTACTTGTAGTAATCATTGTCCACTTCAACGTGTAGATCACTCTGGAAAAACACATGCACTAAATAACACTGATGTTGTCACTTTACATCGGAGCTCATTACACTTTGAACTTACTCACTCCGCCATTTTCTTTCTTCCCCCTAACCACTGACACATAAATACATAACCGCGCAATTTCATGGCTTTGTACACTCAATAAAAAGTGTGTGTGTGTGGGGGGGGGGGGGGGGGGGGTTAATGACTTCTATGGGCCCAAACCAATCCATTTTCTGCCAGTGAATAATGTTCAACCTTACGTTTTATCAACTATTAATGAATGGGTAATACATTGATTAATGGTAGATCCGAACAGTAAAAAGTGTGTAACATTGAATGTGACGTCATCAGCAGGGCAACATAAACATAATAAAGTTGACATGGTTTTTAGTGGGGTTGTTGTTATTCGATCTTTAGTTTTATGTGTATGTTTTGTAGATCGTTGTTTGTCCTTTTGTACTTTTTGCTTTGGCTATTGGTTGTCTATCCTGTTTCGATTTACGGATTCATATTACCTCTTTGGTATCTTCAAACTATTATTATGTCCTTATTATATCAATATGTACCTTATTTGTGATTTATAAATAATTAAATCTTATCTGGTTTTTTTTTTAAATTTGTCTAAATGAAGAAATACATTTTTAAGACTAATAATATTGCAAATATTATTTTATTCACATTCCATCGGAATACACGAATAAAAATCACACATTTATCGATTATATTAATTGAGTCTATTTGAATAATATACCCCATGACCCCTATGACCCCATCGATTTACAAACAAATCTACTTTATTAGATAATGTATCGTAACAGTAACGCATGACATGTTTCTATTAAATTAAACTGTAATACATGAATTATTAAACACAGAAGAAAGGCCAACTAGGATTAAACCTCCCGGTTATCATAGTGCCATGTAAATATTGCAACGTCAACTTTTGTTAAATTTATCATAGTGCCATGTAAATATTGCAACGTCAACTTTTGTTAAATTTATCATCCTATATATGTACACCAATAAATATCATAAAAATAGACCACAACATATGACGATAGAAAAAGTCTTGGTTGATGAAGGTAAAAAGATGTGGCGGGATAAAACTGGTGAATGGGATTCTAACCATGAACTTTTTGGTAATTTGATCTCCAACAGTAATACAGATATAAACAAACAATGAACCTGTACATGTTAGCTCTCACCCAAATTAGACAACACAATATCACATAAATGAGGGTATAAACGTGGATAGTACAACAACAGGGTCAATGAATGCTCGTTCTTAACTGACTAGGTACCAGCTAGAAAGGTAGAATATGTTGGTTAAAGACCATTTCTTTAATGACAAAATAAACATGGACAGTACCTTAGCAGAGTCAAAGAATGATCGTAGTTAATTGACTACTAGCTAGAAAATTAGAAAATGTAGATTAACATGTATAAAGAGCCTATAATTAGGCTTTTCAAGCAACCTTTCCAGTGCCAACGGTCGAGTTATAGGTACAGTATACACGACGTCACAGGTTCGATGATAGTTGTGTTCTGTAAAAGAAATAGCTGCTCGGCCTTGGGTTCGATACGATTTTCGGTCCGATTTTCATTCCAATTTTTCTTTCGACACTCTTTCAATAAAAAATGTATTGTTAGACCACAAAATCGAAGTCAAACCGAAAACTCATTTCAAAATCGGTTGGAGTTCTATTTCCATCGAAGAGTCTAATGAGAATCGTATCGTGAAAACGGTATAAGAAGTTCGACCCGAATTAAACATTTGTATAGGTTATAGGTATTCTGTCGACATCAGGTGTGACGTAGACATCGATAGTTCTATCTAAATACTGAACTAATATTTAGAATGCTTACTAAAATGAAAAATAATCATCAGTTCCCCTATTGTAACAGTGAGTGAGTGATTGATTGTTGCTTAACGCCAACTCAGCAATTTTTCAGATATATCATGGCGAGAACAAGTTATGTTCAATGAAATGTTGATGACGAGGTCTGCTTTGTACTAGAACAACATGATTAGTTGGATTTGTATAGTGCTAGTTCACTGAAACAACAGTCCGCGGATAGATATGTCGCCCCACTCTGACACACTATACTGTGAAGAAATATAATTAACCAGTACAATACAATTTAAATGTCTAGCAAGGACATTATGTAAACAAATTATCACGTTAAAGAAAATTACAGAATTAAAGAAGCTAACAATATCTGCAAAGAAAATACCATCGACAGTGATACAATATATGGATCAGTTATTCTCGACATAATCGAAATTAACCATATAAGTGCTAAAGAATCGAGCATATCCTCATGAGAACACCCAACGCTTAATTACGTACTTAACACCACGAATACGGACACCATCCGTTCAAAAATAACTTCAGGAATTCGGACACATAGTCCGGCAAATATATGCTACAAAACTTGGCCACACAGTCCGCAAAAGTTCAAGAAAGGACACACCTGTCCACTGACTACCAAACAAATAAACAGATACACCCATCCGTTAAATTTACTATTAAAATTAGTACAAAAAGTGTCTCCGACTAAACCTGCTGACACTAAGATAAAGAAATTAAATATAACCTCCGGCTATACCTCATGGTTCCAAAGAAAAACAACAGAAATAGGTACAGTTACATTAATGAAGCTACAGAGCGTTAAATTCTCTATTAAAATTAATACAAAAAGTGTCTCCGGCTAAACCTGCTGACACTACATTGTAAGATAAAGAAAATAAATATAGCACCCGGCTATACCTCCTAGTTACAAAGAAAAACAAACGAAATACTTACAGTTAAATTATTGAATCTACAGAGCGTTAAATTATCTATCAAAATTAGTACAAAATGTTTCTCCGGCTAAACCTCCTGACACTTTTTAATATAAATAAAGAAAATAAATGTAACCTCTGGCTATACCTTCTGGTTACAAAGAAAAGCAAAAGAAATGCTTACAATTAATTCAATGAAGCTACAAAGCTTAAATGAATAGACTTTAAAGTCAAACTCGCGCAAACACGTGGTAAATAAGAAAACGATAGGACAGAGGCACGTCTGTCCTCTTCGACTCCATCTCGAAATGTGGAGGGTCTCATGGATTACATTACTTCTCGCCTGATTATACTTAGGATATACACTAGATAATGTGATTTGTACACGAAATAATGTAATACGCGCATAAAGTAAATATGACCATGTGTTTATCAAATAAATCTAATATGCACACCACATCAAGATAATATGGCATCAAAATATCAAACATGTGCTCTCAAATAATTATAACGTGCTCATAAAATAATTATAACGTGCACATAAATTAATTATAACGTGCTCATAGAATAATGATAATATATCCACCAATACAAGTTATTATTCGTACCAACTATATTTAATGTGCGAAAAAAAACATTATAATGATCATATACTGTTATTATAATTTTGAATAATAATGAAATATGTGTTTCAGAGTAATGGCTAGTGTCCCATGTGAACCCTGTAACAAGCGAGGTAACAGGAAGACATCTGTCCGTTGGTGTGTTAATTGTGAAGAATCATTATGCACGGACTGTACAGAGAATCACCAAGTCATGAAGTTGTCCGAAAGTCATCATCTTATTGATATATCTGAAAAACCAGCCAAAACCCAAATGTCCGCCCAATCCTGTCTGAAACATGATGAATCACCATTTGAATACTTCTGCATTAACCATGATGACATTTGCTGCAGGGAATGTCTCGTCGAGTCTCATCGCACATGTGCAAAGGCGATGTCCATAGATATGGCGTTCAAGGGAGCTAAGGGATCGCAATCTTTCATAGATTCCACCAAGCTCATAAAACAGGTATTGGAAACAGTCAATGAATTTACTAAAAATAGAAGAGAACACATTGAAAGTATTGATAACGAGATAAAACAAGTGAAAGAGAAAATTACAAATGTAAAACAAGAATGGATTAGTTATTTAGAATCACTTGAAAAGTCTTTATTAGAAAATGTACAGGGACAAAAAAGCAAAGTTGTAGAAAATATTCAAAAAGAAATATGTGAAGCAAAACAGATTGAACAATACATAACTAATCAGAAAGATGTATTTGAATTTGTAGAGAAACACGGATCTGACAAGCAAGCATTTCTTCTAGCCGAAATTTTAAAAACAGATCTATCAGATATAGAAGAAAAAATAGCAACTTTAACAGAAAATGCAAAATATTCAACCTTTAAATTTGAAACCAATGAACCGTGCGATACAATGAAATCAATCGGATCCATTAGTATAGTAGAAAATCCATGCGAAATTACGTTTGTTCCAGTTAAAAAACGTCAATCACAAATACCAGTTGTAGGTAGACATCAGATGTCGTCATTCATCCATGATTGTGATATTGACATCAGATCTCGGCATGGGGACGATGCAGAGATAGACGGCATTACAGTAATAGATAATGACATTGTAGTTCTGTGTGACAGCAGTAGATCCAGACTACTGGTTTATAACATTAACAACCAGTATCAGTACCAGACCAAGACAAAGTATAAACCAAATGATATAACTACAATACCTGGTACTAATATGGTTGTGATGTCTTCTGATGACTATATACAATTTATAGATGTATTTAGAAATAAGGTATGTAATGCTATACTAATCGCTGGATCAGAAGTTGGAGGTGTGGCAGCATCGAATACTAACTTATTTGTTGGTGGTAAAGGTCTAATACACGTATTAGATCACCAGGGTCATCCAGTTAGAAACATCAAAGGGAAGAAAGAAAACCGTACACCATTGTATATTACTGTATGTAGTAGTGGTAACATATGCTACAGTGCTAGCATATCTTTGTATTGTATAAAACCTGATGGTGAAGAAGTATTTACCTATAACTCACCTGATCTACGCGATACAAGGGATGTAACAACAGATAATCATGGCAACATATACATAGCAGGTTGTTATTCTAACAACATACACAGACTTAGACCTGATGGTACATTTATAGACATTATACTGAAGGAGGAAGATAATATTAAATATCCATTAACATGTTGTTTTAATAGAAACTACAGAAAGTTGTATGTTGTAAACAACATTGGCGGAGTCATCTCTGTATTTAACGTTGTATGATGTGTGGTGCCTTATACGGGAATCAAATAAACTTAAAAGAGAATGAAAAGGATAATAATCAGAGATTTTAATATTAACAAGCTATTTGGATTCCTTAAATTCATAAAACATGTCGAATGTTATTTTTCAGATATCAACTTTATGTGTTTTATAGTTATGTTGACAAATGTTTATCATCGAAAGTTGGTCCTGAGCGGAAAACAATCGTGTTTAATGTATTACTTAATAGGAAAGAAATATGTTAATTTTTGTTTTGCTACAACCTTTGAATTCTCACTTTTTTCTTTAATTTGTTTTAAATTTAAATTTTTGATTAAGAGAATTAATAAATTATTACCAGAGATTTCAGGAGATTATAGTCATTGACTTTATGAGTAGAAATATATAATTTGTACAATTAATCAGTACACGTGGTTAAAATATTAACTCTGTATAAAATATATTCAGTTTTTCGGTGAAATTTGTAATTTTTATAATTTTTGCCGAATATAGAGAAACTGGCTATTTTAGTGAATATTGATTTGATAACATGGTCATTGTTACATCTTTGGATTACCCCTTTGGTACCTTCAAACTTTTCTTGATATAAATAGAACATAAAGGCTAACACTTCAAGTAGCCAACAAAAGATGGAATTGACAGAAACATAAACTATTGATACATACACATGTAATAATATATAGTTATGTAATGGAAGTGCAGGAAATAGATGAAAATAATGTTCATGAGGTACTGGGAAAGACCAAAGTGCTCTATTGCTCCATGCCAAAATTGCCCTCGACCGTTGGCATCGGGTGAGTAAGTCATAGTTTTTGAGACGGAATTATTGGAATCTAATAAAATGGGAGAAATGGATTTGATGTACAAGGAATATAATTCAAAAGTATGCATGGACAAAATACAAATAGAGCAATTTACTAATAATGAAAGCAATGATCATTTCCTTCCGTTTTCATGGCGTATGTAAGAAAGGTTTGAACATATCAAAGGAGTGAATAGAGTCGTTAGTCAGAGAACATACAATAAATGGCCTTAAGAAAAGGGGACAAAAGAACTATGGTTTATAAAATATTACACAGAAAACTAAACCGTGGGACTCAGGTGCACAGAAGGGGTAGACGGTTCCTGCTGCAGCAGTGACACCCATATCGTTACTGATAAGTGACATGCACATCATTTGATATGGTAATCGTGTTGCACACCAGTATTCATGAACAAATACAAATATCATAAATAAATGGACCCCCTAGAAAGGTATCTTGCATTATTATGCAGTTTAAAATTATAAGTTTCTTCATATCATTATATTATACCAGCTATTTTTATCACAAAACAAGACATTAAACCATGGATGGAAAAAATCTGTTTAAAAAATACCACAAAAGTACATATAGTCATGTATGAAATATTCACAAGACATTCGAATACCAACCACATGAAAATCAAAAATACCACACGTCAGAACAGTTATCAAATCTAATAATCTAAATCGTAGAATAGAGCTAACAACGATACCCCTAACAAACATATAGACAACCACACTCTTTCCTGTCTTGGTACAAACAGTGAACAATAAACATGGATGGGTGTCTTATAAGACGCATAAACTGCTTACCCTTCGCGAGCACTTGGGTTCAGCCTTATTGGTGGGTTCAGTCTAATTAGTGGGTTCAGCGTTATTGGTGGAGTCCGTGTTGCTCGTCTTTGAAGTTTTCTGTGTTGTGATGTGTTTTTTGTTAGTTTGGTCTTACTTTGTTTCCCTTTGGTTTTTTTTTTCTCTTTGCTTTGTTCGTCTTCGTCCTGTGTCTTGTATGCCATATATTTCCAGTGGCGCTGGATTGTTCATTCTTGATTATCCCTTCGCTTTTCTCTAACGTTTATTTATCAAAAAACGTAGATATCAAATTTAGTGCGCACGACATGTACCTGGAATAAACTTCATCAGGTACGATCCATATCGATATACTTGAAAGTCAAATGATTGATAAGTGTTTGGGAACAATAAACCAAAGAGCCTAAACAGGATTGCCGAAATCGGCTAAGGTCACATATACCTGAGGGAGGAGAACTTTACTTTTGATAATAGTTACATTATTTAAGAACTGTTTAAATTATGGCACAGCAAAAAAGGTTGAAGATCCTACAGGGCTAATTAGAAGTCGTGATTTATTTTGGTGTTTTAACGCCATTTTCAACAATATTTCAACTATATCATGGCGACCAGTTTTAATGATGGAGGAAGCCGGAGTACCCGGTGAGAACCACCTACCATGGGCAAGCAACTGGTAAACTGTATCACTTGCGGCTGCGGGTCGAGTGCACCCTTTTTGTAATTTACAAAGCCGGGCTCGAACCACGCCGTATTAGTGATAGGCTTGTATGAGATGTTAGATCCAACGACCTAACTCATTGAGCCACCCGGGGCCAAGAAGTCGTGCATCGAGTGATAGACAATACAATGACCAAAAGACAAATGACAAAAGGAAAAACAACGATCTACAAAACATTACATAGAAAGCTAAAGATGTAATATGGAGTAGGCATTGCCTAGATGCGAGCACAGCATTTCTGTCTGGCCAGTGTGTATATATTTGAGTGAAAGTTGAATATCACAAAATAATATGATTAGGCATGGCCTATAGAGAGGACGTCAGTACTTTGAAATTAAATGATACAAAAAATACCTTTATATCCCATATGACATCCATTGGAAAGTTAAATGAAGTAGAATAGAATAGTACGAGAAAAAAAGTATGGAATCTTTTATTGTTGGACTAGGGACAGTGCAAATATTGAAGACTAAGTAGTACTAGTACGCGGGTGGTATCAACCATTATAAAGCCTAAAGGGGGTAATAGACGCGGTGTCTGTAAAATGAAAGTATGGTCTTTTAAGTCATAAGAAAAGAGTTTTATTACGAAAATATCAATAAATGCAACCAACATACATAAGCAATATTGGCCTATACCAAGTTATGTACAGCCGATATATATTCATGAAGTGTAAATGATGAATGACGTACGGTCAGGGCCGTCTTGTCAACAATATAGGCCCCGGTCAAAGCAGTGCACTGAGGCCCATATCTATACAAACACTCGCAGAAATAAAACTATAAATGGTCGATAAAATTAAACATATATTTCTTGTATTGATACTTCCAACAAAATCAGTGTTCAAAAATAAAAAAATATGCCGTATACAACATACATAGATTAGCATGGGGTTCATTTGCTTGTGGAACCACCGGGCAACTGCCCATTGTGCCCATACATAAGATTGCACTGCGTACGGTTACTGTAATACTGATAACCTTCATTTCGACATTTTAAAGTATGTGTATTTGGGCCAATATTATGCTATCTCCATGTGAACAAAATAGTTTTTAATTTTAAAAGAATTATAAAGGTAACGCTTTCATCAGACATGTCTCTGCTTTCACATACAACATATTTATCAATATTCAATATTGTTTGTATTGGAAAAAGCTCAGTAGAGGCGTGATATATATATTAAGGCAATATTCAGTATCGAAATCATACTTTTTAAAATTATCTGTGACAAGATTATACAGAGACATATATTCCTTCTTGTGTAATGTTATTACCTTTTAAAGTTTCAACAACAAGCTGGTTAATAATTTTATAGCATTTATTTTAGAAAGACTGAGTTTAATAAATAATAACATATACATATAGTATGAACGGCATAATTAATAATTGAATAAATAAAATTCATTGTGTCTTACTATTCTAAACCATTGTCGGCAGATGTTGGTAATATTCAAATATTTTGTAGGATCAAACTGACGGAAAATGTAAGATGAATAAACAAATGGGTACTGATAGAAATAATTAACACTAACAGAAATAAGGACAAACTAATACGTTCCTTGTTCCTTGCAAGCACATCATGGTTTAGAAAATGTTTTTTGCTAAGCCAAAGAAATAATAAATGCAAAAATTGTATAAAAATGAAAAATGTTAATGTTCAACTATCTTTTCTTATCAGAGGCATATGAACCGGTGGCAAGGGACACATGTTCCCCCCCTTTGGCAAAATTTTAAAAAGCTGGATTTTTAGTATACTTTAGGATTATTGTGATATTTATTTGGAATTACCATTATTCAACACAACTAAACCGTACGAAAGTAGGAATTAAGTATAAATATGAACGGGTGTCATCCCTTGTGATATTTTAGTATCGCACATTGATAGTAGGGTTAACATTATTGATAACGAAAGGCCGGGAGCAGGTCCTTGTGATCTCCTCCTTGTTATTGTACGTATACTATAGATGTGCATTAAAACATATTGATGACATTGTCATCTTTGCGTGTCAGTTGTGACCCAAATACGATTTCAATGCCGACCTTTACTTGTTGCAACGTAAAATATGACGTGATAAAAAAAATATTAACATGACGATGAATGGTGGCCAGATTCGTTTTTATTTACGCATTTATTGTAGAACTTTAGAAATATTGTGGTACATGTACACATAATCTTGGAGACAGGAACTGTGTTTGGATTTCTTTTAAACTGGTAAGTCATATATACAGTAACGAAATGTCAATATAAATCTGGAGTGCGACAGTGAAATGCAGATGGGCGTGACATAAAATGTCCATACGTCAAAAAATGACCAGATTCGTGTTGTCCTTAACCTGATAGTCCGTGTTAACATAAAGTCCTTTCCGTACGCCAGTGTTGTATTAATCAAAGTTTTGATCGATCCGAGTAAATATTTAGACCACCCGCGTAGATTCTGCAAAAAATTAAACAAAACTAAAACACACCAAGGCGAGTTTTTCTACATCGGCTGCAAATGGTCCAAAAAATAAATTTAATATTTTCTGAAAATATTGTAGTTCAAAATTAAGTCAAATTTATTCTATAATCACCTTTTACTAATCCGTAACTAGAAAGGTTGTTATCTAATAATCTGGACAGGCTTGAAAAAAGTGCTGTGTTTGTTTACATGTCGTCACGATTTACGAATTGACGCAGTTGCAAATGAAATAGATGTCGTTTTGAAATTTTTTGACTCGGGAATGAAAATACAAGATTTTAATTAAAATTCCGCGAAATGTTGTTGACGACTTTGGCCTATATCTATGAATAACATGACGTCATGACTTTGATAGCGAGATGTCATTCTGTAATTTAACAATGTAAGCACCTTTTATTGTCTTTTGTTACTTAAATACGATTTTTAGAAGTTCATGATATCATTTTAGTTTTAAAATCATTTAATGGAGACTTTTTTTTATTTTTGGCATTCTCTCCGAGACTGCCAACTTTTATCAACTTCCGGATGAAAGGATTTCAATCTCATCATAAGGAAGATTGTGTGTTGCATGCGCATGCCCATGCTGCTGTAGAGCTCTCTGTGATCGTTATTAATTGTAGATCGTTGTTTGTTTTTCTGTCCTTTTTTCTTTTGGCTATTGTGTTGTCTCTACTGCTTCGATTTATGGATTCTGATTACCCCTTTGGTATTTTCAATCTCTTCTGTGTATAAAACAAGAGATATATGAATAAATCAAAATGCATATGATATAATAATGCTGGCATATGCGTGTATGAAAAAGGTAGATATATAATTTAGTACGCATGACACGTCTCTGGGATAACCTACAACAGGTACGTTCAAAGTCTAATGATTGGAAAGTCAAATATTAAAAAAAAAACTTGTAATTTGTGTTTTTAATAAACCATTCGCCTGTGGTTTGACTTTGCAAAAACGTTATGCAGTTTCACTTGAACGCGTTGGTTTGGAAACTTTTCACGTGGCGATTACTTTTGCGCATTTTCATGAAACGCAAATTAATCGAATATCCCCTTACACGAATATATTTCTACTCATACAGTTCCATGCGTGTTATACTCTGTACACGATGTATCATACATGTATTTTCCCAAGAATCAATGATGATTTATTTTTTCCTCTCAATACAATGTTCATGTTGTTCATACATTTGTACTTTCACCAACGGATCCCATTAATGTAGCAGAAGAGTATTTCCCATTAGGAACACCTAATCTAGGTAGTTTACATAGTTCGATGTATGATCCATTCGGAAGACACCATTCAGATAGTTTACATAGTTTTAAGTATGAACCATTCGGAACACTTTATTCGGGTAAATTACATAGTTCTATATATGACTCATTCGGAACACCTGATTCAGGTGGTTTACATAATTCTATGTAAGACCCATTCGGAACACATGATTGATGTAGTTTACATAGTTATATGCATGATCCATTCGGAACACCTGATTGAGGTAGATTACTGCTTACACTACCGGAGAACCCAAGTTCATCCCCACGCCCACCCACCCACCCTTTTACACCCTCGTTTTAGTGGGATACATGTTTCTCGATCTTAAGCTTTATGCATAATGTTTTGCAGATCGATGTATGGCCTTTTGTCTTTTTTCTTTTGCCCATTGTGTTCTCTATCCTTCGATTTACGAGTTCTGATTACTCCTTTGAGATCTTCAAACTCTTCTTACATAGTTCTATTTATATATGTTAGGACTATCTGTTTGCTCCTATGTATCAGTATTTTAGATTTAAGTGTTGCATTACCTTTTTTAATACTTCACTGGTTTATTTTTTGGAAATCTATCTAAACTAAATTGTATTCTAATGGCCTGTTTTCGGTGTAGGAAGGACACAGAGTATCCAAGTTAGAGAAATAGTTTTCTTGATAAAAACATCTGTTCGAAAAGCATCGTAGGTAAACACATGACCAATAGATCTAGAGTGGCCCGTCACAAACATTCTACAATCATATGCTTTGCCAGTCGGACGAACACAAACACTTCCACAAGCTTTATATAGAACCACATAATTATCATGTATGTACTGCTATGAATTTTCTGAGGAAAGTATTGTCACGTTATCATACGCTAGCTATACACGTCATTATTTATATTATATTCTGATCGACAAAAACCGTTATAGAAAACCATCATTGTTCCTAAGAATGTTTCATATGTATATATATATGTTACAGTCAATTTGTCAAACCAATCATTTGGCCAAATGACTGCAATTTTCAGTCATTTGGTCAAATACCTCTGACCGCCAGTCATTTGACCAAATGCCTAAAATTTCCAGTCAATTGGCCAAATGACTAAAGGGTATTTCTTGGGTGTTTTCTGATAACTAAACTATGTTTCGTCTGTATTTATGTTTATTATAACAAAACTGAATAATCAAATACATGTAGCAACAAATTTACCAGTATAATGCATTGGTGACACATAATACATACTTCATTTATTTGAAAAATTTACGTTGTTGTGACATTTGCTTTTACACAAAACATTATTTTTGAAACAAGCACATCGCTTACCAGTATAATGCATTGGTGACACATAATGCATACTTCATTTATTTAAACAATTTACACTGTTGTGACATCTGCTATTACACAAACAAATATTTTTTGAAACAAGCAGATCGCTTACCAGTATAATGCATTGGTGACACATAATACATACTTCATTTATTTAAACAATTTACACTGTTGTGACATCTGCTATTACACAAAACATTATTTTTGAAACAAGCACATCTCTTTCCAGTAAAATGCATTGGTGACACATAATACATACTTCATTTATTTAAACAATTTACACTGTTGTGACATCTGCTATTACACAAACAATTATTTTTGAAACAAGCACATCGCTTACCAGTATAATGCATTGGTGAAACATAATACATACTTCATTTATTTAAACAATTTACACTGTTGTGACATCTGCTATTACACAAAACATTATTTTTGAAACAAGCACATCGCTTACCAGTATAATGCATTGGTGACACATAATACATACTTCATTTATTTAAACAATTTACACTGTTGTGACATCTTCTATTACACAAAACATTATTTTTGAAACAAGCAATTGCACTTGACGAAACCCTGACCACCGTGTTGAGACTCCTTTTTGTTGATTTGACGAAACGACAGACTGCTATCACTGTTAATGTCAGATTCACTCAGTAGTCGTTGAGGACATAAATCAAACTGGTGTCTACTATATTTCCCTTTCAGAATACCAGAAGGGCAACCACTTGTATATTATCCGTTTTCTACAGCTAATATAACACCTATAATATGCATGGGATCACCACGTCCCATGTTAACAGACGGAATGGGCACAGCTACGTTATTACCAACGGTACCATCCTTCATAATCACGCGACTTCGCTTAACAACACGCTCGGCTTGTTTCTGTTTTGCGGCTATTGTAAGTTTTCTTCTCTTGTCTATGCTGCTCGTTGGTTGAGTCGTTTCTGGTAGAGGTTAAGTTGTTTCTGATAGAAGTTGAGTTGTTTCTGGTAGAGGTTAAGTTATTTCTGATAGAAGTTGAGTTGTTTCTGGTAGAAGTTGAGTTGCTTCTGGTAGAGGTTGGGTCGTTTCTGGTAGAGGTTGAGTCGTTTCTGGTAGAGGTTGAGTGTCTGGTTGAGTGGAGCTGCTGGACATAATGGCAAGTAAGTCATCTTCGTCTGTAGCTTCTGGATAACATCATGCGATAGCGACGAGGAAGTCAAACCAATCCTGGCTTCGATGCCAAATAAGGTTGCATAAGGTGATTGTTTTATTCCCGCATTGAAACTCGAGTTCTTGCGAAACTGAACAAATTTAACACCAACAGTCCAATCAGCGGTATCATTCTCATTCATCCACGCAACAAGCATGTCTTTAATGTCATAATTCGCACGTTCTATAGAACCTTGACTCTATGGTTAGCGCGGTTTACCATCCACTATAGCTAGCTCTGGACACAACTCCTTCAAATCGGAAATGATTTGAGCTGTAAATTCGGAACCGTTGTCGCTCTGTAATATATGTGGCGCACCGAATAGCAGAAATATGTCCATGAGTTGGTATGCAACCTCAGCAGCTCGCGTTGGTGTCAGTGGGCCGATAACAACGAACTTTGTAAGATGGTCCTAATACACCATAATTCACTTGAAAGAACCATGCGGTTAATGATTGCATATCGATGAGATCTACTTGGCCACGAGCGGATAACTCTTTAGACAAGATCGGTCGGACAACCACACGCTTTGTCATCGGCCGAACACGTATACGCTGACAGTCAATGCACATTGACTTAAACAGTTCAATAGAATCCCTGGTAACATTGGCATACTTCTTGCCTAACACCTTTACCATTCGATCGCGACCACCGTGGCCAGTGGTAATGTGGGCACGTTTGATAACATCAAATGTCTCTTTGATGTGCACGTAATATTGTATCGGGTCATCGTTTGATTTCCGACGTCTTATCAACTTCTCAACATCACCACACTGAAGAATCTTATACATGGACAGAAGATAATAACCTTGGTGTGACTTAGCTGATGACTGTTCATTTAAATGTTTCAGTTCATTTATCAACAAAAGGTACTCTGGGTTTGGTATAAGTACCTTTTTCAAAGATTCATATTTCTTATATAACTCATTTTTGAACGTATCTTCTACTGAAAGCTCCATACTGACAATTGATACCTGAACCATAATGGCCCAAATATTTATAGACTAAGGGATTTGGATGTTCAAAGAAGTGTATCTTAGTGTTGCTTTAAGGACACAGGCTGATTAGTACAAAACAAAGACAAGAAAGTTCAAAGAAGATGTACAATAAACAGTTGTAAGAACTGTTCACAAAGTGTAATATTAGTGTTGCTTTAAGGACACAGGCTGATTAGTACAAACCCAAAAAAAAAAGTGTTTACAATATTTGACATAATGACTAAAATAAATTCCCATTCAGGCAATCTGTCAAATTATAGATAAACAAAACATGAAAAAAACAAACAATTTTGTTTTTTTTTTACAATACTTCACATATTAACTGAATTCAAAATTCCCTATCGGGCAATCTGTCAAACTGAGGGCACTCATTTTCAGTCATTTGGCCAAATGACTGGTTTGACACATTGACTGTAACATATATATAGCCTAGTAAAGGAAACAGTGTTTGATTGTTGTTTAACGCCAAGTGGGTAAATTTCCAGCTTTATCATGACGAAAGCATTTTATGTTTTTATGATAATGATGTCCCCTTGATTACTAAACCAACACGCTTAGTTATATTTTTATATTGCTAACTCACTGAAATAACATTCCACGGGTAGACATGTCGCTCTACTCATACACACAACCAGGTTGTGCTCTTATTCCTTAATGCTTAATGCTTAGTGATGACGCAGTAGAAACCAATAGCATAGTCTTGTTAGCACCACCTTTCATCTCAAGATATTTGTTCGCTAGATTGTTCCTTGCAGTGGCTCATAGGAACACAAACAGGGAAAAACTTATTGAACCTCGCAATGATAACTACTCAACAACTTTGGTATCTTCAAACTCTTCTTAAGGAAAAACTTGGTTTGAAATATTATTCAGTAATGCATAAAATATAAGCTTTAGGGTGAGATATGCACCTCAAGTTTACAATTTGGTGTCAAATATCAACTTTGGTATGGGGGGGTATAAAAACATTTGTTTGCTTAGATGTCGATTCAATATGTTGAATATGCATTTACAGTAATATATTTGTTATTGGTCGCGAGAAATCTGTAAAAGTACATTTTACTCTTATTATTATTTGTTATTACTAGAATTGGTTTTAAGACATATCGCTATATTGGTCGCTATCTTGAGCCTTCCAGTTTTACTCCAGTGCAGAATTCCTGTCGATTTGGGAATGTTGAATATATATACATGTATATATATTATTAACATTCAACAAAACATAATTTTCAGCTGACCCATTGTTTGTTCTTCCTTTAGCGGGATTCGAACCTATACCTTTTTCTACACAACAGAACCGATTCGATAAGCATAAAGACGAACTATTGTTCCCTCTCGGTCAACTCTATAGATTCACTAACCTAACTCAAAGGGCGTCACTATATGCTTTTTTATCGTATTGCAATGGTAAATGCACGTGTATTTTTTATCAATTGGACAGCAATCTTAATTCATCATTTAAAATTAGACGAAGGCTAAGCAGTTTATATTTTTTATTAGAAGTAGTCTTTTAAGTGGAATTAACATATAGTTCTTAAAGTCTTGACACCCTCTTAAAATAAAGAAAACAAATATGATTAATTTATTCAACAAGGGTACATTATGTAACTGTCTATAAGTCTCATTAATATGGTTTTAATAAAATTAATTTAAAATAAATCGCTTCCAATGACAACTATTTTTCAAACTTGTATGTTAACTGATTTACCTAGTGTTGTAATATCTTTGCTTTACAGTTAGAACTACAGGGTATTTAAAACGTCTATATTTGTATTATGTCTCAAAACGTATCATATATCCCCAGGGGCGGATTCGGGGGGGGGGGGCGCACCCGCGGTGCACCCCCCAAAAAAATTGGAAAAAATATGATTTTTTGGCGTAAAATCGTGATTTTTCACACGAAATACCCCAAATATTTTTTTAAATGCGCGGCACTAACTTGAAATCCTGGATCCGCCCCTGATCCCAAATATGTTTAAACAATAATCTGGTCTCAGTCCAGAGATTAAATATTGTGGTGTCATTTTACATGATAGTAGTGTACTTCATATGTTGTAATTATAAGGATAATCTTTTCAATCTGATGTGATTTAATATTTTATATTAAATCTTGATGTTTTATCTGACTAATGACACCTTAATCATTTGTACTCCATGTCAGAAATATTTGTATTCTAATGAAAACGTAGAACTCTAATAAACCACGTCAGTGACGAAACATTGACTACTGGACGGATGATATCCTCGGGGACTAATAGTCCACCAGTAGAGGTATCGACCCCATGACAAAATTTAGTGCGCACAACGCGTTTCTGGAATAACATACATCCGGTACAAAGTCGAAAGATTAGAAAGTCAAATAATTTAAAACTCCTTTGGAGCAAGAAATCCAAAAGGTCCATGATCAGTTATACCTTATGGTAATAACAAAATTACCGAACTCCGAACAATCTTACAAAGGGAAAGTCAAAACTCATAATTATATAAACAGACAAAATCAGTCAACAACCGGAAAACTGTGAAATTCGTAATGACCCTGACTTGGTACAGGCATTTCTAAAGAAATGGTGGGTTGAATCAGATTTTAAGGCGCGAAACCTCCTGCTCTCATTACGGTTCAAAGGTTCCGGCTGTCAATGTAACAGTATTTAAATACAGGAACAAAATAGGTAAAATAGTTGTCAAAGCAGTACCATATTCGGTGACGTAAATGTCAAAAATATTTTTACGTCACACATTAACAAAGAAAAAATATCCTTGACATTTTTGACTTCTTTATCTTTATACATTTTCATTATATGAAAATGCATCGCTTATAATTTTTTCTGCAGAGACGGAATATATTTCGACAAGATATTGGTATCGGAATATAAACTTTTTAAGAGATCGAATAAGGCGAATCTTTTAATAGCCCTGGTCCAGTAGCCTGTTTCTCAGATGAAGATGACGTTTCAGGATATCAGAATAATTGCTACTGGCCCTTGCATAGCGAATCAATTGCGAGATGTAAACACCATATGCAGGATAAGCTGGTATATTGCTGCACATGTTTGGAAAATTTATGATTTTAAAATTGAAGTCGTCCCGCTTATCATAAATTTTAGTACTGAGTTGACAACTGTCGTCAAATTCGAGGTATACGTCCAAAAATGATGCGGACGAAGCTGTATCGATGGTCTCTTTAACTTCCAGCTCTGGGGGATATATCAATGGAAGAAATTCTGCAAATCTAGAATTATTGATAGATGAAACGTCATCAATATACCTGTATGTGAAATTAAAGGCTCTAGCCTCATGAATCTTCTTATCTTTTACAAGCTTTTGAAGAAACTCCGACTCATATGAGTATAAAAATAAATCGGCTGGAAGAGGGGCACAATTCGGACCCATTGGTATGCGGACGACCTGCTGAAACAGTGTCCCTCCAAAGGAGACAAATATGCTATCGATGAGGAACTCCAGCATACTGATCACCTGTTCCTCGGAGTAGCATGTTTTACCTTTTATAATTTTGTTTGAAAAATATGTGGAATTGTAGCCTAACACAACAAATTTTGAGCCATAGTTTCTATGACTAAAAGCTTTATGAATTGTTTCTTTTAAGCGGGTTTTTAATTTGTCATGCGGTAGGGTGGTATATAGAGTTGAAAAATCAAAAGTTTTGATAGAGGATACCTGAGAGAAAGATCTTGATTTCAGGTTATCCATAAGATCTTTAGAGTTTTTCAAAATCCACATGTGATTTATGCCACTACGCGAGTAAACAGTTTCACAATATTTCTGTTGTCCCTCTTTTACTGCAGACAGAATCTTTGTCAGGTGAATAGACAATTCTTTCGTCGAACAAGTTGATGATCCCGCTATGTACCTTTCTTTGTATGGTGTCTTATGGAGCTTAGGTATCCAATATAAATAAGGTAAATCCTCAGACTCTTTACCAGAGGGAATGCTTAAAGAGGTCATGAATGATCTATGGTTAGCTAGGATTTCATCTTTGTCGAACGAAGTTGGTTTGTATGTGGTATTACTAGAGGTGTTGCTATTTATGCCTAATTCCTTGATTAGGCATTCGAAGTAATATGATTTACATACAAACACGATATTGTTGGAAGCCTTGTCCGCAGGAACAATAACATATTTGTCATGAAGAGAGGAAAGACACTTAACAGCTTCTTGGTCTTTAAATACAGACATAGGTCGACTATTAACACAATTTTTGAGTTTGTGAATCCGACCTTGTACTAGAGACCTAATTGTTCTAACCCAGTCTGACAAGAACTCTAACTCAGGATCTTGGTCTACTTCTCTCTTTATCCTCCTTCTGGCATAATCTTCAACAGCATCCATAATTATCTTGAAATTATGTTTCCAATTGGTGTGTTGAGGTTCTCTGAATTTAGGACCATGAGAAATCACCTTTCGGAGACTCTCATGTTGAATGATATTCAGATCACCAGTGATTACATGTCCAGATGGGTTGTATTAAAAAGGAGAGTGGGAGCAGTCACAAGTTAGAGGGTTCTTAAGGTACTCTTCTATGTTAATATCTTGCAATGCCTCTTTGTAGTTGAAAATTTTACGGCCAATGCTGTTAGTGTAGCTATAGGAGACAATGGGAACAGATTGATTTTTGAAATATGGTGGAATTTCTTTTGCGACCTCTTTTCTATCAAGAATGTTGCTGATGTTAATAGCATCGATTCTTTTGTTAGCAAACGGAATATGAAGGAATTTTCTGTTGTTATCATGAAGAGGTTCAGATCGAACTGGTTTAAAAAGACGAAAGGACGCCACGTCACATATAATACTAAACAATCTGTACTTAGGAGAAAAAGGATCTACGCCTCCTTTGTCAAGTCCAAAATCCCTAAGATCTTTGAGGTAGTTTACAGGTAGTGAAAATAAGATTGTACAAATATGATGAATTCCAAGAGGTTTCTGTATATTAGAAAGTAAATCATTAAAAGTATCTAGTAACGTTCTTGGTTTAGAGAACGTTACTGGATAGAAGAGAACCTTAACATTTCATTAATGAGAAACTGTTAAAACATCAATATTAAATATATCTAATAAACGACGTCAGTGACGAAACACTGTGCGGGTGATATCTTCGGGGACTAATAATCAACCAGCAGAGGTATCGACCTAGTGATAGTAATAAAAAGGTAGATGTATTACTTAATATGCCAGACAAGTTTCTGGAATAACCTTCTAAATGTTATCAATTATATATTGCAACTTTGTGTACTACGTGCCTTGGTGTCTCACGTTCCACAATGTATCTTAAAACTGTGTGTACTACGTGTCTACGTGTCTCACGTTCTACAATATATCTTACAACTTTGTGTACTACGTGCCTTGGTGTCCCACGTTCCACAATATATCATAAAACTGTGTGTACTACGTGCCTTGGTGTCCCACGTTCTACAATATATCTGAACACTTTGTGTACTACGTGTCTTAGTGCCTCACGTTCCACAATATCTCTTAAAGGTTGATGTACTACGTGCCTTAGCGTCTCACGTTCCACAATATATCTAAAACTTTGTGTACTACGTGTCTTATTGTCTCACGTTCCACAATGTATATAAAGCTTTGTGTACTACGTGTCTTAGCGTCTGACGTTCCACAATATATCTTAATACTTTGTGTTCATCATTTCAAATTATAAATAAACGTGAATAGTAAGAGAAAACCAAAGGTCACATCAAGAATGAACAGTACAGAGATATGGAAACATTGGGCACAAAAGACAATCGATGCTGACAAGCAAACAAAGATAAGTTGATCCTAGGTTGAAGTTAATGCTACAACAATTATGTGATCGTCATCACTGTTAACTGTTACGAAACTAAATCCATATCTCAAATGACAATGGATCTTTTCCTTTTTACGGGCATTTTTTTTTCTTTTCTTTTTCACGGACAAGACTTATCACGGGGTTTGTAGCTCGATTAACGCGTCGGGTGCCACTAGTGGAGCAGGAACTGCCTACCCTTCCGGAGCACCTGAGTTCACACCAGGTTTTTAGTGGGGTTCGTGTTACTCTATCTTTAGTTTTATGTGTATGATTTGTAGATTGTTGTTTGTCCTTTTGTCCTTTTTCTTTTGGCCATTGTGTTGTCTGTTCTCCTTCGATATACGGATTTTAATTACCCTTTTGTTGTCATCAAACTCTTCTTATCAGATATATATGAGTAACACAGCGGGTGCTGTATAAGCACATGGGTTCACTCCTGGTTTGTTTTTGGTTTTTTTTGTTGTTGTTTTTTTTTTGGTGTGAACCGTGGTGTTCATCATTTTAGTTTTCTGTGTCTCTAGATTGTCCATTCTTAATTGCCTCTTGGATTTTCTCTAACGTTTATTTAGACAAATACATGTCTAAAAGAATACGGCACTATATATATATCACCAGACTTGATGTAGGCCTACTTCTTGTTCATTTTTGTCAGAACAAATAACAAGTTGATAAGTAATGTGCATGTTAGATTTATTATTTTGAAGGAAAATAATGCTTAGATTATTTGTTTTCTTCAAATCCTGCTATCAATATTCTCTCGCGGATTAAATTAAACAATATTCAATAAACACGTAGATGTCCAGGTTAGTGCTCACGGTGAATTTCTGAAATAACCTTGCGCTTCCTAATGATGTGCATATGACCAGCCAGCTTGCTTGTTTGTTTTTGTTCTGTTTTTGTTTTTGTTTTTGTTTTGTTTTGTTTTTTTTGGCGAAAATCATAGATAAACATTCACAGCATATCCCACCTTCCCATATAAGAAAATGGTTAATCCCTGATGTTTTTGGAAAATAGGCATTTCTATTATCGAGTTTGATTGAGGTTGACCTACATTTAAATATCTACTGAATGGAAGTTTCGTATCCAACAAAAGATAGTGTCCGTTTGATTAATACAAATAAAAAAAAACAATATTGAAAATGGCGAATAAGACGATCATTTGTTGTGTTTGCTGTGTGAACAGAACCAATTGTGTAAGATGGTGTTGTACAATATTTTGGATATTAAGTGGAGTTTTTCTTGTTCTCGGAGCAGAGTTCTAACATAGCACATGCTGTAAACAAAATGGTAACCTACCAATTATTTTACCAATAGTTGCCGCCATTGTTTTTTTCATTGCTGGGATTTGTTGTCGATGTATGTGTGCAGGATATAATAGCCCGTGCTGTGTATGTTTTAAAATTTGTTTTTCTATTTTCTATTCTCGCAGTGACCTGTGACCCACGTTAGCACGTTCTACCAGTTAATTCTTAATAATGTTGTTTAATAAATAATGTTGTACATTAATAACAATTTCAACATAATATAATACACATAATTAAAGAGATTCGAAAATAACTATATAAAAAATCTTATATCAAATCGTGGCCCTAGAACAACATTGGGAAACTATTTTACTTGCTGAAACCAAAGGGGGTTTTATTGGGGGGGGGGGGGTGTTTGTTTGTTTGTTTGTTTTTTCTTCTTTTCTTTTTGTTTTCTTGTATTTGCCAAAATAAGAGATAAGTTTTCACAGCATATCCCACCTTCCTATATAAGAAAATGGTTAATCCCTAATGTTTCTGGAAAATACGCATTTCTACTTTCGATTTCTAATGCTATCTTTTAACTGAGCTTGACATACATTTAAATAACCTTTATCAAGGTATCTATTGATTGGAAGTTTCGTATTAAAAACAATATTGAAAATGGCGAATAATTTAATCTTTTGCTGCGCGTGCTGTTAAGATGGCGTTGTACAATATTTTGGATATTAAGTGGAGTTGTATTTGTTCTCGGAGCAGAGTTCTCACATAACACGTACTGTAAACTGGCAACCTATCAATTATTTTACTTTCGAAAACGAATGTTATCTTTTACCTGAGCTTGACATACATTTAAATACATTTATCAAGGACGTTTCGTATCCGACAAAAGACAGTGTCGGCCTACACGATACAAATTAAAAAGCAATATTGAAAATGGCGAACAAGTTAATCGTTTGCTGTGTGTGCAGAACCAATTGTTTAAGATGGTGTTGTACAATATTTTGGATAGTAAGTGGAGTTTTTCTTGTTCTAGGAGCAGAGTTCTCACATAGCACATACTGTAAGCAAAATGGTAGCCTACCAATTATTCTACCAATAGTTGCCGCCATTGTTTTTTTCATTGCTGGGATTTGTTGTCGATGTATGTGTGCAGGAAAAAATAGCCCGGGTTGTGTATGCTTTAAAATTTGTTTTTCTATTCTTTGGATAACAGCTGGAATAGTTTGTGTGATCTTCGCATTTAAAGCAGTAGTAGATGATTGCAACCATGACATTCTTGTTAACTCATTGTGTATAGCCAGTTCTTTAATGATGCTCGTTGCTGGGTGTGTCACCGGTGATTTGGGAGTACAGTTATTAAAGAGAAAGAGGAACTATAACCATATGTAACAGTGAATATGATGGGACGATCCAAACAAAGAAAGTACTATAATATTATACCCTATTTAGCCTGAGGAATTGTGTACTATAATGATTCTGGGAAATACACATTTCTACTTTCGGTTTTACATTAATACCTGAGTTTTTATTATACTCGATTCACATCTATGGAATATTTTGTGCAAAAAGAGATGTATATATATATCGATTTATATCACAGTTTTCGTGTTGTGGAAGAGTGGGACCATGATGTTATTATAATTTTATGTACGCAGTGTCTTTGATAAAAAGGGGACAACACTAAGCTTTTGTAGTTATCCATTCAATTTTTATTACAGTCTTACACCATTGTAACGATTTCTGTAGTAATGCTCATTACTGAATATTTGTCCCTGGAAATCTGGTACCTTGCTTTCTAGGAGTGGGGGTTTGATGCACCCGAATATAACAATATCATTGGGTGATTCACATAAAATGTGCACGAAATACTGCACAATTCTGTTCAGATCATTTAACATAGACGAAATCAAACCACATGCGCTTGCGACATGGAATTACACCTCCATAGAAGTTTATCCATTATGAAATTTGAGATACGGCACATGCAAGTTGATGTTTGGATATATGGACTTGCACATGATAAATAAAGGAAGAAGAGATGAAATAATAAATGAATTTTATTGAAAATAAGTATGTAAACAAAACATTAAAACAAGGGGAAGGCAATTATATGTAACGTTACAAGGGCCTGTTAATTTATTTGTTTAATTACATTTTAGATCCATAAGGGTCCAGCAATACAGTAATACAAACAATAATAACACAATACAACATTATTTTTACAAAAGAAAGAGTCTTTGACCGACATGGACCCTTTACCTTAATTCTAATGATTGTTTAATAAAGGTACACATATCAGGTGAAAGATCTGGATTTGGATTAAGAATATATTTCAACTTGTTTAAATCAGACATATTTACAAAGCTAGAGCAATAATTTCCAATAATATTAAATAATAAATTTCTAGGTTGATTATTTATACGACAATGTAAAAAGAAGTGATTTTTATTTTCAGTGTTATTGCAAGTATTGCGCAGTCTTTGTTGACGGGATATATTTTTATAACTACCTTTTTCAATTTCTAAATTATGATCACTTGACCGAAATTTTGTCATGAGTTGTCTATTATTAAAATTGCTTAGCTGTAATAAGTAGGGTTCCAATATAATATCGTTCTTTAGTTTACTATATAAGAATAATTTTGAACTTTCGGTTTGTTTTGAAAGTTTTTCTTTAGTCTTTAAAGTATAATTATTAAGAGCTATCTTTTTTAATTCTTTTTTTCGTGGAAATTTTAATCTATGAAATGGTTTATCTATATTAGAATAGTCTTCAATATCTAAATCGAATGCTTTGAAAATATGATTTACATAAGTATACCATGAGTATTTGCCTTCATCGTGCATTTTTGTATTTACATTGAAGGATTCTTTAATTAAAGGATTTATATTATTAGAGTTTATACCAACAAAATACATAAGTACTTGAGTTTTAATAAATGAGTTGATAGGAAAACGTTCTAATTCAGATTTAGCAGAAATATTACATGACGTTTTGTTAAGTCCTAAGATAGTTTTACAATATCTAATGTGTATTTTTTCATATCATAATCAAACATGCAAATTTCTTTTACTGTAAATCACATGTTCGTTATCACTAAAAACCACAAAATCTTGTACAGAATAACATTATAACATTATATATATATTGTGTAAAGATAGATAAGATCAGTCGTTTGTAAACATAGATCTTATCATTTATATTTTAAATTTCAACATAGTGAAGGCTTCTTTTACATGTTTTATAAAATTACATATATTCGTTTAAGGATCCAAATGTCTTTGGGCATTTAAGATAAGTTTATCATCATAAAGAGATCATAATAAGATATTTGTTGTTGTTTGAAACAAACTGCGTGTATATTTCTTTTATTGCTATATTTGTGATACACTTTATCAGTGGTTTGCACATGTTGGTGGTTTTCTCCGGGTACTCGGGTTTCATTGAACAATAAAACAAACCGCCACGGCATAGCTGAAATAGTGTTGAAAGTGGCGTTAATGTGAAGGGAATGTGCACTATTTCTGATTTTGGTAAATAAAGAATGCTTAATTGAAATGAGTATTTTGATAGCGAGTACTGAACGAATACTAGGACTACTATAAAATAATACTTTTGGAGCAGGAACCGCTCATCCCCCAAGAGTACCACTCCCGGTTTTAAGTGGGATCCGTGTTACTCTATCTTTAGTTTTGTGTGTAATGATTCACGTATTTTGTGGGCAATCGTTTTTGTTTCTCTCTTATGGTCTTTGTATCGTCTGTCCATCGATTTACGGCTTCTAATTACCCCTTTGGTATCTCTAAGCTTTTCTGGTAGATATTGTAGTCTTATGAATACAATGTTGGACCTTAGCTCAATAATAGAAAACAAAGAACACTATACTGTACTTCTTTTTGCGAACTTTGTATAATACGGAGACCTAATCGAGTGCGTAATCAATCACCAAATTAATTTATAAGTAATCAACACTGGTGTCCTCAGTTCGTTCAATAGGATAATTGTTTAAGCAGTGAAGCAGCTTTTATTACAATATAAAATGCACATTTTGGTGTTGATTTTCTGGCTGGGAGAATAGTCTGGTTGTTTATTTGTTTGGGTTTTTTTTATTTAAAGGTACAACTTTGTTTAAGGAAAATTGTTATGTGTGTCATAATATATTGTGTAAAATAATCAATAAATAAATAAATAAATAAAATAAATAAATATATAAATGGTGTTGGAAGAAAAATGTCGCCAAGATATAGGCGGAGGTTTAGATTGACACATAAGAGACCAAATAAGGAGTGGGTTAGAGTTCATTCTTTATAGCGGCCACTCCTAATAATGGGCTGCTGCATGTTGTCTTTACCATACAAGGAGCGTTGGGTGTCACTAGTGGAGCAAGAACTGCCTACCCTTCAGGAGCACCCGAGTTCACCCTCGGTTTCCAAGATAAAAATACATAGCTAAAATTACCTGTGAGTGTTTCCTCACTTCAACTCGTAAATTTACATAGAAATTGGAGATATTTCGTCATAAAACTTCGCACATGGTTTTGTCTATCATATTTCTTGAAGACAAACATAAAATTGTATTGCATTTATCAATATTTTATGAGTATCAACAGTTTTTTTCTATAGCGTATCTGTTTCTCGATACAGCCGCCCAATTACCAATGAGACAAGTCACGTGACTACACATGCTACTCGCAGTGACCTGTGACCCACGTTAGCACGTTCTACCAGTTAATTCTTAATAATGTTGTTTAATAAATAATGTTGTACATTAATAACAATTTCAACATAATATAATACACATAATTAAAGAGATTCGAAAATAACTATATAAAAAATCTTATATCAAATCGTGGCCCTAGAACAACATTGGGAAACTATTTTACTTGCTGAAACCAAAGGGGGTTTTATTGGGGGGGGGGGGGGTGTTTGTTTGTTTGTTTGTTTTTTCTTCTTTTCTTTTTGTTTTCTTGTATTTGCCAAAATAAGAGATAAGTTTTCACAGCATATCCCACCTTCCTATATAAGAAAATGGTTAATCCCTAATGTTTCTGGAAAATACGCATTTCTACTTTCGATTTCTAATGCTATCTTTTAACTGAGCTTGACATACATTTAAATAACCTTTATCAAGGTATCTATTGATTGGAAGTTTCGTATTAAAAACAATATTGAAAATGGCGAATAATTTAATCTTTTGCTGCGCGTGCTGTTAAGATGGCGTTGTACAATATTTTGGATATTAAGTGGAGTTGTATTTGTTCTCGGAGCAGAGTTCTCACATAACACGTACTGTAAACTGGCAACCTATCAATTATTTTACTTTCGAAAACGAATGTTATCTTTTACCTGAGCTTGACATGCATTTAAATACATTTATCAAGGACGTTTCGTATCCGACAAAAGACAGTGTCGGCCTACACGATACAAATTAAAAAGCAATATTGAAAATGGCGAAGAAGTTAATCGTTTGCTGTGTGTGCAGAACCAATTGTTTAAGATGGTGTTGTACAATATTTTGGATAGTAAGTGGAGTTTTTCTTGTTCTCGGAGCAGAGTTCTCACATAGCACATACTGTAAGCAAAATGGTAACCTACCAATTATTCTACCAATAGTTGCCGCCATTGTTTTTTTCATTGCTGGGATTTGTTGTCGATGTATGTGTGCAGGAAAAAATAGCCCGGGTTGTGTATGTTTTAAAATTTGTTTTTCTATTCTTTGGATAACAGCTGGAATAGTTTGTGTGACCTTCGCATTTAAAGCAGTAGTAGATGATTGCAACCATGACATTCTTGTTAACTCATTGTGTATAGCCAGTTCTTTAGTGATGCTCGTTGCTGGGTGTGTCACCGGTGATTTGGGAGTACAGTTATTAAATAGAAGGAGGTAATATAACCATGTGCAACAGTGAATATGATGGGACGATCCAAGCAAAGAAAGTACTATAATTTTATACCCTATTTAACCTTAGGAATTGTGTACTTAATGATTCTGGGAAATACACATTTCTATTTTCGGTTTCACATTAATACCTGAGTTTGTATTATACTCGATTCACATCTATGGTATATTTTGTGTAAAAAGAGATGTAAATAGATATCGATTTGTATCACAGTTTTCGTGTTGTGGAAGAGTGGGGCCATGATGGTATTATAATTTTATGTATGCAGTGTCTTAGAAAAAAAAGAGAGCAACACTAAGTTTTTGTAGTTATCCATTCACTTTTCATTACAGTCCTACACCCTTGTAACGATTTCTGTAGTAATGCTCATTACTGAATATTTGTCCCTGGAAATCTGGTAGCTTACGTTCTAGGAGTGGGAGCTTGATGTACCCGAATATGACAATATGATTGGGTGATTCTCATAAAATACGCACGAAAGATTGCACTATTCTGTTCATATCATTTATCATAGACGAAATCAAACTACAGGTGCTTGTGAAATGGAATTACACCTCCATAGAAAATTATTCATTATGAAATTTGGGGGACGGCACATGCAAGTTGTTATATGGATATAGCACATGATAAATAAAGGAAGAAGAGATGAAATAATAAATGAATTTTATTAAAAATAAGTATGTATAAACAGAACGTTAAAAAAGGGCAAGAGTAATTATATGCAACAAGCGCCTGTGAATCAAACATGCAAATATTCAAATACAAATAACCACGTGTTCGTTATCACTAAAAACCACAAAATATTGAACAGAATAAGATTATAACATTATATATATATTGTATAAAGATAGATAATTTCAGTCGTTGGTAAACATAGATCTTATCATTTATATTTTAAACTTCAACATAGTGAAGGCTACTTTTACATGTTTTATACAATTACATATTCGTTTAAGGATCCAAATGTAAGAGATCATAATATTTTGTTGTTGCTTGAAACAAACAACTGCGTGTATATTTCTTTTATTGCTATATTTGTGATAAACTTTATCAGTGGTTTGCACAGGTTGGGAGTTTTCTCCGGGTACTCGGGTTTCATCCAACAATAAAACAAACGCCACGACATAACTGAAATATTGTTGAGAGTGGCGTTAATGTGAAGGGAATGTGCACTATTTCTGATTTTGTTAAATACAGAATATTTAATTGAAATGAGTATTGTGGTAACGAGTGCTGAACGAATACTAGGACTACTATAACATAATAGTTTTGGAGCAGGAACCGCCCATCCTCCCAGAGCACCGCTCCCGGATTTTAGAGGGAACCGTGTTGCTTTATCTTCTGATTCACGTATTTTGTTGACATGTAATTGTTTGTATTTTCGTCTTTTGTTTCTCTTGTTTGGTAATTGTATGTCCATCAATGTACGGCTTCTAATTTAATACCCCTTTGGCATCTCTAAACTTTTCTGGTAGATATTGTAGTCTTATGAATACAATTTTGGACTTTTAGCTCAATAATAGAAAACAAAGGACAATATACTCTGCTTCTTTTTGTGAACTTTGTATAATACGGAAATAAAAATAGATGTCCAATCGAGTGCGTAATCAATCATCAAATTAATTTATAAGTAACCAGCACTGGTGTCCTCAGTTCGTTCAATAGGAGAATTGTTTAAGCAGTGAAACAGCTTTTATTACAATATAAAATGTACATTTTGGTGTTGATGTTCTGGCTGGGAGAATAGTCTGGTTGTTTATTTGTTTGGGTTTTTTTATTTAAAGGTACAACTTTGTTTAAGGAAAATTGTTATGTGTGTCATAATATATTGTGTAAAATGATCAATAAATAAATAAATAAATAAAATAAATAAATATATAAATGGTGTTGGAAGAAATATGTCGCCAAGATATAGGCGGAGGTTTAGATTGACACATAAGAGACCAAATAAGGAGTGGGTTAGAGTTCATTCTTTATAGCGACCACTCCTAATAATGGGCTGCTGCATGTTGTCTTTACCATACAAGGAGCGTCGGGTGCCACTAGTGGAGCAAGAACTGCCTACCCTTCAGGAGCACCCGAGTTCACCCTCGGTTTTTAATGGGGTTCGTTTTATTCGATCTTTAGCTTTATGTGTAAGTTTTGTAGATCGTTGTTTGTCCTATTGTACTTTTTCTTTTGGCCACTGTGTTGTCTGTTCTGTTTCGATTTACGGCTTCTGATTACTCCTTTGGTATCTTCTGGCCATTGTGTTGTCTGTCCTTCTATTTACGGCTTCTGATTACCCCTTTGATATCTTTTGGCCATTGTGTTGTCTGTCCTTCTATTTACGGCTTCTGATTACCCCTTTGGTATCTTTTGGCCATTGTGTTGTCTGTCCTTCTATTTACGGCTTCTGATTACCCCTTTGATATCTTTTGGCCATTGTGTTGTCTGTCCTTCTATATACGGCTTCTGATTACCCCTTTGGTATCTTTTGGCCATTGTGTTGTCTGTCCTTCTATTTACGGCTTCTGATTACCCCTTTGATATCTTTTGGCCATTGTGTTGTCTGTCCTTCTATTTACGGCTTCTGATTACCCCTTTGGTATCTTCTGGCCAGTGTGTTGTCTGTCCTTCTTCGATATACGAATTCTGATTACCACTTTGGAAACTCTACCTACGTTCCTGGACATAGATATACGGATTGTGTTTGTCCCTTTGGAAAATCTCCTTACGTTCCTGTACATAGACATACAGATTCTGTTTGCCCCTTTGGTATCTTCAAACTCTTCTTTTGTACTTTTTCTTTTGACCATTGTATTGTATGTTCTACCTCGATATACGGATTGTGATTACCCCTTTGGTATCATCAATTACAAAATCTAGAAAAACAAAAAATGCCACGCCCTCAGAACAATTACAAACCTAGAAAAACAAAAAATACCACACCATCAGAACAATTACAAAATCTAGAAAAACAAAAAATACCACACCATCGGAACAATCACAAAATCTAGAAAAACAAAAAATACCACACCCTCGGAACAATTACAAAATCTAGAAAGAAAACACATCCTCGGAACAATTACAAAATAAGATATAAACAAGTGTAGAAAGAGGTAAAATCGATGCCACTAACACACAAATACATAATAGCTCACTTTCATGGCTTTGTACACTCAATAAAAAGTAGGGTGAGGGTGGAGGGCTTAACTAGTTTTATGGGCCCAAGTCAATCCATTTTCAGCCACTGATTAATGATTAACATTACGTGTTATCAACCATTTATGAATGGGTTATCGATTGATTAAGGGTAGATCCGACCAGTAAAAAGTATGTTACATTGAATGTGACGTCATCAGCAGAGCAACGCAAATATAATAAAGTTGACATGTTTTTCTTAGTGGGGCTCGTGTTACTCGATGATTAGTTTTATGTGTAAAGTTTGTAGGTCATTGTTTTTTCTTTTGTACTTCTTCTTTGGCCATTGTGTTGTCTATCCTTCGAATTACGGATCGCCGGTGTGTTAAGGCTGTTTCACGTCGGTTTGTTTCATACAGTTGCTCCCCTTTGTAATAGTTTACGTAATGACGTTGCATCCATGGAAACGTACTCTTCATGGATGAACTGCCCGAAGGAAAAATGTGATTCTGCAGATCTAATGCACTTATTCCTTGTTCGTTTTGTGACAGTAAGATTAACATATATATTTATTGACTATCCAGATTGTGAATATATCATTATTTTGAATACTTCGATTGTAATATATGATTTTTGGCGCTTGTCAGTCTTGCGAAGCTCCACCCCTTCAATGCCCATATTTGGAAATCGCCATCGCCAAAATGCTTGTTTGTTGACAAATACGAGAATGATACACACGCACTTGTTTACTATCAATATGATACTTATGTAGCAGAATTTCACAAAAAAAGGAAAATGTACACATCGTCAGTTGCAGACAAATGATGCTGAGAGGTAAACCTTAGTTTAAATTAATAATGACAATCTCCTGAAGCACATGTAATGTATACTGAAAAAAGGGGGTCGTATACTATACCTACCGAACTTGAAGAAAGCACATGGAGAATCAAAATAAGATACATAAGCCTAGAACTCTATCATGTCAATACCAACATTTTCGTGATCTTTTTTTTAAGATCGAGATGTTTGATTTGCATTCAGTATCTATTTTTGCCACAGGCACAGGTGAATCAGACACCACCACCCCCTTTTTTGCAAGTTGTGGAACACAATTTATAGATGAATAATCAATATAAGGACTATAATATTAATGAAGAAAACCATTAAAAAACGTTTTTCCTCAAGCAAATCTTCTGTCAAGTTACTGGGGAGGATGACTTCAATTTCATCAATATTTAAGCTTCTGAAATTTTTTTTGGTCAAAATTCATTTGCACATGTTTGATCAAATAAACAACAGGCGAAAACTGATCTGACACCAGTTAGTTATTCTCTAAATCCAGTTTGTTTTTTTACCAACTAACAGATCATGGTCCATACAGTTATTACATAAAACCAAAACCTGAAATGAAACTTAATTATGTACATTGTAATTTAAATCCAATTTTTAATTAAAGGTGGGTGATCTGATTGTGCTACAATATCACATTTTGATCAAAGAAATTTTTATTGAGACATATATTAAGACAGATGCTCAATTCCTTTTAATATACATATTGTAGTTTATTTAGTTATGCCAAAACATGTTCAGTAAAATTAAACCTTTACATAATTAAAAATTGCACTGATCAAATTGTATAAGCATTGATACCGGTATTCAGTTTTTTACTTAGAAGACATACCTGGTTATGCATACATTGTACAGTGTACTGTTAGTGTTAATTCTAAAAAAAATTGTTTACATAAAACCCGATTGTAGAATGAATTTATCCTGCAATTGTGTGATTTTGAGTACTAATAGACAGGTCAAATAAACTTAAGTGTTATTTAATCATTGTATGTTTTGACAATATATGTTGTAGGCATATACAATGTATACAACATCTTACATTAATAATAATTTTAGAAGATGGTCAATATTCAGCATTTTCATTGGATTTACAAATGTAGTTCAGTAGCTGAGTATCATATTAACTCTCTCTGCACTGAGCTAAGTTCATTGTTATGCATTCAATCATCTTGGTGATATATTAAGGGTATGATAAATGGGCATCAAGGTAAGATGCTAAACATGTTATACATGTACATATTGATCTATTGATGAAACAGATTGATCTTCAGAGCAGCCATCCATTGATTTTCAAACCACTCAAGAAAGACAACACTATTCATCTCCTGGTGATGGTCACCATCCTTTGATTTGGCCAGAAACACTAAATCGCAGCCGTCAATCCTCACTTCGCTTACTTGCATGCAAAACAATCAAACGTTTGCCTTTACCCGAGGGTATTTTTGGGGCATCAGACCCATCATTCGGAAGCCACATATAATCTGTGCAGTGATTTTGGTTAACCCATGTTTCATCCATGTACACGATATCATACCCTGCTTCCCTAAAAGATTTGATCTTTCTCAAATAATTACACCTATAATTAATACTAAACACTTGATCGTACAGAACTCTTCGATTATCACCTATTTCTTATAAGTATGTCCAAGATCAATGAGAGTTAGAGTAAGCTTAGACTTTGATATTTTAATAGAATCTTTTATTTCCTTATGTATTATGGAGACGGTCGAAGCAATTTTCCGTGAATATAAACCGTGGATTGTTCTTTTAATAACACAATGATCAAAGTCGTCAAAAAATTCAGCTCTTTCTTTGGGTCTATTTGACTTACAAGGCCTCTTACCATTCATAATACGGTGCACTGATGTGTAAGACACACTCAAAGCTTTAGATGTCTTTTGATATACCCTATCAAATGTGACAATTGGCTTCTTCGTTGCCTTTTCCTTACTATAAAAGGCAAACAACTTTTTTACAAACTTTTGGCATTCCGGAGATAAGTCAAACTTTTTACCCATTTTACACAAAATGCAAAATATAACAATAATTTATGAGAGAAATGCTTGTCAGGTTCGTCTAAAGTACACGTGGCCGAGAGAAAGATTTTACAGGTAAGATACATGACGTACGGATGGCTCTTCTATAAAGTACATCTATAAAAATGACAACAAAATAGGACCAAAATATAAAATTTCATCTGAGTGCAGCCTCAGCCAAAACAATAAGAAGCATTACTGTAACATATTTAGTTAGCACTTCTAATTCTAAATAAAACTCTCGTTTATTTTGCTGTTCAACAATCTATAGTTTAAAAGATATTTGGATTTTTCGTTATTCTAATCAAAAAATTATTACTTTTTAATTTATCAATCAATACAATTAGCTTCTTGGTAAGCACATGTGTGTACTTGACAAATCAACATAACAAATAATAAGACAAGCTTAAAATAGAACCAAGTAATATATTCCTTTTAAACCATATAGTCGTGTATATAAATAATTGTTCATACAAAAGACAAGGTATTTTATTTAAACCTAATAAGGAAGATCAAGATCAAATACAAAGAACAGGATGTCTGTGTAAATCCTGTGTTCATCTTTCATTGTACATATCCCGAATGCAAGCCATATATGCTGATGTCTTAGATAAAAAGGTCAAAACTTTGCAAAGGACATCCTAGTACCATAAATCGAGACCAAATTATGAGGTATAATTCGTAATTGGATAAGTATTTCATCGCATGCCAACTTTTTAATCATCTTTCTTTATGATGGTTAAATTTATGTTTGTAATAAACAATCCAAAGGGAACACATTGATGAATATTTTCCAAAATTTTCCAACAAAAAATATTCTTTATCTGTATGATATATCCAGTTTAAGGAAAGGAAATCTTAATTGACCTTCCTTACAATATTTAACTCAGTAGTCCGTTAGGGGCCTTCGTGGACGTGATCGTTTGGTAGCTGGATTTACAACTACCTATGCAATCACTACCTATCACCAATAACGTTATGAGTTCGAATCTCGCCCCGGCGATACAACATTATGTTATAAAGTTTGCCAGTGATTTGTGGCAGATCCGTGTTTTTCTTTGTGCACACCGTTTTCCTCCACCAATAAAACTGACTCCCACGATATAACTGAAATTTGTTGAAAGTAGTGTTAAACATCAAACCGAGTAGTCCTTACGTTTATATTTTATTTATGTTTTTTTTTATTGTATAGAACGCTGGGTTTTATGCAAATTCCCGATTTTTTCGTAACATTTCTAAAATTGTAATTCAAATCGTTTGACTGTTTATTTCAATAACATGCAGCTAACTAAAGTTATTAATAACGTTTTTACCTGCATTAGAATGGAATAAACCCACAAAAAATAATGTGGCATATATACTGCAATGAAATAAATTTGATAATTGGGATAGTATAGTGGTGTATGAATATGTCAACAGATAAGAAAAGTTTTTTTGTAGATGCCAAAAGAGTTATCGGAATGCAATGCAATGGCCAATCGAAAAAGGAAAAAATGATAAACAGTGGTCTAAAAAAAAACTACACAGAAAACTGAAGATTGAGCAGCACAAATCACACTTAAAACCCGGACGGAACTCTGTCGGTGACAACTTGAGCCTTTAGTTGTACATTGTATGGCAGTTCCAGGTTTTGTACCATGGTCCGCCAGTCTGATTGTACAAAATAGTTGAGTGCTACCAAAATCTGTCGAAAATAATTTAAAATAGTAAGAAACAGCAAATTTTCTTTATTTAACTATTTATCATAAGTTATGCCATTCATAATACATCTGCTCAAAATCTTTCCAAAATAAATGCTATGATTAATCCGCTTGTTGTCGAATCTTTTTAACAGTTAATAACACTACACGAAGAAGGAATGCATTATATGTATAATTTTGTACCAAATAATTTTAAAGATTGTGATTTAGATTTGAAGATTGCTTAAATATAGATAGACCTAGATATATTCATGATTCAAAATTTTGTACTTGGAGACGGTGTCTTTATCATTCTATTTTGTTCACTTAGAGGTAGTATTTCCCAAAATACAGGTACTTTAAAATGTTGAAATGAAGTTCATCAGTATTGCAGTATGAGTAACCAAACATCATGTACACCTTGTATAGGCTACACCAAGATACATGCCAATATGGCTTGTAAACGTCCGTTGTATTTCTTAATATGTTCAAAATAAAACTCTTTTCTTACGACTTTAAAGACTTATACTTTTATTTTACATATAGTCGTCAACTAAATCTATACTTATAACAGGTAATACCACTCCAGGCTGTACTAGTTAAACCTTCAATGTTTACACTGTCCAAGTTTTATAATTCAGTTCCGTCATTAAGTTAACGTTAGATACAAGCGTTTTTGTGATTCAAACGCACATGTAACCACTTATGGAACAGCAGCGTCACCAAATGGGAGAAGCAGTGAATGGTCCCTATTGCTGGTGTCTAAAAGCTTTTAACTATTTATAGTTTATTTTGTTGGTTCAAAAGCCCATGGAGATTGATACAGCTTTTATGTTATTTTGTTTATATGCTTGCAGAACTGAAATACAAATTATCTTGCTACTATTTAATGGGGGAAAACACTTGGTGTAAAGCTACATGTACCGCTGTATTTCATTGCCCCTTTCTTCAAGTTTATTTAACCTAGCATACACACCAGTGGCGTAGCTTGGGTCTGTTTCTAGTGAGGCAATTCACCGAGCGCAGCGAGGCGAAAAAATGCTAGGGGGGTGCGGAAATTGAAAAAAAAATGGGCGATTGAAACGCATTTTCCCAAGTTTAAATGGATAATTTATGATTTCAATAATAACCGAAATAACACGCAGAAAACTATTTCGATATGCGTCAAATGACTGTGTTTGTGAATTTATTTCAGAACCTTGGGAGTGGCTACATGAAGCTTCTTCCCGAGTTTCAGATAGAATCTATATCTGCAATCGAGAAAAAAACGAGAAGATAAAATAAGCTTGTATCTAAGAGCGTATTTAAGCCCGGCGCATTTCCACTTTCAAACTTTGGCACACGGCAACAAACTATACTAAATTATGTAACATGACGGAGCCAAAAGTTTCCGTAAACGATTTCAATTAATGATGTAGAATATATTTTTATTACAAACTTTGACAAAGGTTTTTATTTCTCGTATTTTAATCAACTTTTATAATATTAATCACATTAATTTTTTTCTGCAAAAAAATCTAGTGAGGCAGTTGCCTCATTGCCTCAATGGAAGCTACGCCACTGCACACATAGTAACGAATACAAGATTACATACATAACATTGAACCATATATATGTAGATATACAGATATACTAAAAATGTATTAGTAGACTCTGTGCCATATTAACGCATGGGCACGCTGAGCAGTTGCCCGGGGGGCCCCATGAGCATAGGGATCATATGCTAATCTTTGTATGCTGTGTGCGGCATGTTTTTTAATGTTTAAACACTGATTTTTTTGGAAGTACCTATACAATAACTATATATTTAATTTAATCGACATTTACATTTATATTCCTGCGAATGGTTGTATAGGTAGCCGTGTACTGCTATGCCCGGGGTCCTATAATGCTGTTAAGACGGCCCTGAGTAGACTAGCTTTCCCCAGATTCACAAAACATATACAAAACAATGTAACCCAAGATTCATTTTTATTTAATTAAGATTTAATCAATTTAAATATTCCATCAGTTTCATCCGGTTCAAGTTCTAGATATGAAAATTTACAGGAATAGAAAACAGATTTGAGGGTTATGAGTGCTATCTGGGTTTTTTTTCACTTCATCTGTAGGCCATTATAAAAAAGTAACATTTTATTTTGTAAAAAAGAGATGTGAGGGGAACAAAAGAAACAAATATATCATTACACCATGCACACTCAGATATTCACCATGTTTGCAAATATATCAATTTTTGCCATTTTTTTTCAAAAGTATTTCAACTCAAAATATAATTTAACAACTTATTTTAACAGAGAATTGTCGAATAATTCAATATGAACATCTACTGATAGACCCAATACATGCCGAGACATAATTGTGTTATATGTCTCTGATACATGAATAAGTAATACATGGATATTCAATATTTTGTTTTGTACATGACGCCCAGGATCAGGGACAAGATTGTGTGATAGTGATAGAAGTTGACATGGATAATTACACCATCTTACAATTGATTAGCAATCACTTCACAGAAACCTTTTTTTTATATATGAAATAAACAATTGATTAATTATCGAATCGACGACAAATTTAGTTTACTTTAATTAAATAAAGCTTAAAATTATATTGTTTTCATATTTGCCTTCGATAGAGTTTACAAATATTGTTACCTCCCTTTATCGGTGCGCCGGATCACTTGAGTGTTTTATTGTTTTCGAAATTGATTAAATATTGAGTACGTATACTTCGACATGAAAGTTCTAGAATATACGCGTCAATAAATTCACAGTTGAAAACATATTAATAAAGAGCAGATAATAAAGATATATGATTTTGCTACGAGATCAATGAAAAACTTGACAGAAGACGATGATTTACAATTTTACACCATTGGCCAACAGGAATCGTCAATTTTCCGCGTTTTATCTTGTCTTAATCTCCATTGTTGGCTGTATAGTAGCTCTCGTAGCACTTTTCTTAAACAAAAACAAAAAATCTTACAGAAAATATCCAGTTTTTAATTCAACTTTCACTCTAAATACTAGAACTTTTCGAAATTAGTTAAGGCACTCATTGTAGTCACGTGACCATCATTTTATCAACAGAAATCCACGTTGACTCGCACAAAGTTGAAACATTTTCACTTTCGAACATGTATAAATAATGGTTGCAATATGCATCAAATATTGTTATGTTTTACTAATTAATTTGTATTACATACCTGACCCCCCTTTTTTATTGCATGCAATCTTAGAAACAGCCTTAACACACCTGCGATTCCGATTACCCCTTTGGTATCTTCAAACTCTTCTTACGTCCTTGTTAGATCAATTTGTACATTATTTGTGATTTATTAAGAATTAAATTGTATTTGCTTTGTAAAAAAAAATTCTAAATGAAGAAATACATTCTTAAGACTAATAATATTGCAAATCATTATTATATTCACATTCCATCAGTTTACACGTATACAAATTACACACTATATCGATTCTGTTAATTGAGCCTATTTAAATACTATGCCTCCATAACTTCATCGATTTACAAGAACATATGCTTTATTAGATAATGTATCGTAACAGTCACGCATGACATGTTTTTGTTATTTAACCACAAATAAGTGTCAACTAGGGTTTAACTGCCTGGTTATCATATCATCATGTAAATATTGCAAAGTCAACTTTTGTTAAATTTATCATCCTATGCTTATACATCGAATTCACTGGTCCATAAAAATCAAATAGTTCAGCACAATTATGTCCAAGGTATCGGTATTTGTGTGAAATTGTGAATGTTTTAAATTTGATGATCAACAATTCCGCCAACTAACTTTCACCTGAAACAATTCTATGTCTAGATGTATATTAATATATGATATATACGAACTCTGACAATTAATTTCAAAATTGTTGGTCCAAACAACGATCTACAAAACATTACAAATAACACAAACCCCACTTGAAATCAGGGATGAACCGATATACTCCGGAAAGGTAAGCAGTTCCTGCTCCACGCTATTCTTGTTACAAACCAGGTGACAAGTCATGAATGAGGAAAGGACAAGGAAGTGTTTACGACAAGTGGAGCATATTCGTGGTCATCTGTGACACAGATATTCCATAATGGTCAACCAGGTCATGATAGCGAACGTAAACCCTTCAAAGTGATGTGATGATTTCAACTTAACAACTAAGATTAATTGGTTCAGTAGCTTCCTTGTTAGCAGACTTCAACTTAACCACTAGGAATCATTGACCCAGTAGCTTCTTTGTTAGCAGACTTCAACTTAACCACTAGGAATCATTGACCCAGTAGCTTCTTTGTTAGCAGACTTCAGCTTAACCACTAGGAATCATTGACCCAGTAGCTTCTTTGTTAGCAGACTTCAGCTTAACCACTAGGAATCATTGACCCAGTAGCTTCTTTGTTAGCAGACTTCAACTTAACCACTAGGAATCATTGACCCAGTAGCTTCTTTGTTGGCAGACTTCAGCTTAACCACTAGGAATCATTGACCCAGTAGCTTCTTTGTTAGCAGATTTCAACTTAACCACTAGGAATCATTGACCCAGTAGCTTCTTTGTTAGCAGACTTCAACTTAACCACTAGGAATCATTGACCCAATAGCTTCTTTGTTAGCAGATTTCAACTTAACCACTAGGAATCATAGGTCCAATAACTTCCTTGTTAGCAGGTACCCCTAATAATGCGCGTACTGAATGATATAATGCGCACACCAAATGATATAATGTGTGTATATGATAAACTTTATGTTCGAGCAAAATAGTATAAGTTGCTCAGCAAACAAATATCATGTGTGCACAAAGCATACCCAATTAAAGTATATGCGCACAAAATAAATATAATGCGCGCACCAAATAAAAATAATGTTTGCACAATATATGTTAAATTCGTGCAAAAATAGATAAAATGTAGGCCGAAGATAATGAAATTTCCGCACAAAATAAAAAACAATGTTAGCACCAAATACAGATAACATGCGTATCAAACCATTATGTATGCACCCGAAAATATGATGTGCGCACCATATACATATAATATGTGCACCAAATAAATATAATATGTGCATCAAATAATTTTAAAATGTTCACTAAACAATTATAAATTGTGCACCAAATAAATGTAATATCTGCACCAAATAAATGTAACGTCTGCACCAAATTATGTAATGCGCACATAAAGTATTAAAATTTCCACACACGCTAAACTAATGAGCGCACACTATAGATATAATGTATACAGCATATACATTTAATGGGCGCACCAAATAAACATAATGTGTGTGGGAAAAAATTCAGCGTAGTCGGAGCTATTGTCATCAATTAGCGTCGGTCTTCGTCCAACAATTGTAACGATCAAATATATACTTCAAAGGAATGGCTAATGTCTTATGTGAACCGTGTAACGAACGGGGTAACAGGAAGACATCTGTCCTTTGGTATGTTAACTGTAAAGAATCGCCATGCACGTACTGTACAGAGAATCACCGAAGATGTCCCGAAGTCACCATCTTATTGATATATCTAAAAGAAAAAAAAAAGAAAACGAAACCCAAATGACCGCCCAATCCTGTTTGAAACATGATGAATTGCCATTCGAATACTTCTGCGTTGATCATGATGTCATTTGCTGCAAGGAATGAATGGTCGAGTCTCACTGCACATGTGCAAAGGCAATGTCCATAGATATAGCGTCCAAGGGAGCTAAGCTATCACAATCTTTCATTGATTCCGTCAAGCTCATAGAACAGGTATCGAAAATAGTCAATGAATTTACTAAAGATAGGAGAGAACACATTGAAAGTATTGATGACGAGATAAAACAAGTGAAATAGAAAATCAAAAATGCAAAACAAGGATGGATTAGTTATTTAGAATCACTTGAGAAGTCTTTAATTAAACAAAATACACAGAGACAAACAGACACAATTATGGCAAATGAACAAAAAGAAATATTTGAAACGAAACAGATTGAAGAACACATAACTAAACTGAAGGATGCATTTGAATTTGTAGAAAAACATGGATCTGACAAACAAGCATTTCTTCTAGCCCAAAGTTTAAAAACAGATCTATCAGATATAGAAGAAAAAATAGCAACTTTAACAGAAAAGGCAAAATATTCAACCTTTAAGTTTGAAGCCACCGAACCGAGCGATACAATGAAATCAATCGCATCCATTATTTTAGTAGAAAATCCATGCGAAGTTACATTTGTTCCCGTGAAAAAACGTCAATCACAAGTGGCAGTTGTAGGTAGACATCAGATGTCGTCATTCACCCATGATTGTGATATTGACATCAAATCTCACCGTGACACGGTAGATATATACGGCATTACAGTAATAGATAATGACATGCTAGTACTGTGTGACTCGAGTAAGTCTAGACTACTAGTTTATAGCGATGACATCCAGATCAATACAAAGTATAAACCACACGATATAACTACATTACATGGTACTAATATGGTTGTGGTGTCTTCTATTAATAGTCACAATATACAATTTATAGATATAGTTAGAAAGAATTTATGTAATGAAATACACATTACTGGATCAGAAAGAGGAGGTGTGGCAGCATCGAAAACTAGCTTATTTGTTGCCGGTAAAGATTCAATACACGTATTAAATCACCAGGGTCATCCCGTTGGAAAAACAAAAACGAAGTCAGAAAACCGTACACCGTTGTACATTACTATATGTAGTAGTGGTAATATATGTTACAGTGATCACATGTCTCTGTATTATATAAAACCTGACGGTGAAGAAGTATTTACCTATAACTCACCTGATCTACGTGGTACATGGGATGTAACAACAGATAACCATGACAACGTATACATAGTAGGTTGTTATTCTAACAACATACACAGACTTAGACCTGATGGTACATTAATAGACATTATACTGAAGGAAGAAGATAATATATAAATATCCATTAACATGCTGTTTTAATAGAAACTACAGAAAGTATTATGTTTTAAACAACAATGGCGGAGTCATATCTGTTTTTAACGTTGTATGATTTGTGGTGACTTATGCGGGAATCAAATAAACTTAAAAAAGAATAAAAAGGATAATAATCAGGGACTTTTAATATTAAAAAGCTATTTGGATTCCTTAAATTCATAAACATTTGGGATATTATTTTTCAGATGTCAACTTTATGTATTTTATAGTTGTGTTGACAAATGTTTATCATCGAAAGTTGATGCTGAGCGAAAAACAATCATTTTTAATGTATTACTTAATAGGAAAGAAATATGCTTAATTTTGTTTTGCTACAAGCTTTGAATTCTCACTTTTTTCTTTAACTTCTTTTAAATTTGAATTTTTGATTACGAGAATTAATAAATTATTACCAGAGATTTCAGGAGATTATAGCCATTGATTTTATGAGTAGAAATATATCATTTGTACAATTAATCAGTACACGTGGTTAAAATATTAACTCTGTATAAAATATATTCAGTTTTTCTGTGAAATTTGTAATTTTTATCATTTTTCCCGAATATAGAGAAACTGACTATTTGAGTGAATATTGATTTGATAACATGGTCATTGTCATATCTTTGGATTACTCCTTTGGTACCTTCAAACCTTTCTTGATATAAATAGAACATGGCGGCTAACACTTCAAGTAGCCAAAAAAAGATGGAATTGCCTGAAACATAAACTATTGATACATACACATGTAATAATATATAGTTATGTAATGCACGTGCAGGCAATAGATGAACATAGTTTTCCTCAGGTTCTGGGACAGACCAAAGTGCTCTACTTTTCGATGCCAACATTGCCCTCGACTGTTGGCATCGGGTGAGAAAGATATAGTTTTTGCGACAGAAATATTGTAATCTAATGAAATAGAAGAAATGGAGTTGATGTACATGGAATATAATACAAAAGTACGCATGGACAAAATACCCTAAAAGCAATTAACTAATAATAAAAGCAATGATCATTTCCTTCCGTTTTCATGCCGTATGTAAGAAAGGTTTCAATATACCAAAGGAGTGAATAGAGTCGTGAGTCAGAGAACATACAATAAATGGCCTTAAGAAAAGGAAACAAAAGAACTATGATCTATAACATATTACACAGAAATCTAAACCATGGGAAATCAGGTGTTCAGGAGGGATAGGCAGTTCCTGCTCCACTAGTGACACCCGTAGCGTTACTGATAAATGACACGTACATCATTTGATATGGTAATCGTGTTGGATACCAGTATTCATGCACAAATACAAATAATATTAATAAAATATGGACCCCCTAAAAAGGTATCTTGCATTATTATACAGTCTAAAATGATAAGTTTCTTCATATCATTATATTCTACAAGCTATTCTTATCACAAAATAAAACATTAAACCATGGATATAAAAATCTGTTTAAAAAGCACAACAAAGGTATATATAGTCATGTATGAAATATTCACAGGAAATTCGAATACCAACCAAATGAAAAATGCAAAAATACCACACTGTCAGAACAGTTATCAAATATAATAAACACAATCGTAGAATAGAGCCACCACCGATACCACTAACAAACATATAGACAACCACACTGTCAGAACAGCTATAAAATATAATAAACACAATCGTAGAATAGACCCAATACCGATACCACTAACAAACATATAGACAACCACACTCTCAGAACAGCTATAAAATCTGATAAACAAAATAGTAGAATAGAGCCACCACCGATACCACTAACAAACATATAGACAACCACACTGTCAGAAGAGCTATACAATCTAATAAACACAATCGTAGAATAGAGCCACCACCGATACCACTAACAAACATATAGACAACCACACTGTCGGAACAGCTATACAATCTAATAAACACAATCGTAGAATAGAGCCACCACCGATACCACTAACAAACATATAGACAACCACACTGTCAGAACAGCTATAAAATCTATTAAACACAATCGTAGAATAGAGCCACCACCCATACCACTAACAAACATATAGACAACCACACTGTCAGAACAGCTATAAAATCTAATAAACACAATAGTAGAATAGAGCCACCACCGATACCACTAACAAACATATAGACAACCACACTCTCAGAACAGCTATAAAATCTAATAAACACAATCGTAGAATAGAGCCACCACCGATACCACTAACAAACATATAGACAACCACACTGTCAGAAGAGCTATACAATCTAATAAACACAATCGTAGAATAGAGCCACCACCGATACCACTAACAAACATATAGACAACCACACTGTCAGAACAGCTATAAAAACTAATAAACACAATCGTAGAATAGAGCCACCACCGATACCACTAACAAACATATAGACAACCACACTCTCAGAACAGCTATAAAATCTAATAAACACAATCGTAGAATAGAGCCACCACCGATACCACTAACAAACATATAGACAACCACACTGTCAGAACAGCTATAAAATCTAATAAACACAATCGTAGAATAGAGCCACCACCGATACCACTAACAAACATATAGACAACCACACTGTCAGAACAGCTATAAAATATAATAAACATAATAGTAGAATAGAGCCAACACCGATACCACTAACAAACATATAGACAACCACACTGTCAGAACAGCTATAAAATCTAATAAACACAATATTAGAATAGAGCCACCACCGATACCACTAACAAACATATAGACAACCACACTGTCAGAACAGCTATGCAATCTAATAAACACAATCGTAGAATAGAGCCACCACCGATACCACTAGCAAACATATAGACAACCACACTGTCAGAACAGCTATACAATCTAATAAACACAATAGTAGAATAGAGCCACCACCGATACCACTAACAAACCTATAGACAACCACACTGTCAGAACAGCCATACAATCTAATAAACACAATAGTAGAATAGAGCCACCACCGATACCACTAACAAACATATAGACAACCACACTGTCAGAACAGCTATAGAATCTAATAAACACAATCGTAGAATAGAGCCACCACCGATACCACTAACAAACATATAGACAACCACACTGTCAGAACAGCTATAAAATCTAATAAACACAATCGTAGAATAGAGCCAACACCGATACCACTAACAAACATATAGACAACCACACTGTCAGAACAGTTATAAAATCTAATAAATACAATAGTAGAATAGAGCCAACACCGATACCACTAACAAACATATAGACAACCACACTGTCAGAACAGCTATAAAATCTAATAAACACAATCATAGAGTAGAGCCACCACCGATACCACTAACAAACATATAGACAACCACACTGTCAGAACAGCTATAAAATCTAATAAATACAATCGAAGAATAGAGCCACAACCAATACCACTAACAAACATATAGACAACCACACTGTCAGAAGAGCTATACAATCTAATAAACACAATCGTAGAATAGAGCCACCACCGATAACACTAGCAAACATATAGACAACCACACTGTCAGAACAGCTATAAAAATCTAATAAATACAATCGTAGAATAGAGCCACCACCGATACCACTAGCAAACATATAGACAACCACACTGTCAGAACAGCTATACAATCTAATAAACACAATCGTAGAATAGAGCCACCACCGATACCACTAACAAACATATAGACAACCACACTGTCAGAACAGTATACAATCTAATAAACACAATCGTAGAATAGAGCCACCACCGATACCACTAACAAACATATAGACAACCACACTGTCAGAACAGTATACAATCTAATAAACACAATAGTAGAATAGAGCCACCACCGATACCACTAACAAACATATAGACAACCACACTGTCAGAACAGCTATAAAATCTAATAAACACAATCGTAGAATAGAGCCACAACCGATACCACTAACAAACATATAGACAACCACACTGTCAGAACAGTTATACAATCTAATAAACACAATCGTAGAATAGAGCCACCACCGATACCACTAACAAACATATAGACAACCACACTGTCAGAACAGCTATAAAATCTAATAAACACAATCGTAGAATAGAGCCACCACCTATACCACTAACAAACATATAGACAACCACACTGTCAGAACAGCTATACAATCTAATAAACACAATCGTAGAATAGAGCCACCACCGATACCACTAACAAACATATAGACAACCACACTGTCAGAACAGCAATAAAATCTAATAAACACAATCATAGAATAGAGCCACCACCGATACCACTAACAAACATATAGACAACCACACTGTCAGAACAGCTATAAAATCTAATAAACACAATCGTAGAATAGAGCCACCACCGATACCACTAACAAACATATAGACAACCACACTGTCAGAACAGCTATACAATCTAATAAAGACAATAGTAGAATAGAGCCACCACCGATAACACTAGCAAACATATAGACAACCACACTGTCAGAACAGCTATAAAAATCTAATAAATACAATCGTAGAATAGAGCCATCACCGATACCACTAACAAACATATAGACAACCACACTGTCAGAACAGCTATAAAATCTAATAAACACGATCGTAGAATAGAGCCACCACCGATACCACTAACAAACATATAGACAACCACACTGTCAGAACAGTATTCAATCTAATAAACACAATCGTAGAATAGAGCCACCACCGATACCACTAACAAACATATAGACAACCACACTGTCAGAACAGCTATACAATCTAATAAACACAATCGTAGAATAGAGCCACCACCGATACCACTAACAAACATATAGACAACCACACTGTCAGAACAGCTATAAAATCTAATAAACACAATAGTAGAATAGAGCAACCACCGATAAAACTAACAAACATATAGACAACCACACTGTCAGAACAGCTATAAAATATAATAAACACAATAGTAGAATAGAGCCACCACCGATACCACTAACAAACATATAGACAACCACACTGTCAGAACAGCTATAAAATCTAATAAACACAATAGTAGAATAGAGCAACCACCGATAAAACTAACAAACATATAGACAACCACACTGTCAGAACAGCTATAAAATATAATAAACACAATAGTAGAATAGAGCCACAACCAATACCACTAACAAACATATAGACAACCACACTGTCAGAACAGCAATAAAATCTAATAAACACAATAGTAGAATAGAGCCACCACCGATACCACTAACAAACATATAGACAACCACACTGTCAGAACAGCTATACAATCTAATAAACACAATCGTAGAATAGAGCCACCACCGATACCACTAACAAACATACAGACAACCACACTGTCAGAACAGCTATAAAATCTAATAAATACAATCAATGAATAGAGCCACAACCGATACCACTAACAAACATATAGACAACCACACTGTCAGAACAGCTATACAATCTAATAAACACAATCGTAGAATAGAGCAACCACCGATACCACTAACAAACATATAGACAACCACACTGTCAGAACAGCTATACAATCTAATAAACACAATAGTAGAATAGAGCCAACACCGATACCACTAACAAACATATAGACAACCACACTGTCAGAACAGCTATAAAATATAATAAACACAATCGTAGAATAGAGCAACCACCGATACCACTAACAAACATATAGACAACCACACTGTCAGAACAGCTATAAAATCTAATAAACACAATAGTAGAATAGAGCCACCACCGATACCACTAACAAACATATAGACAACCACACTGTCAGAACAGCTATACAATCTAATAAACACAATAGTAGAATAGAGCCACCACCGATACCACTAATAAACATATAGACAACCACACTGTCAGAACAGCTATAAAATCTAATAAACACAATCGTAGAATAGAGCAACCACCGATACCACTAACAAACATATAGACAACCACACTGTCAGAACAGCTATACAATCTAATAAACACAATCGTAGAATAGAGCCACCACCGATACCACTAACAAACATATAGACAACCACACTGTCAGAACAGCTATAAAATCTAATAAACACAATCGTAGAATAGAGCCAAAACCGATACCACTAACAAACATATAGACAACCACACTGTCAGAACAGCTATAAAATCTAATAAACACAATCGTAGAATAGGGCCACCACCGATGCCACTAACAAACATATAGACAACCACACTGTCAGAACAGTATACAATCTAATAAACACAATCGTAGAATAGAGCCACCACCGATACCACTAACAAACATATAGACAACCACACTGTCAGAACAGCTATACAATCTAATAAACACAATAGAAGAATAGAGCCACCACCGATACCATTAACAAACATATAGACAACCACACTGTCAGAACAGCTATACAATCTAATAAACACAATCGTAGAATAGAGCCACCACCGATACCACTAACAAACATATAGACAACCACACTGTCAGAACAGCTATACAATCTAATAAACACAATAGTAGAATAGAGCAACCACCGATACCACTAACAAACATATAGACAACCACACTGTCAGAACAGTATACAATATAATAAACACAATAGTAGAATAGAGCCACCACCGATACCACTAACAAACATATAGACAACAACACTGTCAGAACAGCTATTAAATCTAATAAACACAATAGTAGAATAGAGCCACCACCGATACCATTAACAAACATATAGACAACCACACTGTCAGAACAGCTATAAAATCTAATAAACACAATCGTAGAATAGGGCCACCACCGATACCACTAACAAACATATAGACAACAACACTGTCAGAACAGCTATAAAATATAATAAACACAATAGTAGAATAGAGCAACCACCGATACCACTAACAAACATATAGACAACCACACTGTCAGAACAGCTATACAATCTAATAAACACAATAGTAGAATAGAGCCACCACCGATACCACTAACAAACATATAGACAACCACACTGTCAGAACAGCTATAAAATCTAATAAACACAATAGTAGAATAGAGCCACCACCGATACCACTAACAAACATATAGACAACCACACTGTCAGAACAGCTATACAATCTAATAAACACAATCGTAGAATAGAGCAACCACCGATACCACTAACAAACATATAGACAACCACACTGTCAGAACAGCCATAAAATATAATAAACACAATCGTAGAATAGAGCCACCACCGATACCACTAACAAACATATAGACAACCACACTGTCAGAACAGCTATACAATCTAATAAACACAATAGTAGAATAGAGCAACCACCGATAACACTAGCAAACATATAGACAACCACACTGTCAGAACAGCTATAAAATATAATAAACACAATAGTAGAATAGAGCCACCACCGATACCACTAACAAACATATAGGCAACCACACTGTCAGAACAGCTATACAATCTAATAAACACAATAGTAGAATAGAGCCACCACCGATAACACTAACAAACATATAGACAACCACACTGTCAGAACAGCTATAAAATCTAATAAACACAATCGTAGAATAGGGCCACCACCGATACCACTAACAAACATATAGACAACCACACTGTCAGAACAGTATACAATCTAATAAACACAATCGTAGAATAGAGCCACCACCGATACCACTAACAAACATATAGACAACCACACTGTCAGAACAGCTATACAATCTAATAAACACAATAGTAGAATAGAGTCACCACCGATACCACTAACAAACATATAGACAACCACACTGTCAGAACAGCTATAAAATCTAATAAACACAATCGTAGAATAGAGCCAAAACCGATACCACTAACAAACATATAGACAACCACACTGTCAGAACAGCTATAAAATCTAATAAACACAATCGTAGAATAGGGCCACCACCGATACCACTAACAAACATATAGACAACCACACTGTCAGAACAGTATACAATCTAATAAACACAATCGTAGAATAGAGCCACCACCGATACCACTAACAAACATATAGACAACCACACTGTCAGAACAGCTATACAATCTAATAAACACAATAGTAGAATAGAGCCACCACCAATACCACTAACAAACATATAGACAACCACACTGTCAGAACAGCTATACAATCTAATAAACACAATAGTAGAATAGAGCAACCACCGATACCACTAACAAACATATAGACAACCACACTGTCAGAACAGCTATACAATCTAATAAACACAATAGTAGAATAGAGCCACCACCGATACCACTAACAAACATATAGACAACCACACTGTCAGAACAGCTATACAATCTAATAAACACAATAGTAGAATAGAGCAACCACCGATACCACTAACAAACATATAGACAACCACACTGTCAGAATAGCAATAAAATCTAATAAACACAATAGTAGAATAGAGAAACCACCGATACCACTAACAAACATATAGACAACCACACTGTCAGAACAGCTATAAAATCTAATAAACACAATCGTAGAATAGAGCCAAAACCGATACCACTAACAAACATATAGACAACCACACTGTCAGAACAGCTATAAAATCTAATAAACACAATAGTAGAATAGAGCCACCACCGATACCACTAACAAACATATAGACAACCACACTGTCAGAACAGCTATAAAATCTAATAAACACAATCGTAGAATAGGGCCACCACCGATACCACTAACAAACATATAGACAACCACACTGTCAGAACAGCTATAAAATCTAATAAACACAATCGTAGAATAGAGCCAAAACCGATACCACTAACAAACATATAGACAACCACACTGTCAGAACAGCTATAAAATCTAATAAACACAATCGTAGAATAGGGCCACCACCGATACCACTAACAAACATATAGACAACCACACTGTCAGAACAGCTATAAAATCTAATAAACACAATCGTAGAATAGAGCCACCACCGATACCACTAACAAACATATAGACAACCACACTGTCAGAACAGCTATAAAATCTAATAAACACAATAGTAGAATAGAGCCACCACCGATGACACTAACAAACATATAGACAACCACACTGTCAGAACAGCTATACAATCTAATAAACACAATAGTAGAATAGAGCCACCACCGATACCACTAACAAACATATAGACAACCACACTGTCAGAACAGCTATACAATCTAATAAACACAATCGTAGAATAGAGCAACCACCGATACCACTAACAAACATATAGACAACCACACTGTCAGAACAGCTATACAATCTAATAAACACAATAGTAGAATAGAGCCACCACCGATGACACTAACAAACATATAGACAACCACACTGTCAGAACAGCTATAAAATCTAATAAACACAATCGTAGAATAGAGCCACCACCGATACCACTAACAAACATATAGACAACCACACTGTCAGAACAGCTATACAATCTAATAAACACAATCGTAGAATAGAGCCACCACCGATACCACTAACAAACATATAGACAACCACACTGTCAGAACAGCTATACAATCTAATAAACACAATCGTAGAATAGAGCCACCACCGATACCACTAACAAAAATATAGACAACCACACTGTCAGAACAGCTATAAAATCTGATAAATACAATCGTAGAATAGAGCCACCACCGATACCACTAACAAACATATAGACAACCACACTGTCTGAACAGCTATAAAATCTAATAAATACAATCGAAGAATAGAGCCACAACCAATACCACTAACAAACATATAGACAACCACACTGTCAGAACAGCTATAAAATCTAATAAACACAATCGTAGAATAGAGCCACCACCGATACCACTAACAAACATATAGACAACCACACTGTCAGAACAGCAATAAAATCTAATAAACACAATCATAGAATAGAGCCACCACCGATACCACTAACAAACATATAGACAACCACACTGTCAGAACAGCTATAAAATCTAATAAATACAATCGAAGAATAGAGCCACAACCAATACCACTAACAAACATATAGACAACCACACTGTCAGAACAGCTATACAATCTAATAAACACAATAGTAGAATAGAGCCACCACCGATAACACTAGCAAACATATAGACAACCACACTGTCAGAACAGCTATAAAAATCTAATAAATACAATCGTAGAATAGAGCCACCACCGATACCACTAACAAACATATAGACAACCACACTGTCAGAACAGCTATACAATCTAATAAACACAATCGTAGAATAGAGCCACCACCGATACCACTAACAAACATATAGACAACCACACTGTCAGAACAGTATACAATCTAATAAACACAATCGTAGAATAGAGCCACCACCGATACCACTAACAAACATATAGACAACCACACTGTCAGAACAGCTATAAAATCTAATAAACACAATAGTAGAATAGAGCAACCACCGATAAAACTAACAAACATATAGACAACCACACTGTCAGAACAGCTATACAATCTAATAAACACAATAGTAGAATAGAGCAACCACCGATACCACTAACAAACATATAGACAACCACACTGTCAGAACAGCTATAAAATCTAATAAACACAATAGTAGAATAGAGCCACAACCAATACCACTAACAAACATATAGACAACCACACTGTCAGAACAGCTATAAAATCTAATAAACACAATAGTAGAATAGAGCAACCACCGATACCACTAACAAACATATAGACAACCACACTGTCAGAACAGCTATACAATCTAATAAACACAATAGTAGAATAGAGCCACCACCGATACCACTAACAAACATATAGACAACCACACTGTCAGAACAGCTATACAATCTAATAAACACAATAGTAGAATAGAGCAACCACCGATACCACTAACAAACATATATACAATCACACTGTCAGAACAGCTATGCAATCTAATAAACACAATAGTAGAATAGAGCCACCACCGATGACACTAACAAACATATAGACAACCACACTGTCAGAACAGCTATAAAATCTAATAAACACAATCGTAGAATAGAGCCACCACCGATACCACTAACAAACATATAGACAACCACACTGTCAGAACAGCTATAAAATCTAATAAACACATCGTAGAATAGAGCCACCACCGATACCACTAACAAACATATAGACAACCACACTGTCAGAACAGTTATAAAATCTAATAAACACAATCGTAGAATAGAGCCAACACCGATAGCACTAGCAAACATATAGACAACCGCACTGTCAGAACAGCTATAAAAATCTAATAAATACAATCGTAGAATAGAGCCACCACCGATACCACTAACAAACATATAGACAACCACACTGTCAGAACAGCTATACAATCTAATAAACACAATCGTAGAATAGAGCCACCACCGATACCACTAACAAACATATAGACAACCACACTGTCAGAACAGTATACAATCTAATAAACACAATCGTAGAATAGAGCCACCACCGATACCACTAACAAACATATAGACAGCCACACTGTCAGAACAGTATACAATCTAATAAACACAATAGTAGAATAGAGCCACCACCGATACCACTAACAAACATATAGACAACCACACTGTCAGAACAGCTATAAAATCTAATAAACACAATCGTAGAATAGAGCCACAACCGATACCACTAACAAACATATAGACAACCACACTGTCAGAACAGCTATAAAATATAATAAACACAATCGTAGAATAGAGCCACCACCGATACCACTAACAAACATATAGACAACCACACTGTCAGAACAGCTATACAATCTAATAAACACAATCGTAGAATAGAGCCACCACCGATACCACTAACAAACATATAGACAACCACACTGTCAGAACAGTTATACAATCTAATAAACGCAATCGTAGAATAGAGCAACCACCGATACCACTAACAAACATATAGACAACCACACTGTCAGAACAGCTATAAAATCTAATAAACACAATATTAGAATAGAGCCACCAACGATACCACTAACAAACATATAGACAACCACACTGTCAGAACAGCTATAAAATCTAATAAACACATCAGTAGAATAGAGCCACCACCGATACCACTAACAAACATATAGACAACCACACTGTCAGAACAGTTATAAAATCTAATAAACACAATCGTAGAATAGAGCCAACACCGATACCACTAACAAACATATAGACAACCACACTGTCAGAACAGCTATAAAATCTAATAAACACAATCGTAGAATAGAGCCACCACCGATACCACTAACAAACATATAGACAACCACACTGTCAGAACAGCTATAAAATCTAATAAACACAATCGTAGAATAGGGCCACCACCGATACCACTAACAAACATATAGACAACCACACTGTCAGAACAGTATACAATCTAATAAACACAATCGTAGAATAGAGCCACCACCGATACCACTAACAAACATATAGACAACCACACTGTCAGAACAGCTATACAATCTAATAAACACAATAGTAGAATAGAGTCACCACCGATACCACTAACAAACATATAGACAACCACACTGTCAGAACAGCTATACAATCTAATAAACACAATAGTAGAATAGAGCCACCACCGATAACACTAACAAACATATAGACAACCACACTGTCAGAACAGCTATAAAATCTAATAAACACAATCGTAGAATAGGGCCACCACCGATACCACTAACAAACATATAGACAACCACACTGTCAGAACAGTATACAATCTAATAAACACAATCGTAGAATAGAGCCACCACCGATACCACTAACAAACATATAGACAACCACACTGTCAGAACAGCTATACAATCTAATAAACACAATAGTAGAATAGAGTCACCACCGATACCACTAACAAACATATAGACAACCACACTGTCAGAACAGCTATAAAATCTAATAAACACAATCGTAGAATAGAGCCAAAACCGATACCACTAACAAACATATAGACAACCACACTGTCAGAACAGCTATAAAATCTAATAAACACAATCGTAGAATAGGGCCACCACCGATACCACTAACAAACATATAGACAACCACACTGTCAGAACAGTATACAATCTAATAAACACAATCGTAGAATAGAGCCACCACCGATACCACTAACAAACATATAGACAACCACACTGTCAGAACAGCTATACAATCTAATAAACACAATAGTAGAATAGAGCCACCACCAATACCACTAACAAACATATAGACAACCACACTGTCAGAACAGCTATACAATCTAATAAACACAATAGTAGAATAGAGCAACCACCGATACCACTAACAAACATATAGACAACCACACTGTCAGAACAGCTATACAATCTAATAAACACAATAGTAGAATAGAGCCACCACCGATACCACTAACAAACATATAGACAACCACACTGTCAGAACAGCTATACAATCTAATAAACACAATAGTAGAATAGAGCAACCACCGATACCACTAACAAACATATAGACAACCACACTGTCAGAATAGCAATAAATTCTAATAAACACAATAGTAGAATAGAGAAACCACCGATACCACTAACAAACATATAGACAACCACACTGTCAGAACAGCTATAAAATCTAATAAACACAATCGTAGAATAGAGCCAAAACCGATACCACTAACAAACATATAGACAACCACACTGTCAGAACAGCTATAAAATCTAATAAACACAATAGTAGAATAGAGCCACCACCGATACCACTAACAAACATATAGACAACCACACTGTCAGAACAGCTATAAAATCTAATAAACACAATCGTAGAATAGGGCCACCACCGATACCACTAACAAACATATAGACAACCACACTGTCAGAACAGCTATAAAATCTAATAAACACAATCGTAGAATAGAGCCAAAACCGATACCACTAACAAACATATAGACAACCACACTGTCAGAACAGCTATAAAATCTAATAAACACAATCGTAGAATAGGGCCACCACCGATACCACTAACAAACATATAGACAACCACACTGTCAGAACAGCTATAAAATCTAATAAACACAATCGTAGAATAGAGCCACCACCGATACCACTAACAAACATATAGACAACCACACTGTCAGAACAGCTATAAAATCTAATAAACACAATAGTAGAATAGAGCCACCACCGATGACACTAACAAACATATAGACAACCACACTGTCAGAACAGCTATACAATCTAATAAACACAATAGTAGAATAGAGCCACCACCGATACCACTAACAAACATATAGACAACCACACTGTCAGAACAGCTATACAATCTAATAAACACAATCGTAGAATAGAGCAACCACCGATACCACTAACAAACATATAGACAACCACACTGTCAGAACAGCTATACAATCTAATAAACACAATAGTAGAATAGAGCCACCACCGATGACACTAACAAACATATAGACAACCACACTGTCAGAACAGCTATAAAATCTAATAAACACAATCGTAGAATAGAGCCACCACCGATACCACTAACAAACATATAGACAACCACACTGTCAGAACAGCTATACAATCTAATAAACACAATAGTAGAATAGAGCCACCACCGATGACACTAACAAACATATAGACAACCACACTGTCAGAACAGCTATAAAATCTAATAAACACAATCGTAGAATAGAGCCAAAACCGATACCACTAACAAACATATAGACAACCACACTGTCAGAACAGCTATAAAATCTAATAAACACAATCGTAGAATAGGGCCACCACCGATACCACTAACAAACATATAGACAACCACACTGTCAGAACAGTTATAAAATCTAATAAATACAATCGTAGAATAGAGCCACCACCGATACCACTAACAAACATATAGACAACCACACTGTCAGAACAGCTATACAATCTAATAAATACAATCGAAGAATAGAGCCAAAACCAATACCACTAACAAACATATAGACAACCACACTCTCAGAACAGCTGTACAATCTAATAAACACAATAGTAGAATAGAGCCACCACCGATAACACTAGCAAACATATAGACAATCACACTGTGAGAACAGCTATGAAAATCTAATAAATACAATCGTAGAATAGAGCCACCACCGATACCACTAACAAACATATAGACAACAACACTGTCAGAACAGCTATACAATCTAATAAACACAATCGTAGAATAGAGCCACCACCGATACCACTAACAAACATATAGACAACCACACTGTCAGAACAGCTATACAATCTAATAAACACAATCGTAGAATAGAGCCACCACCGATACCACTAACAAACATATAGACAACCACACTGTCAGAACAGCTATAAAATCTGATAAATACAATCGTAGAATAGAGCCACCACCGATACCACTAACAAACATATAGACAACAACACTGTCAGAACAGCTATACAATCTAATAAACACAATCGTAGAATAGAGCCACCACCGATACCACTAACAAACATATAGACAACCACACTGTCAGAACAGCAATAAAATCTAATAAACACAATCATAGAATAGAGCCACCACCGATACCACTAACAAACATATAGACAACCACACTGTCAGAACAGCTATAAAATCTAATAAATACAATCGAAGAATAGAGCCACAACCAATACCACTAACAAACATATAGACAACCACACTGTCAGAACAGCTATACAATCTAATAAACACAATAGTAGAATAGAGCCACCACCGATAACACTAGCAAACATATAGACAACCACACTGTCAGAACAGCTATAAAAATCTAATAAATACAATCGTAGAATAGAGCCACCACCGATACCACTAACAAACATATAGACAACCACACTGTCAGAACAGCTATACAATCTAATAAACACAATCGTAGAATAGAGCCACCACCGATACCACTAACAAACATATAGACAACCACACTGTCAGAACAGTATACAATCTAATAAACACAATCGTAGAATAGAGCCACCACCGATACCACTAACAAACATATAGACAACCACACTGTCAGAACAGCTATAAAATCTAATAAACACAATAGTAGAATAGAGCAACCACCGATAAAACTAACAAACATATAGACAACCACACTGTCAGAACAGCTATACAATCTAATAAACACAATAGTAGAATAGAGCAACCACCGATACCACTAACAAACATATAGACAACCACACTGTCAGAACAGCTATAAAATCTAATAAACACAATAGTAGAATAGAGCCACAACCAATACCACTAACAAACATATAGACAACCACACTGTCAGAACAGCTATAAAATCTAATAAACACAATAGTAGAATAGAGCAACCACCGATACCACTAACAAACATATAGACAACCACACTGTCAGAACAGCTATACAATCTAATAAACACAATAGTAGAATAGAGCCACCACCGATACCACTAACAAACATATAGACAACCACACTGTCAGAACAGCTATACAATCTAATAAACACAATAGTAGAATAGAGCAACCACCGATACCACTAACAAACATATATACAATCACACTGTCAGAACAGCTATGCAATCTAATAAACACAATAGTAGAATAGAGCCACCACCGATGACACTAACAAACATATAGACAACCACACTGTCAGAACAGCTATAAAATCTAATAAACACAATCGTAGAATAGAGCCACCACCGATACCACTAACAAACATATAGACAACCACACTGTCAGAACAGCTATAAAATCTAATAAACACATCGTAGAATAGAGCCACCACCGATACCACTAACAAACATATAGACAACCACACTGTCAGAACAGTTATAAAATCTAATAAACACAATCGTAGAATAGAGCCAACACCGATAGCACTAGCAAACATATAGACAACCGCACTGTCAGAACAGCTATAAAAATCTAATAAATACAATCGTAGAATAGAGCCACCACCGATACCACTAACAAACATATAGACAACCACACTGTCAGAACAGCTATACAATCTAATAAACACAATCGTAGAATAGAGCCACCACCGATACCACTAACAAACATATAGACAACCACACTGTCAGAACAGTATACAATCTAATAAACACAATCGTAGAATAGAGCCACCACCGATACCACTAACAAACATATAGACAGCCACACTGTCAGAACAGTATACAATCTAATAAACACAATAGTAGAATAGAGCCACCACCGATACCACTAACAAACATATAGACAACCACACTGTCAGAACAGCTATAAAATCTAATAAACACAATCGTAGAATAGAGCCACAACCGATACCACTAACAAACATATAGACAACCACACTGTCAGAACAGCTATAAAATATAATAAACACAATCGTAGAATAGAGCCACCACCGATACCACTAACAAACATATAGACAACCACACTGTCAGAACAGCTATACAATCTAATAAACACAATCGTAGAATAGAGCCACCACCGATACCACTAACAAACATATAGACAACCACACTGTCAGAACAGTTATACAATCTAATAAACGCAATCGTAGAATAGAGCAACCACCGATACCACTAACAAACATATAGACAACCACACTGTCAGAACAGCTATAAAATCTAATAAACACAATATTAGAATAGAGCCACCAACGATACCACTAACAAACATATAGACAACCACACTGTCAGAACAGCTATAAAATCTAATAAACACATCAGTAGAATAGAGCCACCACCGATACCACTAACAAACATATAGACAACCACACTGTCAGAACAGTTATAAAATCTAATAAACACAATCGTAGAATAGAGCCAACACCGATACCACTAACAAACATATAGACAACCACACTGTCAGAACAGCTATAAAATCTAATAAACACAATCGTAGAATAGAGCCACCACCGATACCACTAACAAACATATAGACAACCACACTGTCAGAACAGCTATAAAATCTAATAAACACAATCGTAGAATAGAGCCACCACCGATACCACTAACAAACATATAGACAACCACACTGTCAGAACAGCAATAAAATCTAATAAACACAATAGTAGAATAGAGCAACCACCGATAAAACTAACAAACATATAGATAACCACACTGTCAGAACAGCTATAAAATATAATAAACACAATAGTAGAATAGAGCAATCACCGATACCACTAACAAACATATAGACAACCACACTGTCAGAACAGCTATAAAATCTAATAAACACATCAGTAGAAAAGAGCAACCACCGATACCACTAACAAACATATAGACAACCACACTGTCAGAACAGCTATAAAATCTAATAAACACAATAATAGAATAGAGCAACCACCGATACCACTAACAAGCATATAGACAACCACACTGTCAGAACAGCTATACAATCTAATAAACACAATAGTAGAATAGAGCCACCACCGATACCACTAACAAACATATAGACAACCACACTGTCAGAACAGCTATAAAATATAATAAACACAATAGTAGAATAGAGCCACCACCGATACCACTAACAAACATATAGACAACCACACTGTCAGAACAGTTATACAATCTAATAAACACAATAGTAGAATAGAGCAACCACCGATACCACTAACAAACATATAGACAACCACACTGTCAGAATAGCTATAAAATCTAATAAACACAATAGTAGAATAGAGCCACCACCGATACCACTAACAAACATATAGACAACCACACTGTCAGAACAGCTATACAATCTAATAAACACAATTGTAGAATAGAGCCACCACCGATACCACTAACAAACATATAGACAACCACACTGTCAGAACAGCTATAAAATATAATAAACACAATCATAGAATAGAGCCACCACCGATACCACTAACAAACATATAGACAACCACACTGTCAAAACAGTATACAATCTAATAAACACAATCGTAGAATAGAGCCACCACCGATACCACTAACAAACATATAGACAACCACACTGTCAGAACAGCTATAAAATCTAATAAACACAATAGTAGAATAAAGCAACCACCGATAAAACTAACAAACATATAGACAACCACACTGTCAGAACAGCTATACAATCTAATAAACACAATAGTAGAATAGAGCAACCACCGATACCACTAACAAACATATAGACAACCACACTGTCAGAACAGCTATAAAATCTAATAAACACAATAATAGAATAGACCAACCACCGATACCACTAACAAGCATATAGACAACCACACTGTCAGAACAGCTATACAATCTAATAAACACAATAGTAGAATAGAGCCACCACCGATACCACTAACAAACATATAGACAACCACACTGTCAGAACAGCTATAAAATATAATAAACACAATAGTAGAATAGAGCCACCACCGATACCACTAACAAACATATAGACAACCACACTGTCAGAACAGTTATACAATCTAATAAACACAATAGTAGAATAGAGCAACCACCGATACCACTAACAAACATATAGACAACCACACTGTCAGAATAGCTATAAAATCTAATAAACACAATAGTAGAATAGAGCCACCACCGATACCACTAACAAACATATAGACAACCACACTGTCAGAACAGCTATACAATCTAATAAACACAATAGTAGAATAGAGCCACCACCGATACCACTAACAAACATATAGACAACCACACTGTCAGAACAGCTATAAAATATAATAAACACAATCATAGAATAGAGCCACCACCGATACCACTAACAAACATATAGACAACCACACTGTCAAAACAGTATACAATCTAATAAACACAATCGTAGAATAGAGCCACCACCGATACCACTAACAAACATATAGACAACCACACTGTCAGAACAGCTATAAAATCTAATAAACACAATAGTAGAATAAAGCAACCACCGATAAAACTAACAAACATATAGACAACCACACTGTCAGAACAGCTATACAATCTAATAAACACAATAGTAGAATAGAGCAACCACCGATACCACTAACAAACATATAGACAACCACACTGTCAGAACAGCTATAAAATCTAATAAACACAATAGTAGAATAGAGCCACAACCAATACCACTAACAAACATATAGACAACCACACTGTCAGAACAGCTATAAAATCTGATAAATACAATCGTAGAATAGAGCCACCACCGATACCACTAACAAACATATAGACAACCACACTGTCTGAACAGCTATAAAATCTAATAAATACAATCGAAGAATAGAGCCACAACCAATACCACTAACAAACATATAGACAACCACACTGTCAGAACAGCTATAAAATCTAATAAACACAATCGTAGAATAGAGCCACCACCGATACCACTAACAAACATATAGACAACCACACTGTCAGAACAGCAATAAAATCTAATAAACACAATCATAGAATAGAGCCACCACCGATACCACTAACAAACATATAGACAACCACACTGTCAGAACAGCTATAAAATCTAATAAACACAATAGTAGAATAGAGCAACCACCGATAAAACTAACAAACATATAGACAACCACACTGTCAGAACAGCTATACAATCTAATAAACACAATAGTAGAATAGAGCAACCACCGATACCACTAACAAACATATAGACAACCACACTGTCAGAACAGCTATAAAATCTAATAAACACAATAGTAGAATAGAGCAACCACCGATACCACTAACAAACATATAGACAACCACACTGTCAGAACAGCTATACAATCTAATGAACACAATAGTAGAATAGAGCCACCACCAATACCACTAACAAACATATAAACAACCACACTGTCAGAACAGCTATAAAATCTAATAAACACAATAGTAGAATAGAGCCACCACCGATACCACTAACAAACATATAGACAACCACACTGTCAGAACAGCTATACAATCTAATAAACACAATAGTAGAATAGAGCAACCACCGATACCACTAACAAACATATATACAATCACACTGTCAGAACAGCTATGCAATCTAATAAACACAATAGTAGAATAGAGCCACCACCGATGACACTAACAAACATATAGACAACCACACTGTCAGAACAGCTATAAAATCTAATAAACACAATCGTAGAATAGAGCCACCACCGATACCACTAACAAACATATAGACAACCACACTGTCAGAACAGCTATAAAATCTAATAAACACATCGTAGAATAGAGCCACCACCGATACCACTAACAAACATATAGACAACCACACTGTCAGAACAGTTATAAAATCTAATAAACACAATCGTAGAATAGAGCCAACACCGATAACACTAGCAAACATATAGACAACCACACTGTCAGAACAGCTATAAAAATCTAATAAATACAATCGTAGAATAGAGCCACCACCGATACCACTAACAAACATATAGACAACCACACTGTCAGAACAGCTATACAATCTAATAAACACAATCGTAGAATAGAGCCACCACCGATACCACTAACAAACATATAGACATCCACACTGTCAGAACAGTATGCAATCTAATAAACACAATCGTAGAATAGAGCCACCACCGATACCACTAACAAACATATAGACAACCACACTGTCAGAACAGTATACAATCTAATAAACACAATAGTAGAATAGAGCCACCACCGATACCACTAACAAACATATAGACAACCACACTGTCAGAACAGCTATAAAATCTAATAAACACAATAGTAGAATAGAGCCACCACCGATACCACTAACAAACATATAGACAACCACACTGTCAGAACAGCTATACAATCTAATAAACACAATAGTAGAATAGAGCAACCACCGATACCACTAACAAACATATATACAATCACACTGTCAGAACAGCTATGCAATCTAATAAACACAATAGTAGAATAGAGCCACCACCGATGACACTAACAAACATATAGACAACCACACTGTCAGAACAGCTATAAAATCTAATAAACACAATCGTAGAATAGAGCCACCACCGATACCACTAACAAACATATAGACAACCACACTGTCAGAACAGCTATAAAATCTAATAAACACATCGTAGAATAGAGCCACCACCGATACCACTAACAAACATATAGACAACCACACTGTCAGAACAGTTATAAAATCTAATAAACACAATCGTAGAATAGAGCCAACACCGATAACACTAGCAAACATATAGACAACCACACTGTCAGAACAGCTATAAAAATCTAATAAATACAATCGTAGAATAGAGCCACCACCGATACCACTAACAAACATATAGACAACCACACTGTCAGAACAGCTATACAATCTAATAAACACAATCGTAGAATAGAGCCACCACCGATACCACTAACAAACATATAGACATCCACACTGTCAGAACAGTATGCAATCTAATAAACACAATCGTAGAATAGAGCCACCACCGATACCACTAACAAACATATAGACAACCACACTGTCAGAACAGTATACAATCTAATAAACACAATAGTAGAATAGAGCCACCACCGATACCACTAACAAACATATAGACAACCACACTGTCAGAACAGCTATAAAATCTAATAAACACAATCGTAGAATAGAGCCACCACCGATACCACTAACAAACATATAGACAACCACACTGTCAGAACAGTTATACAATCTAATAAACGCAATCGTAGAATAGAGCAACCACCGATACCACTAACAAACATATAGACAACCACACTGTCAGAACAGCTATAAAATCTAATAAACACAATAGTAGAATAGAGCCACCAACGATACCACTAACAAACATATAGACAACCACACTGTCAGAACAGCTATAAAATCTAATAAACACATCAGTAGAATAGAGCCACCACCGATACCACTAACAAACATATAGACAACCACACTGTCAGAACAGTTATAAAATCTAATAAACACAATCGTAGAATAGAGCCAACACCGATACCACTAACAAACATATAGACAACCACACTGTCAGAACAGCTATAAAATCTAATAAACACAATCGTAGAATAGAGCCACCACCGATACCACTAACAAACATATAGACAACCACACTGTCAGAACAGCTATAAAATCTAATAAACACAATCGTAGAATAGAGCCACCACCGATACCACTAACAAACATATAGACAACCACACTGTCAGAACAGCTATAAAATCTAATAAACACAATCATAGAATAGAGCCACCACCGATACCACTAACAAACATATAGACAACCACACTGTCAGAACAGCTATAAAATCTAATAAATACAATCGAAGAATAGAGCCACAACCAATACCACTAACAAACATATAGACAACCACACTGTCAGAACAGCTATACAATCTAATAAACACAATAGTAGAATAGAGCCACCACCGATAACACTAGCAAACATATAGACAACCACACTGTCAGAACAGCTATAAAAATCTAATAAATACAATCGTAGAATAGAGCCACCACCGATACCACTAACAAACATATAGACAACCACACTGTCAGAACAGCTATACAATCTAATAAACACAATCGTAGAATAGAGCCACCACCGATACCACTAACAAACATATAGACAACCACACTGTCAGAACAGTATACAATCTAATAAACACAATCGTAGAATAGAGCCACCACCGATACCACTAACAAACATATAGACAACCACACTGTCAGAACAGCTATACAATCTAATAAACACAATCGTAGAATAGAGCCACCACCGATACCACTAACAAACATATAGACAACCACACTGTCAGAACAGCTATAAAATCTAATAAACACAATAGTAGAATAGAGCAACCACCGATAAAACTAACAAACATATAGACAACCACACTGTCAGAACAGCTATAAAATATAATAAACACAATAGTAGAATAGAGCAACCACCGATACCACTAACAAACATATAGACAACCACACTGTCAGAACAGCTATAAAATCTAATAAACACATCAGTAGAATAGAGCCACCACCGATACCACTAACAAACATATAGACAACCACACTGTCAGAACAGCTATAAAATCTAATAAACACAATAGTAGAATAGAGCAACCACCGATACCACTAACAAACATATAGACAACCACACTGTCAGAACAGCTATACAATCTAATAAACACAATAGTAGAATAGAGCCACCACCGATACCACTAACAAACATATAGACAACCACACTGTCAGAACAGCTATAAAATATAATAAACACAATAGTAGAATAGAGCCACCACCGATACCACTAACAAACATATAGACAACCACACTGTCAGAACAGTTATACAATCTAATAAACACAATAGTAGAATAGAGCAACCACCGATACCACTAACAAACATATAGACAACCACACTGTCAGAATAGCTATAAAATCTAATAAACACAATAGTAGAATAGAGCCACCACCGATACCACTAACAAACATATAGACAACCACACTGTCAGAACAGCTATACAATCTAATAAACACAATAGTAGAATAGAGCCACCACCGATACCACTAACAAACATATAGACAACCACACTGTCAGAACAGCTATAAAATATAATAAACACAATCATAGAATAGAGCCACAACCGATACCACTAACAAACATATAGACAACCACACTGTCAGAACAGTATACAATCTAATAAACACAATCGTAGAATAGAGCCACCACCGATACCACTAACAAACATATAGACAACCAAACTGTCAGAACAGCTATACAATCTAATAAACACAATAGTAGAATAGAGCCACCACCGATAACACTAGCAAACATATAGACAACCACACTGTCAGAACAGCTATAAAAATCTAATAAATACAATCGTAGAATAGAGCCACCACCGATACCACTAACAAACATATAGACAACCACACTGTCAGAACAGCTATACAATCTAATAAACACAATCGTAGAATAGAGCCACCACCGATACCACTAACAAACATATAGACAACCACACTGTCAGAACAGTATACAATCTAATAAACACAATCGTAGAATAGAGCCACCACCGATACCACTAACAAACATATAGACAACCACACTGTCAGAACAGCTATAAAATCTAATAAACACAATAGTAGAATAGAGCAACCACCGATAAAACTAACAAACATATAGACAACCACACTGTCAGAACAGCTATACAATCTAATAAACACAATAGTAGAATAGAGCAACCACCGATACCACTAACAAACATATAGACAACCACACTGTCAGAACAGCTATAAAATCTAATAAACACAATAGTAGAATAGAGCCACAACCAATACCACTAACAAACATATAGACAACCACACTGTCAGAACAGCTATAAAATCTAATAAACACAATAGTAGAATAGAGCAACCACCGATACCACTAACAAACATATAGACAACCACACTGTCAGAACAGCTATACAATCTAATAAACACAATAGTAGAATAGAGCCACCACCGATACCACTAACAAACATATAAACAACCACACTGTCAGAACAGCTATAAAATCTAATAAACACAATAGTAGAATAGAGCCACCACCGATACCACTAACAAACATATAGACAACCACACTGTCAGAACAGCTATACAATCTAATAAACACAATAGTAGAATAGAGCAACCACCGATACCACTAACAAACATATATACAATCACACTGTCAGAACAGTTATGCAATCTAATAAACACAATAGTAGAATAGAGCCACCACCGATGACACTAACAAACATATAGACAACCACACTGTCAGAACAGCTATAAAATCTAATAAACACAATCGTAGAATAGAGCCACCACCGATACCACTAACAAACATATAGACAACCACACTGTCAGAACAGCTATAAAATCTAATAAACACATCGTAGAATAGAGCCACCACCGATACCACTAACAAACATATAGACAACCACACTGTCAGAACAGTTATAAAATCTAATAAACACAATCGTAGAATAGAGCCACCACCGATAGCACTAGCAAACATATAGACAACCGCACTGTCAGAACAGCTATAAAAATCTAATAAATACAATCGTAGAATAGAGCCACCACCGATACCACTAACAAACATATAGACAACCACACTGTCAGAACAGCTATACAATCTAATAAACACAATCGTAGAATAGAGCCACCACCGATACCACTAACAAACATATAGACAACCACACTGTCAGAACAGTATACAATCTAATAAACACAATCGTAGAATAGAGCCACCACCGATACCACTAACAAACATATAGACAACCACACTGTCAGAACAGTATACAATCTAATAAACACAATAGTAGAATAGAGCCACCACCGATACCACTAACAAACATATAGACAACCACACTGTCAGAACAGCTATAAAATCTAATAAACACAATCGTAGAATAGAGCCACAACCGATACCACTAACAAACATATAGACAACCACACTGTCAGAACAGCTATAAAATATAATAAACACAATCGTAGAATAGAGCCACCACCGATACCACTAACAAACATATAGACAACCACACTGTCAGAACAGCTATACAATCTAATAAACACAATCGTAGAATAGAGCCACCACCGATACCACTAACAAACATATAGACAACCACACTGTCAGAACAGTTATACAATCTAATTAACGCAATCGTAGAATAGAGCAACCACCGATACCACTAACAAACATATAGACAACCACACTGTCAGAACAGCTATAAAATCTAATAAACACAATAGTAGAATAGAGCCACCAACGATACCACTAACAAACATATAGACAACCACACTGTCAGAATAGCTATAAAATCTAATAAACACATCAGTAGAATAGAGCCACCACCGATACCACTAACAAACATATAGACAACCACACTGTCAGAACAGTTATAAAATCTAATAAACACAATCGTAGAATAGAGCCAACACCGATACCACTAACAAACATATAGACAACCACACTGTCAGAACAGCTATAAAATCTAATAAACACAATCGTAGAATAGAGCCACCACCGATACCACTAACAAACATATAGACAACCACACTGTCAGAACAGCTATACAATCTAATAAACACAATCGTAGAATAGAGCCACCACCGATACCACTAACAAACATATAGACAACCACACTGTCAGAACAGCAATAAAATCTAATAAACACAATAGTAGAATAGAGCAACCACCGATAAAACTAACAAACATATAGACAACCACACTGTCAGAACAGCTATAAAATATAATAAACACAATAGTAGAATAGAGCAACCACCGATACCACTAACAAACATATAGACAACCACACTGTCAGAACAGCTATAAAATCTAATAAACACATCAGTAGAAAAGAGCAACCACCGATACCACTAACAAACATATAGACAACCACACTGTCAGAACAGCTATAAAATCTAATAAACACAATAGTAGAATAGAGCAACCACCGATACCACTAACAAGCATATAGACAACCACACTGTCAGAACAGCTATACAATCTAATAAACACAATAGTAGAATAGAGCCACCACCGATACCACTAACAAACATATAGACAACCACACTGTCAGAACAGCTATAAAATATAATAAACACAATAGTAGAATAGAGCCACCACCGATACCACTAACAAACATATAGACAACCACACTGTCAGAACAGTTATACAATCTAATAAACACAATAGTAGAATAGAGCAACCACCGATACCACTAACAAACATATAGACAACCACACTGTCAGAATAGCTATAAAATCTAATAAACACAATAGTAGAATAGAGCCACCACCGATACCACTAACAAACATATAGACAACCACACTGTCAGAACAGCTATACAATCTAATAAACACAATAGTAGAATAGAGCCACCACCGATACCACTAACAAACATATAGACAACCACACTGTCAGAACAGCTATAAAATATAATAAACACAATCATAGAATAGAGCCACCACCGATACCACTAACAAACATATAGACAACCACACTGTCAGAACAGTATACAATCTAATAAACACAATCGTAGAATAGAGCCACCACCGATACCACTAACAAACATATAGACAACCACACTGTCAGAACAGCTATAAAATCTAATAAACACAATAGTAGAATAAAGCAACCACCGATAAAACTAACAAACATATAGACAACCACACTGTCAGAACAGCTATACAATCTAATAAACACAATAGTAGAATAGAGCAACCACCGATACCACTAACAAACATATAGACAACCACACTGTCAGAACAGCTATAAAATCTAATAAACACAATAGTAGAATAGAGCCACAACCAATACCACTAACAAACATATAGACAACCACACTGTCAGAACAGCTATAAAATCTGATAAATACAATCGTAGAATAGAGCCACCACCGATACCACTAACAAACATATAGACAACCACACTGTTTGAACAGCTATACAATCTAATAAACACAATAGTAGAATAGAGCCACCACCGATACCACTAACAAACATATAGACAACCACACTGTCAGAACAGCTATAAAATCTAATAAACACAATCGTAGAATAGAGCCACCACCGATACCACTAACAAACATATAGACAACCACACTGTCAGAACAGCAATAAAATCTAATAAACACAATCATAGAATAGAGCCACCACCGATACCACTAACAAACATATAGACAACCACACTGTCAGAACAGCTATAAAATCTAATAAATACAATCGAAGAATAGAGCCACAACCAATACCACTAACAAACATATAGACAACCACACTGTCAGAACAGCTATACAATCTAATAAACACAATAGTAGAATAGAGCCACCACCGATAACACTAGCAAACATATAGACAACCACACTGTCAGAACAGCTATAAAAATCTAATAAATACAATCGTAGAATAGAGCCACCACCGATACCACTAACAAACATATAGACAACCACACTGTCAGAACAGCTATACAATCTAATAAACACAATCGTAGAATAGAGCCACCACCGATACCACTAACAAACATATAGACAACCACACTGTCAGAACAGTATACAATCTAATAAACACAATCGTAGAATAGAGCCACCACCGATACCACTAACAAACATATAGACAACCACACTGTCAGAACAGCTATAAAATCTAATAAACACAATAGTAGAATAGAGCAACCACCGATAAAACTAACAAACATATAGACAACCACACTGTCAGAACAGCTATACAATCTAATAAACACAATAGTAGAATAGAGCAACCACCGATACCACTAACAAACATATAGACAACCACACTGTCAGAACAGCTATAAAATCTAATAAACACAATAGTAGAATAGAGCAACCACCGATACCACTAACAAACATATAGACAACCACACTGTCAGAACAGCTATACAATCTAATAAACACAATAGTAGAATAGAGCCACCACCAATACCACTAACAAACATATAAACAACCACACTGTCAGAACAGCTATAAAATCTAATAAACACAATAGTAGAATAGAGCCACCACCGATACCACTAACAAACATATAGACAACCACACTGTCAGAACAGCTATACAATCTAATAAACACAATAGTAGAATAGAGCAACCACCGATACCACTAACAAACATATATACAATCACACTGTCAGAACAGCTATGCAATCTAATAAACACAATCGTAGAATAGAGCCACCACCGATGACACTAACAAACATATAGACAACCACACTGTCAGAACAGCTATAAAATCTAATAAACACAATCGTAGAATAGAGCCACCACCGATACCACTAACAAACATATAGAAAACCACACTGTCAGAACAGCTATAAAATCTAATAAACACATCGTAGAATAGAGCCACCACCGATACCACTAACAAACATATAGACAACCACACTGTCAGAACAGTTATAAAATCTAATAAACACAATCGTAGAATAGAGCCAACACCGATAACACTAGCAAACATATAGACAACCGCACTGTCAGAACAGCTATAAAAATCTAATAAATACAATCGTAGAATAGAGCCACCACCGATACCACTAACAAACATATAGACAACCACACTGTCAGAACAGCTATACAATCTAATAAACACAATCGTAGAATAGAGCCACCACCGATACCACTAACAAACATATAGACAACCACACTGTCAGAACAGTATACAATCTAATAAACACAATCGTAGAATAGAGCCACCACCGATACCACTAACAAACATATAGACAACCACACTGTCAGAACAGTATACAATCTAATAAACACAATAGTAGAATAGAGCCACCACCGATACCACTAACAAACATATAGACAACCACACTGTCAGAACAGCTATAAAATCTAATAAACACAATCGTAGAATAGAGCCACAACCGATACCACTAACAAACATATAGACAACCACACTGTCAGAACAGCTATAAAATATAATAAACACAATCGTAGAATAGAGCCACCACCGATACCACTAACAAACATATAGACAACCACACTGTCAGAACAGCTATACAATCTAATAAACACAATCGTAGAATAGAGCCACCACCGATACCACTAACAAACATATAGACAACCACACTGTCAGAACAGTTATACAATCTAATAAACGCAATCGTAGAATAGAGCAACCACCGATACCACTAACAAACATATAGACAACCACACTGTCAGAACAGCTATAAAATCTAATAAACACAATAGTAGAATAGAGCCACCAACGATACCACTAACAAACATATAGACAACCACACTGTCAGAACAGCTATAAAATCTAATAAACACATCAGTAGAATAGAGCCACCACCGATACCACTAACAAACATATAGACAACCACACTGTCAGAACAGTTATAAAATCTAATAAACACAATCGTAGAATAGAGCCAACACCGATACCACTAACAAACATATAGACAACCACACTGTCAGAACAGCTATAAAATCTAATAAACACAATCGTAGAATAGAGCCACCACCGATACCACTAACAAACATATAGACAACCACACTGTCAGAACAGCTATAAAATCTAATAAACACAATCGTAGAATAGAGCCACCACCGATACCACTAACAAACATATAGACAACCACACTGTCAGAACAGCAATAAAATCTAATAAACACAATCATAGAATAGAGCCACCACCGATACCACTAACAAACATATAGACAACCACACTGTCAGAACAGCTATAAAATCTAATAAATACAATCGAAGAATAGAGCCACAACCAATACCACTAACAAACATATAGACAACCACACTGTCAGAACAGCTATACAATCTAATAAACACAATAGTAGAATAGAGCCACCACCGATAACACTAGCAAACATATAGACAACCACACTGTCAGAACAGCTATAAAAATCTAATAAATACAATCGTAGAATAGAGCCACCACCGATACCACTAACAAACATATAGACAACCACACTGTCAGAACAGCTATACAATCTAATAAACACAATCGTAGAATAGAGCCACCACCGATACCACTAACAAACATATAGACAACCACACTGTCAGAACAGTATACAATCTAATAAACACAATCGTAGAATAGAGCCACCACCGATACCACTAACAAACATATAGACAACCACACTGTCAGAACAGCTATACAATCTAATAAACACAATCGTAGAATAGAGCCACCACCGATACCACTAACAAACATATAGACAACCACACTGTCAGAACAGCTATAAAATCTAATAAACACAATAGTAGAATAGAGCAACCACCGATAAAACTAACAAACATATAGACAACCACACTGTCAGAACAGCTATAAAATATAATAAACACAATAGTAGAATAGAGCAACCACCGATACCACTAACAAACATATAGACAACCACACTGTCAGAACAGCTATAAAATATAATAAACACAATAGTAGAATAGAGCCACCACCGATACCACTAACAAACATATAGACAACCACACTGTCAGAACAGTTATACAATCTAATAAACACAATAGTAGAATAGAGCCACCACCGATACCACTAACAAACATATAGACAACCACACTGTCAGAACAGCTATAAAATATAATAAACACAATCATAGAATAGAGCCACCACCGATACCACTAACAAACATATAGACAACCACACTGTCAGAACAGTATACAATCTAATAAACACAATCGTAGAATAGAGCCACCACCGATACCACTAACAAACATATAGACAACCAAACTGTCAGAACAGCTATACAATCTAATAAACACAATAGTAGAATAGAGCAACCACCGATACCACTAACAAACATATAGACAACCACACTGTCAGAACAGCTATAAAATCTAATAAACACAATCGTAGAATAGAGCCACCACCGATGACACTAACAAACATATAGACAACCACACTGTCAGAACAGCTATACAATCTAATAAACACAATAGTAGAATAGAGCAACCACCGATACCACTAACAAACATATAGACAACCACACTGTCAGAACAGCTATAAAATCTAATAAACACAATAGTAGAATAGAGCAACCACCGATACCACTAACAAACATATAGACAACCACACTGTCAGAACAGCTATAAAATCTAATAAACACAATCGTAGAATAGAGCCACCACCGATACCACTAACAAACATATAGACAACCACACTGTCAGAACAGCTATACAATCTAATAAACACAATCGTAGAATAGAGCCACCACCGATACCACTAACAAACATATAGACAACCACACTGTCAGAACAGCTATACAATCTAATAAACACAATCGTAGAATAGAGCAACCACCGATACCACTAACAAACATATAGACAACCACACTGTCAGAACAGCTATACAATCTAATAAACACAATCGTAGAATAGAGCAACCACCGATACCACTAACAAACATATAGACAACCACACTGTCAGAACAGCTATAAAATCTAATAAACACAATCGTAGAATAGAGCCACAACCGATACCACTAACAAACATATAGACAACCACACTGTCAGAACAGCTATAAAATCTAATAAACACAATCGTAGAATAGGGCCACCACCGATACCACTAACAAACATATAGACAACCACACTGTCAGAACAGCTATAAAATCTAATAAACACAATCGTAGAATAGAGCCACCACCGATACCACTAACAAACATATAGACAACCACACTGTCAGAACAGCTATAAAATCTAATAAACACAATAGTAGAATAGAGCCACCACCGATACCACTAACAAACATATAGACAACCACACTGTCAGAACAGCTATACAATCTAATAAACACAATAGTAGAATAGAGCCACCACCGATACCACTAACAAACATATAGACAACCACACTGTCAGAACAGCTATAAAATCTAATAAACACAATAGTAGAATAGAGCAACCACCGATACCACTAACAAACATATAGACAACCACACTGTCAGAACAGTATACAATCTAATAAACACAATCGTAGAATAGAGCAACCACCGATACCACTAACAAACATATAGACAACCACACTGTCAGAACAGCTATAAAATCTAATAAACACAATCGTAGAATAGAGCCACCACCGATACCACTAACAAACATATAGACAACCACACTGTCAGAACAGTTATAAAATCTAATAAACACAATAGTAGAATAGAGCAACCACCGATACCACTAACAAACATATAGACAACCACACTGTCAGAACAGTATACAATATAATAAACACAATAGTAGAATAGAGCCACCACCGATACCACTAACAAACATATAGACAACCACACTGTCAGAACAGTATACAATATAATAAACACAATAGTAGAATAGAGCCACCACCGATACCACTAACAAACATATAGACAACCACACTGTCAGAACAGCTATACAATCTAATAAACACAATAGTAGTATAGAGCCAACACCGATACCACTAACAAACATATAGACAACCACACTGTCAGAACAGCTATAAAATCTAATAAACACAATAGTAGAATAGAGCAACCACCGATACCACTAACAAACATATATACAACCACACTGTCAGAACAGCTATACAATCTAATAAACACAATAGTAGAATAGAGCCACCACCGATACCACTAACAAACATATAGACAACCACACTGTCAGAACAGCTATACAATCTAATAAACACAATAGTAGTATAGAGCCAACACCGATACCACTAACAAACATATAGACAACCACACTGTCAGAACAGCTATAAAATCTAATAAACACAATAGTAGAATAGAGCAAACACCGATACCACTAACAAACATATATACAACCACACTGTCAGAACAGCTATACAATCTAATAAACACAATCGTAGAATAGAGCCAACACCGATACCACTAACAAACATATAGAAAACCACACTGTCAGAACAGCTATAAAATCTAATAAACACAATAGTAGAATAGAGCCACCACCGATACCACTAACAAACATATAGACAACCACACTGTCAGAACAGCTATACAATCTAATAAACACAATCGTAGAATAGAGCCACCACCGATACCACTAACAAACATATAGACAACAACACTGTCAGAACAGCTATACAATCTAATAAACACAATCGTAGAATAGAGCCAACACCGATACCACTAACAAACATATAGACAACCACACTGTCAGAACAGCTATGCAATCTAATAAACACAATAGTAGAATAGAGCCACCACCGATACCACTAACAAACATATAGACAACAACACTGTCAGAACAGCTATACAATCTAATAAACACAATCGTAGAATAGAGCCACCACCGATACCACTAACAAACATATAGACAACCACACTGTCAGAACAGCTATAAAATCTACTAAACACAATCGTAGAATAGAGCAACCACCGATACCACTAACAAACATATAGACAACCACACTGTCAGAACAGCTATACAATCTAATAAACACAATCGTAGAATAGAGCCACCACCGATACCACTAACAAACATATAGACAACCACACTGTCAGAACAGCTATACAATCTAATAAAGACAATCGTAGAATAGAGCCACCACCGATACCACTAACAAACATATAGACAACCACACTGTCAGAACAGCTATACAATCTAATAAACACAATCGTAGAATAGAGCAACCACCGATACCACTAACAAACATATAGACAACCACACTGTCAGAACAGCTATACAATCTAATAAACACAATCGTAGAATAGAGCAACCACCGATACCACTAACAAACATATAGACAACCACACTGTCAGAACAGCTATACAATCTAATAAACACAATCGTAGAATAGAGCAACCACCGATACCACTAACAAACATATAGACAACCACACTGTCAGAACAGCTATACAATCTAATAAACACAATCGTAGAATAGAGCCACCACCGATACCACTAACAAACATATAGACAACAACACTGTCAGAACAGCTATACAATCTAATAAACACAATCGTAGAATAGAGCCAACACCGATACCACTAACAAACATATAGACAACCACACTGTCAGAACAGCTATGCAATCTAATAAACACAATAGTAGAATAGAGCCACCACCGATACCACTAACAAACATATAGACAACAACACTGTCAGAACAGCTATACAATCTAATAAACACAATCGTAGAATAGAGCCACCACCGATACCACTAACAAACATATAGACAACCACACTGTCAGAACAGCTATAAAATCTACTAAACACAATCGTAGAATAGAGCAACCACCGATACCACTAACAAACATATAGACAACCACACTGTCAGAACAGCTATACAATCTAATAAACACAATCGTAGAATAGAGCCACCACCGATACCACTAACAAACATATAGACAACCACACTGTCAGAACAGCTATACAATCTAATAAACACAATCGTAGAATAGAGCCACCACCGATACCACTAACAAACATATAGACAACCACACTGTCAGAACAGCTATACAATCTAATAAACACAATCGTAGAATAGAGCAACCACCGATACCACTAACAAACATATAGACAACCACACTGTCAGAACAGCTATACAATCTAATAAACACAATCGTAGAATAGAGCAACCACCGATACCACTAACAAACATATAGACAACCACACTGTCAGAACAGCTATACAATCTAATAAACACAATCGTAGAATAGAGCAACCACCGATACCACTAACAAACATATAGACAACCACACTGTCAGAACAGCTATACAATCTAATAAACACAATCGTAGAATAGAGCCACCACCGATACCACTAACAAACATATAGACAACCACACTGTCAGAACAACTATACAATCTAATAAACACAATCGTAGAATAGAGCCACAACCGATACCACTAACAAACATATAGACAACCACACTGTCAGAACAGCAATAAAATCTAATAAACACAATCGTAGAATAGAGCCACCACCGATACCACTAACAAACATATAGACAACCACACTGTCAGAACAGCTATACAATCTAATAAACACAATAGTAGAATAGAGCCACCACCGATACCACTAACAAACATATAGACAACCACACTGTCAGAACAGCTATAAAATATAATAAACACAATCATAGAATAGAGCCACCACCGATACCACTAACAAACATATAGACAACCACACTGTCAGAACAGTATACAATCTAATAAACACAATCGTAGAATAGAGCCACCACCGATACCACTAACAAACATATAGACAACCAAACTGTCAGAACAGCTATACAATCTAATAAACACAATAGTAGAATAGAGCCACCACCGATACCACTAACAAACATATAGACAACCACACTGTCAGAACAGCTATAAAATCTAATAAACACAATAGTAGAATAGAGCCACCACCGATGACACTAACAAACATATAGACAACCACACTGTCAGAACAGCTATACAATCTAATAAACACAATAGTAGAATAGAGCAACCACCGATACCACTAACAAACATATAGACAACCACACTGTCAGAACAGCTATAAAATCTAATAAACACAATAGTAGAATAGAGCAACCACCGATACCACTAACAAACATATAGACAACCACACTGTCAGAACAGCTATAAAATCTAATAAACACAATAGTAGAATAGAGCCACCACCGATACCACTAACAAACATATAGACAACCACACTGTCAGAACAGCTATACAATCTAATAAACACAATAGTAGAATAGAGCCACCACCGATACCACTAACAAACATATAGACAACCACACTGTCGGAACAGCTATACAATCTAATAAACACAATCGTAGAATAGAGCCACCACCGATACCACTAACAAACATATAGACAACCACACTGTCAGAACAGCTATACAATCTAATAAACACAATCGTAGAATAGAGCAACCACCGATACCACTAACAAACATATAGACACCACACTGTCAGAACAGCTATACAATCTAATAAACACAATCGTAGAATAGAGCCACCACCGATACCACTAACAAACATATAGACAACCACACTGTCAGAACAGCTATACAATCTAATAAACACAATAGTAGAATAGAGCCACCACCGATACCACTAACAAACATATAGACAACCACACTGTCAGAACAGCTATACAATCTAATAAACACAATAGTAGAATAGAGCCACCACCGATACCACTAACAAACATATAGACAACCACACTGTCAGAACAGCTATACAATCTAATAAACACAATAGTAGAATAGAGCAACCACCGATACCACTAACAAACATATATACAACCACACTGTCAGAACAGCTATACAATCTAATAAACACAATAGTAGAATAGAGCCACCACCGATACAACTAACAAACATATAGACAACCACACTGTCAGAACAGCTATAAAATCTAATAAACACAATAGTAGAATAGAGCCACAACCGATACCACTAACAAACATATAGACAACCACACTGTCAGAACAGTTATAAAATCTAATAAACACAATAGTAGAATAGAGCAACCACCGATACCACTAACAAACATATAGACAACCACACTGTCAGAACAGCTATACAATATAATAAACACAATAGTAGAATAGAGCCACCACCGATACCACTAACAAACATATAGACAACCACACTGTCAGAACAGTATACAATATAATAAACACAATAGTAGAATAGAGCCACCACCGATACCACTAACAAACATATAGACAACCACACTGTCAGAACAGCTATACAATCTAATAAACACAATAGTAGTATAGAGCCAACACCGATACCACTAACAAACATATAGACAACCACACTGTCAGAACAGCTATAAAATCTAATAAACACAATAGTAGAATAGAGCAACCACCGATACCACTAACAAACATATATACAACCACACTGTCAGAACAGCTATACAATCTAATAAACACAATAGTAGAATAGAGCCACCACCGATACCACTAACAAACATATAGACAACCACACTGTCAGAACAGCTATACAATCTAATAAACACAATAGTAGTATAGAGCCAACACCGATACCACTAACAAACATATAGACAACCACACTGTCAGAACAGCTATAAAATCTAATAAACATAATAGTAGAATAGAGCAACCACCGATACCACTAACAAACATATATACAACCACACTGTCAGAACAGCTATACAATCTAATAAACACAATAGTAGAATAGAGCCACCACCGATACCACTAACAAACATATAGACAACCACACTGTCAGAACAGCTATAAAATCTAATAAACACAATAGTAGAATAGAGCCACCACCGATACCAATAACAAACATATAGACAACCACACTGTCAGAACAGCTATACAATCTAATAAACACAATAGTAGAATAGAGCCAACACCGATACCACTAACAAACATATAGACAACCACACTGTCAGAACAGCCATACAATCTAATAAACACAATCGTAGAATAGGGCCACCACCGATACCACTAACAAACATATAGACAACCACACTGTCAGAACAGCTATAAAATCTAATAAACACAATCGTAGAATAGAGCAACCACCGATACCACTAACAAACATATAGACAACCACACTGTCAGAACAGTATACAATCTAATAAACACAATAGTAGAATAGAGCCACCACCGATACCACTAACAAACATATAGACAACCACACTGTCGGAACAGCTATAAAATCTAATAAACACAATAGTAGAATAGAGCAACCACCGATACCACTAACAAACATATAGACAACCACACTGTCAGAACAGCTATAAAATCTAATAAACACAATAGTAGAATAGAGCAACCACCGATAAAACTAACAAACATATAGACAACCACACTGTCAGAACAGCTATAAAATATAATAAACACAATAGTAGAATAGAGCAACCACCGATACCACTAACAAACATATAGACAACCACACTGTCAGAACAGCTATAAAATCTAATAAACACAATCGTAGAATAGAGCCAACACGATACCACTAACAAACATATAGAAAACCACACTGTCAGAACAGCTATAAAATCTAATAAACACAATAGTAGAATAGAGCCACCACCGATACCACTAACAAACATATAGACAACCACACTGTCAGAACAGCTATACAATCTAATAAACACAATCGTAGAATAGAGCCACCACCGATACCACTAACAAACATATAGACAACAACACTGTCAGAACAGTATACAATCTAATAAACACAATCGTAGAATAGAGCCAACACCGATACCACTAACAAACATATAGACAACCACACTGTCAGAACAGCTATGCAATCTAATAAACACAATAGTAGAATAGAGCCACCACCGATACCACTAACAAACATATAGACAACAACACTGTCAGAACAGCTATACAATCTAATAAACACAATCGTAGAACAGAGCCACCACCGATACCACTAACAAACATATAGACAACCACACTGTCAGAACAGCTATACAATCTAATAAACACAATCGTAGAATAGAGCCACCACCGATACCACTAACAAACATATAGACAACCACACTGTCAGAACAGCTATACAATCTAATAAACACAATCGTAGAATAGAGCAACCACCGATACCACTAACAAACATATAGACAACCACACTGTCAGAACAGCTATACAATCTAATAAACACAATCGTAGAATAGAGCAACCACCGATACCACTAACAAACATATAGACAACCACACTGTCAGAACAGCTATACAATCTAATAAACACAATCGTAGAATAGAGCAACCACCGATACCACTAACAAACATATAGACAACCACACTGTCAGAACAGCTATACAATCTAATAAACACAATCGTAGAATAGAGCCACCACCGATACCACTAACAAACATATAGACAACCACACTGTCAGAACAACTATACAATCTAATAAACACAATCGTAGAATAGAGCCACAACCGATACCACTAACAAACATATAGACAACCACACTGTCAGAACAGCAATAAAATCTAATAAACACAATCGTAGAATAGAGCCACCACCGATACCACTAACAAACATATAGACAACCACACTGTCAGAACAGCTATACAATCTAATAAACACAATAGTAGAATAGAGCCACCACCGATACCACTAACAAACATATAGACAACCACACTGTCAGAACAGCTATAAAATATAATAAACACAATCATAGAATAGAGCCACCACCGATACCACTAACAAACATATAGACAACCACACTGTCAGAACAGTATACAATCTAATAAACACAATCGTAGAATAGAGCCACCACCGATACCACTAACAAACATATAGACAACCAAACTGTCAGAACAGCTATACAATCTAATAAACACAATAGTAGAATAGAGCCACCACCGATACCACTAACAAACATATAGACAACCACACTGTCAGAACAGCTATAAAATCTAATAAACACAATAGTAGAATAGAGCCACCACCGATGACACTAACAAACATATAGACAACCACACTGTCAGAACAGCTATAAAATCTAATAAACACAATAGTAGAATAGAGCAACCACCGATACCACTAACAAACATATAGACAACCACACTGTCAGAACAGCTATAAAATCTAATAAACACAATAGTAGAATAGAGCCACCACCGATACCACTAACAAACATATAGACAACCACACTGTCAGAACAGCTATACAATCTAATAAACACAATAGTAGAATAGAGCCACCACCGATACCACTAACAAACATATAGACAACCACACTGTCGGAACAGCTATACAATCTAATAAACACAATCGTAGAATAGAGCCACCACCGATACCACTAACAAACATATAGACAACCACACTGTCAGAACAGCTATACAATCTAATAAACACAATCGTAGAATAGAGCAACCACCGATACCACTAACAAACATATAGACAACCACACTGTCAGAACAGCTATACAATCTAATAAACACAATCGTAGAATAGAGCCACCACCGATACCACTAACAAACATATAGACAACCACACTGTCAGAACAGCTATAAAATCTAATAAACACAATCGTAGAATAGAGCCACCACCGATACCACTAACAAACATATAGACAACCACACTGTCAGAACAGCTATACAATCTAATAAACACAATCGTAGAATAGAGCCACCACCGATACCACTAACAAACATATAGACAACCACACTGTCAGAACAGCTATACAATCTAATAAACACAATAGTAGAATAGAGCCACCACCGATACCACTAACAAACAAATAGACAACCACACTGTCAGAACAGCTATACAATCTAATAAACACAATAGTAGAATAGAGCAACCACCGATACCACTAACAAACATATATACAACCACACTGTCAGAACAGCTATACAATCTAATAAACACAATCGTAGAATAGAGCCACCACCGATACCACTAACAAACATATAGACAACCACACTGTCAGAACAGCTATAAAATCTAATAAACACAATAGTAGAATAGAGCCACAACCGATACCACTAACAAACATATAGACAACCACACTGTCAGAACAGCTATAAAATCTAATAAACACAATAGTAGAATAGAGCCACCACCGATACCAATAACAAACATATAGACAACCACACTGTCAGAACAGCTATACAATCTAATAAACACAATAGTAGAATAGAGCCAACACCGATACCACTAACAAACATATAGACAACCACACTGTCAGAACAGCTATACAATCTAATAAACGCAATCGTAGAATAGGGCCACCACCGATATCACTAACAAACATATAGACAACCACACTGTCATAACAGCTATAAAATCTAATAAACACAATCGTAGAATAGAGCAACCACCGATACCACTAACAAACATATAGACAACCACACTGTCAGAACAGTATACAATCTAATAAACACAATCGTAGAATAGAGCCACCACCGATACCACTAACAAACATATAGACAACCACACTGTCAGAACAGCTATAAAATCTAATAAACACAATAGTAGAATAGAGCAACCACCGATACCACTAACAAACATATAGACAACCACACTGTCAGAACAGCTATAAAATATAATAAACACAATAGTAGAATAGAGCAACCACCGATAAAACTAACAAACATATAGACAACCACACTGTCAGAACAGCTATAAAATATAATAAACACAATAGTAGAATAGAGCAACCACCGATACCACTAACAAACATATAGACAACCACACTGTCAGAACAGCTATAAAATCTAATAAACACAATCGTAGAATAGAGCCAACACCGATACCACTAACAAACATATAGACAACCACACTGTCAGAACAGCTATAAAATCTAATAAACACAATAGTAGAATAGAGCCACCACCGATACCACTAACAAACATATAGACAACCACACTGTCAGAACAGCTATACAATCTAATAAACACAATCGTAGAATAGAGCAACCACCGATACCACTAACAAACATATAGACAACAACACTGTCAGAACAGCTATACAATCTAATAAACACAATCGTAGAATAGAGCCAACACCGATACCACTAACAAACATATAGACAACCACACTGTCAGAACAGCTATACAATCTAATAAACACAATAGTAGAATAGAGCCACCACCGATACCACTAACAAACATATAGACAACAACACTGTCAGAACAGCTATACAATCTAATAAACACAATAGTAGAATAGAGCCACCACCGATACCACTAACAAACATATAGACAACCACACTGTCAGAACAGCTATAAAATCTACTAAACACAATCGTAGAATAGAGCAACCACCGATACCACTAACAAACATATAGACAACCACACTGTCAGAACAGCTATACAATCTAATAAAAACAATCGTAGAATAGAGCAACCACCGATACCACTAACAAACATATAGACAACCACACTGTCAGAACAGCTATACAATCTAATAAACACAATCGTAGAATAGAGCCACCACCGATACCACTAACAAACATATAGACAACCACACTGTCAGAACAGCTATACAATCTAATAAACACAATCGTAGAATAGAGCCACCACCGATACCACTAACAAACATATAGACAACCACACTGTCAGAACAGCTATAAAATCTAATAAACACAATCGTAGAATAGAGCCACCACCGATACCACTAACAAACATATAGACAACCACACTGTCAGAACAGCTATAAAATCTAATAAACACAATAGTAGAATAGAGCAACCACCGATACCACTAACAAACATATAGACAACCACACTGTCAGAACAGCTATACAATCTAATAAACACAATAGTAGAATAGAGCCAACACCGATACCATTAACAAACATATAGACAACCACACTGTCAGAACAGCTATAAAATCTAATAAACACAATAGTAGAATAGAGCAACCACCGATACCACTAGCAAACATATAGACAACCACACTGTCAGAACAGCTATAAAATCTAATAAACACAATAGTAGAATAGAGCAACCACCGATACCACTAACAAACATATAGACAACCACACTGTCAGAACAGTTATACAATCTAATAAACACAATAGTAGAATAGAGCAACCACCGATACCACTAACAAACATATAGACAACCACACTGTCAGAACAGCATACAATATAATAAACACAATAGTAGAATAGAGCCACCACCGATACCACTAACAAACATATAGACAACCACACTGTCATAACAGTATACAATATAATAAACACAATAGTAGAATAGAGCCACCACCGATACCACTAACAAACATATAGACAACCACACTGTCAGAACAGCTATAAAATCTAATAAACACAATAGTAGAATAGAGCCAACACCGATACCACTAACAAACATATAGACAACCACACTGTCAGAACAGCTATAAAATCTAATAAACACAATAGTAGAATAGAGCAACCACCGATACCACTAAAAAACATATAGACAACCACACTGTCAGAACAGTATACAATCTAATAAACACAATAGTAGAATAGAGCCACTACCGATACCACTAACAAACATATAGACAACCACACTGTCAGAACAGCTATAAAATCTAATAAACACAATAGTAGAATAGAGCCACAACCGATACCACTAACACACATATAGACAACCACACTGTCAGAACAGCTATAAAATCTAATAAACACAATTGTAGAATAGAGCCACCACCGATACCAATAACAAACATATAGACAACCACACTGTCAGAACAGCTATACAATCTAATAAACACAATAGTAGAATAGAACCAACACCGATACCACTAACAAACATATAGACAACCACACTGTCAGAACAGCTATAAAATCTAATAAACACAATCGTAGAATAGAGCAACCACCGATACCACTAACAAACATATAGACAACCACACTGTCAGAACAGTATACAATCTAATAAACACAATAGTAGAATAGAGCCACCACCGATACCACTAACAAACATATAGACAACCACACTGTCAGAACAGCTATCAAATCTAATAAACACAATAGTAGAATAGAGCAACCACCGATAAAACTAACAAACATATAGACAACCACACTGTCAGAACAGCTATAAAATATAATAAACACAATAGTAGAATAGAGCAACCACCGATACCACTAACAAACATATAGACAACCACACTGTCAGAACAGCTATAAAATCTAATAAACACAATCGTAGAATAGAGCCAACACCGATACCACTAACAAACATATAGACAACCACACTGTCAGAACAGCTATAAAATCTAATAAACACAATAGTAGAATAGAGCCACCACCGATACCACTAACAAACATATAGACAACCACACTGTCAGAACAGCTATACAATCTAATAAACACAATCGTAGAATAGAGCCACCACCGATACCACTAACAAACATATAGACAACAACACTGTCAGAACAGCTATACAATCTAATAAACACAATCGTAGAATAGAGCCAACACCGATACCACTAACAAACATATAGACAACCACACTGTCAGAACAGCTATACAATCTAATAAACACAATAGTAGAATAGAGCCACCACCGATACCACTAACAAACATATAGACAACAACACTGTCAGAACAGCTATACAATCTAATAAACACAATAGTAGAATAGAGCCACCACCGATACCACTAACAAACATATAGACAACCACACTGTCAGAACAGCTATAAAATCTACTAAATACAATAGTAGAATAGAGCCACCACCGATACCACTAACAAACATATAGACAACCACACTGTCAGAACAGCTATACAATCTAATAAATACAATCGTAGAATAGAGCCACCACCGATACCACTAACAAACATAGAGACAACCACACTGTCAGAACAGCTATACAATCTAATAAACACAATCATAGAATAGAGCCACCACCGATACCACTAACAAACATATAGACAACCACACTGTCAGAACAGCTATACAATCTAATAAACACAATAGTAGAATAGAGCAACCACCGATACCACTAACAAACATATAGACAACCACACTGTCAGAACAGCTATACAATCTAATAAACACAATCGTAGAATAGAGCCACCACCGATACCACTAACAAACATATAGACAACCACACTGTCAGAACAGCTATACAATCTAATAAACACAATAGTAGAATAGAGCAACCACCGATAAAACTAACAAACATATAGACAACCACACTGTCAGAACAGCTATAAAATATAATAAACACAATAGTAGAATAGAGCAACCACCGATACCACTAACAAACATATAGACAACCACACTGTCATAACAGCTATAAAATATAATAAACACAATAGTAGAATAGAGCAACCACCGATAAAACTAACAAACATATAGACAACCACACTGTCAGAACAGCTATAAAATATAATAAACACAATAGTAGAATAGAGCAACCACCGATACCACTAACAAACATATAGACAACCACACTGTCATAACAGCTATAAAATATAATAAACACAATAGTAGAATAGAGCAACCACCGATAAAACTAACAAACATATAGACAACCACACTGTCAGAACAGCTATACAATCTAATAAACACAATCGAAGAATAGAGCCACAACCAATACCACTAACAAACATATAGACAACCACACTGTCAGAACAGCTATACAATCTACTAAACACAATAGTAGAATAGAGCCACCACCGATACCACTAACAAACATATAGACAACCACACTGTCAGAACAGCTATACAATCTAATAAACACAATAGTAGAATAGAGCAACCACCGATACCACTAACAAACATATATACAACCACACTGTCAGAACAGCTATACAATCTACTAAACAAAATAGTAGAATAGAGCCACCACCGATGACACTAACAAACATATAGACAACCACACTGTCAGAACAGCTATAAAATCTAATAAACACAATAGTAGAATAGAGCAACCACCGATACCACTAACAAACATATAGACAACCACACTGTCAGAACAGCTATACAATCTAATAAACACAATCGTAGAATAGAGCCACCACCGATACCACTAACAAACATATAGACAACCACACTGTCAGAACAGCTATACAATCTAATAAACACAATCGTAGAATAGAGCCACAACCGATACCACTAACAAACATATAGACAACCAAACTGTCAGAACAGCTATACAATCTAATAAACACAATAGTAGAATAGAGCCACCACCGATACCACTAACAAACATATAGACAACCACACTGTCAGAACAGCTATAAAATCTAATAAACACAATAGTAGAATAGAGCAACCACCGATACCACTAACAAACATATAGACAACCACACTGTCAGAACAGTTATAAAATCTAATAAACACAATAGTAGAATAGAGCAACCACCGATAAAACTAACAAACATATAGACAACCACACTGTCAGAACAGCTATACAATCTAATAAACACAATCGTAGAATAGAGCCACCACCGATACCACTAACAAACATATAGACAACCACACTGTCAGAACAGCTATAAAATCTAATAAACACAATAGTAGAATAGAGCCACCACCGATACCACTAACAAACATATAGACAACCACACTGTCAGAACAGCTATACAATCTAATAAACACAATCGTAGAATAGAGCAACCACCGATACCACTAACAAACATATAAACAACCACACTGTCAGAACAGCTATAAAATCTAATAAACACAATAGTAGAATAGAGCCACCACCGATACCACTAACAAACATATAGACAACCACACTGTCAGAACAGCTATAAAATCTAATAAACACAATCGTAGAATAGAGCAACCACCGATACCACTAACAAACATATAGACAACCACACTGTCAGAACAGCTATACAATCTAATAAACACAATAGTAGAATAGAGCCAACACCGATACCACTAACAAACATATAGACAACCACACTGTCAGAACAGCTATACAATCTAATAAACACAATAGTAGAATAGAGCCAACACCGATACCACTAACAAACATATAGACAACCACACTGTCAGAACAGCTATAAAATCTAATAAACACAATAGTAGAATAGAGCAACCACCGATACCACTAACAAACATATAGACAACCACACTGTCAGAACAGCTATAAAATCTAATAAACACAATCGTAGAATAGAGCCACCACCGATACCACTAACAAACTTATAGACAACCACACTGTCAGAACAGCTATAAAATCTAATAAACACAATAGTAGAATAGAGCCACAACCGATACCACTAACAAACATATAGACAACCACACTGTCAGAACAGCTATAAAATCTAATAAACACAATAGTAGAATAGAGCCACCACCGATACCAATAACAAACATATAGACAACCACACTGTCAGAACAGTATACAATCTAATAAACTCAATAGTAGAATAGAGCCACCACCGATACCAATAACAAACATATAGACAACCACACTGTCAGAACAGTATACAATCTAATAAACACAATAGTAGAATAGAGCCACCACCGATACCACTAACAAACATATAGACAACCACACTGTCAGAACAGCTATAAAATCTAATAAACACAATAGTAGAATAGAGCCACAACCGATACCACTAACAAACATATAGACAACCACACTGTCAGAACAGCTATAAAATCTAATAAACTCAATAGTAGAATAGAGCCACCACCGATACCAATAACAAACATATAGACAACCACACTGTCAGAACAGCTATACAATCTAATAAACACAATAGTAGAATAGAGCCAACACCGATACCACTAACAAACATATAGACAACCACACTGTCAGAACAGCTATAAAATCTAATAAACACAATCGTAGAATAGAGCAACCACCGATACCACTAACAAACATATAGACAACCACACTGTCAGAACAGTATACAATCTAATAAACACAATAGTAGAATAGAGCCACCACCGATACCACTAACAAACATATAGACAACCACACTGTCAGAACAGCTATAAAATCTAATAAACACAATAGTAGAATAGAGCAACCACCGATAAAACTAACAAACATATAGACAACCACACTGTCAGAACAGCTATAAAATCTAATAAACACAATCGTAGAATAGAGCAACCACCGATACCACTAACAAACATATAGACAACCACACTGTCAGAACAGCTATAAAATCTAATAAACACAATCGTAGAATAGAGCAACCACCGATACCACTAACAAACATATAGACAACCACACTGTCAGAACAGTATACAATCTAATAAACACAATAGTAGAATAGAGCCACCACCGATACCACTAACAAACATATAGACAACCACACTGTCAGAACAGCTATAAAATCTAATAAACACAATAGTAGAATAGAGCAACCACCGATACCACTAACAAACATATAGACAACCACACTGTCAGAACAGCTATAAAATCTAATAAACACAATCGTAGAATAGAGCAACCACCGATACCACTAACAAACATATAGACAACCACACTGTCAGAACAGCTATAAAATATAATAAACACAATAGTAGAATAGAGCAACCACCGATACCACTAACAAACATATAGACAACCACACTGTCAGAACAGTTATAAAATCTAATAAACACAATAGTAGAATAGAGCCACCACCGATACCACTAACAAACATATAGACAACCACACTGTCAGAACAGTTATAAAATCTAATAAACACAATAGTAGAATAGAGCCACAACCGATACCACTAACAAACATATAGACAACCACACTGTCAGAACAGCTATAAAATCTAATAAACACAATAGTAGAATAGAGCCACCACCGATACCAATAACAAACATATAGACAACCACACTGTCAGAACAGCTATACAATCTAATAAACACAATAGTAGAATAGAGCAACCACCGATACCACTAACAAACATATAGACAACCACACTGTCAGAACAGCTATAAAATCTAATAAACACAATCGTAGAATAGAGCAACCACCGATACCACTAACAAACATATAGACAACCACACTGTCAGAACAGTATACAATCTAATAAACACAATAGTAGAATAGAGCCACCACCGATACCACTAACAAACATATAGACAACCACACTGTCAGAACAGCTATAAAATCTAATAAACACAATAGTAGAATAGAGCAACCACCGATAAAACTAACAAACATATAGACAACCACACTGTCAGAACAGCTATAAAATCTAATAAACACAATCGTAGAATAGAGCAACCACCGATACCACTAACAAACATATAGACAACCACACTGTCAGAACAGCTATAAAATCTAATAAACACAATCGTAGAATAGAGCAACCACCGATACCACTAACAAACATATAGACAACCACACTGTCAGAACAGTATACAATCTAATAAACACAATAGTAGAATAGAGCAACCACCGATACCACTAACAAACATATAGACAACCACACTGTCAGAACAGCTATAAAATCTAATAAACACAATCGTAGAATAGAGCAACCACCGATACCACTAACAAACATATAGACAACCACACTGTCAGAACAGCTATAAAATATAATAAACACAATAGTAGAATAGAGCAACCACCGATACCACTAACAAACATATAGACAACCACACTGTCAGAACAGCTATAAAATCTAATAAACACAATAGTAGAATAGAGCAACCACCGATACCACTAACAAACATATAGACAACCACACTGTCAGAACAGCTATAAAATCTAATAAACACAATCGTAGAATAGAGCCAACACCGATACCACTAACAAACATATAGACAACCACACTGTCAGAACAGCTATAAAATCTAATAAACACAATAGTAGAATAGAGCAACCACCGATACCACTAACAAACATATAAACAACCACACTGTCAGAACAGTTATAAAATCTAATAAACACAATAGTAGAATAGAGCCACAACCGATACCACTAACAAACATATAGACAACCACACTGTCAGAACAGCTATAAAATCTAATAAACACAATAGTAGAATAGAGCCACAACCGATACCACTAACAAACAAATAGACAACCACACTGTCAGAACAGCTATACAATCTAATAAACACAATCGTAGAATAGAGCCACCACCGATACCACTAACAAACATATAGACAACCACACTGTCAGAACAGCCATAAAATATAATAAACACAATCGTAGAATAGAGCCACCACCGATACCACTAACAAACATATAGACAACCACACTGTCAGAACAGCTATACAATCTAATAAACACAATAGTAGAATAGAGCCAACACCGATACCACTAACAAACATATAGACAACCACACTGTCAGAACAGCTATACAATCTAATAAACACAATCGTAGAATAGAGCAACCACCGATACCACTAACAAACATATAGACAACCACACTGTCAGAACAGCTATACAATCTAATAAACACAATCGTAGAATAGAGCCACCACCGATACCACTAACAAACATATAGACAACCACACTGTCAGAACAGCCATAAAATATAATAAACACAATCGTAGAATAGAGCCACCACCGATACCACTAACAAACATATAGACAACCACACTGTCAGAACAGCTATACAATCTAATAAACACAATAGTAGAATAGAGCCAACACCGATACCACTAACAAACATATAGACAACCACACTGTCAGAACAGCTATAAAATCTAATAAACACAATAGTAGAATAGAGCAACCACCGATACCACTAACAAACATATAGACAACCACACTGTCAGAACAGTATACAATCTAATAAACACAATAGTAGAATAGAGCCACCACCGATACCATTAACAAACATATAGACAACCACACTGTCAGAACAGCTATAAAATCTAATAAACACAATAGTAGAATAGAGCCACAACCGATACCACTAACAAACATATAGACAACCACACTGTCAGAACAGCTATAAAATATAATAAACACAATAGTAGAATAGAGCAACCACCGATACCACTAACAAACATATATACAACCACACTGTCAGAACAGCTATACAATCTAATAAACACAATAGTAGAATAGAGCCAACACCGATACCACTAACAAACATATAGACAACCACACTGTCAGAACAGCTATAAAATCTAATAAACACAATCGTAGAATAGAGCAACCACCGATACCACTAACAAACATATAGACAACCACACTGTCAGAACAGTATACAATCTAATAAACACAATAGTAGAATAGAGCCACCACCGATACCACTAACAAACATATAGACAACCACACTGTCAGAACAGCTATAAAATCTAATAAACACAATAGTAGAATAGAGCAACCACCGATAAAACTAACAAACATATAGACAACCACACTGTCAGAACAGCTATAAAATATAATAAACACAATAGTAGAATAGAGCAACCACCGATACCACTAACAAACATATAGACAACCACACTGTCAGAACAGCTATAAAATCTAATAAACACAATCGTAGAATAGAGCCAACACCGATACCACTAACAAACATATAGACAACCACACTGTCAGAACAGCTATAAAATCTAATAAACACAATAGTAGAATAGAGCCACCACCGATACCACTAACAAACATATAGACAACCACACTGTCAGAACAGCTATACAATCTAATAAACACAATCGTAGAATAGAGCCACCACCGATACCACTAACAAACATATAGACAACAACACTGTCAGAACAGCTATGCAATCTAATAAACACAATCGTAGAATAGAGCCAACACCGATACCACTAACAAACATATAGACAACAACACTGTCAGAACAGCTATACAATCTAATAAACACAATAGTAGAATAGAGCCACCACCGATACCACTAACAAACATATAGACAACCACACTGTCAGAACAGCTAAAAAATCTACTAAACACAATAGTAGAATAGAGCCACCACCGATACAACTAACAAACATATAGACAACCACACTGTCAGAACAGCTATACAATCTAATAAATACAATCGTAGAATAGAGCCACCACCGATACCACTAACAAACATAGAGACAACCACACTGTCAGAACAGTATACAATCTAATAAACACAATCATAGAATAGAGCCACCACCGATACCACTAACAAACATATAGACAACCACACTGTCAGAACAGCTATACAATCTAATAAACACAATAGTAGAATAGAGCCACCACCGATACCACTAACAAACATATAGACAACCACACTGTCAGAACAGCTATACAATCTAATAAACACAATAGTAGAATAGAGCCACCACCGATACCACTAACAAGCATATAGACAACCACACTGTCAGAACAGCTATACAATCTAATAAACACAATAGTAGAATAGAGCAACCACCGATGACACTAACAAACATATAGACAACCACACTGTCAGAACAGCTATACAATCTAATAAACACAATAGTAGAATAGAGCCACCACCGATACCACTAACAAACATATAGACAACCACACTGTCAGAACAGCTATACAATCTAATAAACACAATAGTAGAATAGAGCCACCACCGATGACACTAACAAACATATAGACAACCACACTGTCAGAACAGCTATAAAATCTAATAAACACAATCGTAGAATAGAGCCACAACCGATACCACTAAAAAACATAGAGACAACCACACTGTCAGAACAGCTATAAAATCTAATAAACACAATCGTAGAATAGGGCCACCACCGATACCACTAACAAACATATAGACAACCACACTGTCAGAAAAGCTATAAAATCTAATAAACACAATCGTAGAATAGAGCCACCACCGATACCACTAACAAACATATAGACAACCACACTGTCAGAACAGCTATAAAATCTAATAAACACACCGTAGAATAGAGCCACCACCGATACCACTAACAAACATATAGACAACCACACTGTCTGAACAGTTATAAAATCTAATAAACACAATCGTAGAATAGAGCCAACACCGATACCACTAACAAACATATAGACAACCACGCTGTCAGAACAGCTATAAAATCTGATAAATACAATCGAAGAATAGAGAACCAACCAATACCACTAACAAACATATAGACAACCACACTGTCAGAACAGCTATAAAATCTAATAAATACAATCGAAGAATAGAGAACCAACCAATACCACTAACAAACATATAGACAACCACACTCTCAGAACAGCTATACAATCTAATAAACACAATAGTAGAATAGAGCCACCACCGATAACACTAGCAAACATATAGACAATCACACTGTCAGAACAGCTATGAAAATCTAATAAATACAATCGTAGAATAGAGCCACCACCGATACCACTAACAAACATATAGACAACAACACTGTCAGAACAGCTATACAATCTAATAAACACAATCGTAGAATAGAGCCACCACCGATACCACTAACAAACATATAGACAACCACACTGTCAGAACAGCTATACAATCTAATAAACACAATCGTAGAATAGAGCCACAACCGATACCACTAACAAACATATAGACAACCACACTGTCAGAACAGCTATAAAATCTAATAAACACAATCGTAGAATAAGGCCACCACCGATACCACTAACAAACATATAGACAACCACACTGTCAGAAAAGCTATAAAATCTAATAAACACAATCGTAGAATAGAGCCACCACCGATACCACTAACAAACATATAGACAACCACACTGTCAGAACAGCTATAAAATCTAATAAACACACCGTAGAATAGAGCCACCACCGATACCACTAACAAACATATAGACAACCACACTGTCAGAACAGCTATACAATCTAATAAATACAATCGAAGAATAGAGCCACAACCAATACCACTAACAAACATATAGACAACCACACTGTCTGAACAGTTATAAAATCTAATAAACACAATCGTAGAATAGAGCCAACACCGATACCACTAACAAACATATAGACAACCACGCTGTCAGAACAGCTATAAAATCTAATAAATACAATCGAAGAATAGAGAACCAACCAATACCACTAACAAACATATAGACAACCACACTCTCAGAACAGCTATAAAATCTAATAAATACAATCGAAGAATAGAGAACCAACCAATACCACTAACAAACATATAGACAACCACACTCTCAGAACAGCTATAAAATCTAATAAATACAATCGAAGAATAGAGCCACCACCGATACCACTAACAAACATATAGACAACCACACTGTCAGAACAGTTATAAAATCTAATAAATACAATCGTAGAATAGAGCCACCACCGATACCACTAACAAACATATAGACAACCACACTGTCAGAACAGCTATAAAATCTAATAAATACAATCGAAGAATAGAGCCACAACCAATACCACTAACAAACATATAGACAACCACACTGTCAGAACAGTTATAAAATCTAATAAATACAATCGAAGAATAGAGCCACCACCGATACCACTAACAAACATATAGACAACCACACTGTCAGAACAGCTATAAAATCTAATAAATACAATCGTAGAATAGAGCCACCACCGATACCACTAACAAACATATAGACAACCACACTGTCAGAACAGCTATAAAATCTAATAAATACAATCGAAGAATAGAGCCACCACCGATACCACTAACAAACATATAGACAACCACACTGTCAGAACAGCTATAAAATCTAATAAATACAATCGTAGAATAGAGCCACCACCGATACCACTAACAAACATATAGACAACCACACTGTCAGAACAGCTATACAATCTAATAAATACAATCGAAGAATAGAGAACCAACCAATACCACTAACAAACATATAAACAACCACACTCTCAGAACAGCTATACAATCTAATAAACACAATAGTAGAATAGAGCCACCACCGATAACACTAGCAAACATATTGACAATCACACTGTCAGAACAGCTATGAAAATCTAATAAATACAATCGTAGAATAGAGCCACCACCGATACCACTAACAAACATATAGACAACAACACTGTCAGAACAGCTATACAATCTAATAAACACAATCGTAGAATAGAGCCACCACCGATACCATTAACAAACATATAGACAACCACACTGTCAGAACAGCTATACAATCTAATAAACACAATCGTAGAATAGAGCAACCACCGATACCACTAACAAACATATAGACAACCACACTGTCAGAACAGCTATAAAATCTAATAAATACAATCGTAGAATAGAGCCACCACCGATACCACTAACAAACATATAGACAACCACACTGTCTGAACAGCTATACAATCTAATAAATACAATCGAAGAATAGAGCCACAACCAATACCACTAACAAACATATAGACAACCACACTCTCAGAACAGCTATACAATCTAATAAACACAATAGTAGAATAGAGCCACCACCGATAACACTAGCAAACATATAGACAATCACACTGTCAGAACAGCTATGAAAATCTAATAAATACAATCGTAGAATAGAGCCACCACCGATACCACTAACAAACATATAGACAACAACATTGTCAGAACAGCTATACAATCTAATAAACACAATCGTAGAATAGAGCCACCACCGATACCACTAACAAACATATAGACAACCACACTGTCAGAACAGTATACAATCTAATAAACACAATCGTAGAATAGAGCCACCACCGATACCACTAACAAACATATAGACAACCACACTGTCAGAACAGCTATAAAATATAATAAACACAATAGTAGAATAGAGCCAACACCGATACCACTAACAAACATATAGACAACCAAACTGTCAGAACACCTATAAAATCTAATAAACACAATCGTAGAATAGAGCCACCACCGATACCACTAGCAAACATATAGATAACCACACTGTCAGAACAGCTATAAAATCTAATAAATACAATCGTAGAATAGAGCCACCACCGATACCACTAGCAAACATATAGACAACCACACTGTCAGAACAGCTATACAATCTAATAAACACAATCGTAGAATAGAGCCACCACCGATACCACTAACAAACATATAGACAACCACACTGTCAGAACAGTATACAATCTAATAAACACAATCGTAGAATAGAGCCACCACCGATACCACTAACAAACATATAGACAACCACACTGTCAGAACAGCTATACAATCTAATAAACACAATCGTAGAATAGAGCCACCACCGATACCACTAACAAACATACAGACAACCACACTGTCAGAACAGTTATACAATCTAATAAACACAATCATAGAATAGAGCCACAACCGATACCACTAACAAACATATAGACAACCACACTGTCAGAACAGCTATAAAATATAATAAACACAATAGTAGAATAGAGCCAACACCGATACCACTAACAAACATATAGACAACCAAACTGTCAGAACACCTATAAAATCTAATAAACACAATCGTAGAATAGAGCCACCACCGATACCACTAGCAAACATATAGATAACCACACTGTCAGAACAGCTATAAAATCTAATAAATACAATCGTAGAATAGAGCCACCACCGATACCACTAGCAAACATATAGACAACCACACTGTCAGAACAGCTATACAATCTAATAAACACAATCGTAGAATAGAGCCACCACCGATACCACTAACAAACATATAGACAACCACACTGTCAGAACAGTATACAATCTAATAAACACAATCGTAGAATAGAGCCACCACCGATACCACTAACAAACATATAGACAACCACACTGTCAGAACAGCTATACAATCTAATAAACACAATCGTAGAATAGAGCCACCACCGATACCACTAACAAACATACAGACAACCACACTGTCAGAACAGTTATACAATCTAATAAACACAATCATAGAATAGAGCCACAACCGATACCACTAACAAACATATAGACAACCACACTGTCAGAACAGCTAAAAAATCTAATAAACACAATCGTAGAACAGAGCCACCACCGATACCACTAACAAACATATAGACAACCACACTGTCAGAACAGCTATACAATCTAATAAACACAATCGTAGAATAGAGCCACCACCGATACCACTAACAAACATATAGACAACCACACTGTCAGAACAGCTATAAAATCTAATAAACACAATCGTAGAATAGAGCCACCACCGATACCACTAACAAACATATAGACAACCACACTGTCAGAACAGCTATAAAATCTAATAAACACAATCGTAGAATAGAGCCACCACCGATACCACTAACAAACATATAGACAACCACACTGTCAGAACAGCCATAAAATCTAATAAACACAATCGTAGAATAGAGCCACCACCGATACCACTAACAAACATATAGACAACCACACTGTCAGAACAGCCATAAAATCTAATAAATACAATCGTAGAATAGAGCCACCACCGATACCACTAACAAACATATAGACAACCACACTGTCAGAACAGTTATAAAATCTAATAAACACAATAGTAGAATAGAGCCACCACCGATACCACTAACAAACATATAGACAACCACACTATCAGAACAGCTATACAATCTAATAAACACAATCGTAGAATAGAGCCACCACCGATACCACTAACAAACATATAGACAACAACACTGTCAGAACAGCCATAAAATCTAATAAACACAATCGTAGAATAGAGCCACCACCGATACCACTAACAAACATATAGACAACCACACTGTCAGAACAGCTATAAAATCTAATAAATACAATCGTAGAATAGAACCACCACCGATACCACTAACAAACTTATAGACAACCACACTGTCAGAACAGCTATACAATCTAATAAACACAATAGTAGACTTAATAAATGTTTTGTACAACTCTGAACTGACAACATTTTATTTTTATAACAGAAGAAAAGTGTTATAAACTATAATACGATCTACATATCAGGACGAATGACAATGCATATTTCTTATACAATATAAAATTCTCAAGCGATAAATATGTGTTATCATATTGCATGTTCGTTATTACTTTCTTTAGTAATTATTGACAAATATGGTTATTTAGATTACAATAACAATTTGACAAACACATAATAAAACGCTACCTTGGTCATATCTCACATTATATGTATGTTACATATTGTCAATACAAAAATACCTTCTTTTGTAGATATTGTCATATGTTGAAATTTAAACTCAAGTGATCTTTACCTGGTGCCTGTTAAAATGGGTTAATTTCGGTATATATCACATTACATGTATATTAAATATTACAAAAGCAAAGTAACAAAAACAAACATAATTATTTACTGATTTTTTTGTTTGATTTTTTTCTTGCAAAAACATCAATACTGTTGTTTTACCATAGGCCTCCTACAAATATCAATTTTATTGTGACATAATGTGTATCTTGATCACCAACTGAGAATCTAAGGACTACTGATCAACGTTAGAAATATTGTTATACTAAGCAGTTGGATTTTGATTCCAAGTTTTAGATTAATGTTTATTAAAATGTGCATAGAGCAATTTGAGAATTGGCTTGGTTTTGCCGACTGCTTCAAAACGTTAGAGAAAACCGAACTGGCAATCAAGAATGCACAATCTAGAGGCACTAGTAACATTGGGAACAAGACACAGAACGAAGACAAATAAAACAAAAAACACAACACAGATAACTATAAAGATGAGTAATACGGACAATACCAACAACAACAGTGGCGATGGACATCAATAATATGACGTAACCATATATCGAGGAGTCGTCGGGGCCGCAAACCTAAATATAACGAGGAGTCGTCGGGGCCACGAACCTACATATAGCGAAGAATCACCGGGAGCGGTTAACTTACATATAACGAGGAGTCGTCGGGGCTGCGAACATACATATAAAGAGGAGTCGTCGGGTCCGGGCACCTACATATAACGAGGAGTCGTCGGAGCCACGGACCTACACATAACGAAGAGTCTTCAAGGCGAACAATTTGCATATAACCTGGAGACGTCGGGGCGCCAACCTAAATATGACGAGGAGTTGCCGGGGCCGGGAACCTACATATAATGAAGAGGCGTCGGGGGCAGATAACTTACATATAACGAGGAGTCGTCGGGGCTGCGAACATACATATAAAGAGGAGTCGTCGGGTCCGAGCACCTACATATAACGAGGAGTCGTCGGGGCCACGGACCTACATATTACGAAGAGTCTTCAAGGCGAAGAATTTGCATATAACCTGGAGACGTTGGGGGCGCCAACCTACATATGACGAGGAGACGTCGGGGCTGCGAACATACATATAAAGAGGAGTCGTCGGGTCCGAGCACCTACATATAACGAGGAGTCGTCGGAACTGACAACTTATATATGTCGCTGTCGCGACCTATATTCCTATGGCATCATTGATATTATCGCAATGCTCTGGTGGAATCACATGGAGGAGCATGTAGGTCATAGAATATTTCCGTTGAGGATAAAAAGGGTAATAAAGTTCCTTAGTTGTGCTAGTTGAATCAGATATGCAAACTAACCTTCGGTCGATACATAAAACACTGTCTTCGGATGGACGTTATCTACAGAACTAGCTTAGTACAGTAACTAAAACATTTCATCCTGCAATTGACCTACGTTATCTAAAGAACTAGCTTAGTACAGTAACTAAAAGATTTTATCCTGCAATTGACCTACGTTATCTAAAGAACTAGCTTAGTATAGTAGCAAAAAGATTTCATCCTGCAATTGACCTACGTTATCTAAAGAACTAGCTTAGTATAGTAACTTAAAGATTTTATCCTGCAATTGATCTACGTTATCTAAAGAACTAGCTTAGTACAGTAGCTAAAAGATTTTATCCTCAAATTGACCTACCTTATCTAAAGAACTAGCTTAGTACAGTAACTAAAAGATTTTATCCTGCAATTGACCTACGTTATCTAAAGAACTAGCTTAGTACAGTAACTAAAATATTTTATCCTGCAATTGACCTACGTTATCTAAAGAACTAGCTTAGTACAGTAACTAAAGATTTTATCCTGCAATTGACCTACGTTATCTAAAGAACTAGCTTAGTACAGTAACAAAAAGATTTTATCCTGCAATTGACCTACGTTATCTAAAGAACTAACTTAGTACAGTAACTAAAATATTGTATGCTGTAATTGACCTACGTTATCTAAAGAACTAACTTAGTACAGTAGCAAAAAGATTTCATCCTGTAATAGACCTACGTTATCTAAAGAACTAACTTAGTACAGTAGCAAAAAGATTTCATCCTGTAATAGACCTACGTTATCTAAAGAACTAACTTAGTACAGTAGCAAAAAGATTTCATCCTGTAATAGACCTACGTTATCTAAAGAACTAACTTAGTACAGTAGCAAAACGATTTCATCCTGTAATAGACCTACGTTATCTAAAGAACTAACTTAGTACAGTAGCAAAAATATTTCATCCTGTAATAGACCTACGTTATCTAAAGAACTAACTTAGTACAGTAGCAAAAAGATTTCATCCTGTAATAGACCTACGTTATCTAAAGAACTAACTTAGTACAGTAGCAAAAAGATTTCATCCTGCAATAGACCTACGTTATCTAAAGAACTAACTTAGTACAGTAGCAAAAAGATTTCATCCTGTAATAGACCTACGTTATCTAAAGAACTAACTTAGTACAGTAGCAAAAAGATTTCATCCTGTAATAGACCTACGTTATCTAAAGAACTAACTTAGTACAGTAGCAAAAAGATTTCATCCTGTAATAGACCTACGTTATCTAAAGAACTAACTTAGTACAGTAGCAAAAAGATTTCATCCTGTAATAGACCTACGTTATCTAAAGAACTAACTTAGTACAGTAGCAAAAAGATTTCATCCTGTAATAGACCTACGTTATCTAAAGAACTAACTTAGTACAGTAGCAAAAAGATTTCATCCTGTAATAGACCTACGTTATCTAAAGAACTAACTTAGTACAGTAGCAAAAATATTTCATCCTGTAATAGACCTACGTTATCTAAAGAACTAACTTAGTACAGTAGCAAAAAGATTTCATCCTGTAATAGGCCTACGTTATCTAAAGAACTAACTTAGTACAGTAACTAAAGATTTCATCCTGTAATAGACCTACGTTATCTAAAGAACTAACTTAGTACAGTAGCAAAAAGATTTCATCCTGTAATAGACCTACGTTATCTAAAGAACTAACTTAGTACAGTAGCAAAAAGATTTCATCCTGTAATAGACCTACGTTATCTAAAGAACTAACTTAAGACAGTAGCAAAAAGATTTCATCCTGTAATAGACCTACGTTATCTAAAGAACTAACTTAGTACAGTAGCAAAAAGATTTCATCCTGTAATAGACCTACGTTATCTAAAGAACTAACTTAGTACAGTAGCAAAAAGAGTTCATCCTGTAATAGACCTACGTTATCTAAAGAACTAACTTAGTACAGTAGCAAAAAGATTTCATCCTGTAATAGACCTACGTTATCTAAAGAACTAACTTAGTACAGTAGCAAAAAGATTTCATCCTGTAATAGACCTACGTTATCTAAAGAACTAACTTAGTACAGTAGCAAAAAGATTTCATCCTGTAATAGACCTACGTTATCTAAAGAACTAACTTACTACAGTAACTAAAAGATTTTATCCTGCAATTGACCTACGTTATCTAAAGAACTAGCTTAGTACAGTAACTAAAAGATTTTATCCTGCAATCGACCTACGTTATCTAAAGAACTAACTTAGTACAGTAACTAAAAGATTTTTTCCTGCAATTGACCTACGTTATCTAAAGAACTAACTTAGTACAGTAGCAAAAAGATTTCATCCTGTAATAGACCTACGTTATCTAAAGAACTAACTTAGTACAGTAGCAAAAAGATTTCATCCTGTAATAGACCTACGTTATCTAAAGAACTAACTTAGTACAGTAACTAAAAGATTTTATCCTGCAATTGACCTACGTTATCTAAAGAACTAGCTTAGTACAGTAACTAAAAGATTTTATCCTGCAATCGACCTACGTTATCTAAAGAACTAACTTAGTACAGTAGCAAAAAGATTTCATCCTGTAATAGACCTACGTTATCTAAAGAACTAACTTAGTACAGTAGCAAAAAGATTTCATCCTGTAATAGACCTACGTTATCTAAAGAACTAACTTAGTACAGTAGCAAAAAGATTTCATCCTGTAATAGACCTACGTTATCTAAAGAACTAACTTAGTACAGTAGCAAAAAGATTTCATCCTGTAATAGACCTACGTTATCTAAAGAACTAACTTAGTACAGTAGCAAAAAGATTTCATCCTGTAATAGACCTACGTTATCTAAAGAACTAACTTCGTACAGTAGCAAAAAGATTTCATCCTGTAATAGACCTACGTTATCTAAAGAACTAACTTAGTACAGTAGCAAAAAGATTTCATCCTGTAATAGACCTACGTTATCTAAAGAACTAACTTAGTACAGTAACTAAAAGATTTTATCCAGCAATTGACCTACGTTATCTAAAGAACTAACTTAGTACAGTAGCAAAAAGATTTCATCCTGTAATAGACCTACGTTATCTAAAGAACTAACTTAGTACAGTAGCAAAAAGATTTCATCCTGTAATAGACCTACGTTATCTAAAGAACTAACTTAGTACAGTAGCAAAAAGATTTCATCCTGCAATAGACCTACGTTATCTAAAGAACTAACTTAGTACAGTAGCAAAAAGATTTCATCCTGTAATAGACCTACGTTATCTAAAGAACTAACTTAGTACAGTAGCAAAAAGATTGCATCCTGTAATAAACCTACGTTATCTAAAGAACTAACTTAGTACAGTAGCAAAAAGATTTCATCCTGTAATAGACCTACGTTATCTAAAGAACTAACTTAGTACAGTAGCAAAAAGATTTCATCCTGTAATAGACCTACGTTATCTAAAGAACTAACTTAGTACAGTAGCAAAAAGATTTCATCCTGTAATAGACCTACGTTATCTAAAGAACTAACTTAGTACAGTAGCAAAAAGATTTCATCCTGTAATAGACCTACGTTATCTAAAGAACTAACTTAGTACAGTAACTAAAGATTTCATCCTGTAATAGACCTACGTTATCTAAAGAACTAACTTAGTACAGTAGCAAAAAGATTTCATCCTGTAATAGACCTACGTTATCTAAAGAACTAACTTAGTACAGTAGCAAAAAGATTTCATCCTGTAATAGACCTACGTTATCTAAAGAACTAACTTAGTACAGTAGCAAAAAGATTTCATCCTGTAATAGACCTACGTTATCTAAAGAACTAACTTAGTACAGTAGCAAAAAGATTTCATCCTGTAATAGACCTACGTTATCTAAAGAACTAACTTAGTACAGTAGCAAAAAGATTTCATCCTGTAATAGACCTACGTTATCTAAAGAACTAACTTAGTACAGTAGCAAAAATATTTCATCCTGTAATAGACCTACGTTATCTAAAGAACTAACTTAGTACAGTAGCAAAAAGATTTCATCCTGTAATAGACCTAGTTATCTAAAGAACTAACTTAGTACAGTAGCAAAAAGATTTCATCCTGTAATAGACCTACGTTATCTAAAGAACTAACTTAGTACAGTAGCAAAAAGATTTCATCCTGTAATAGACCTACGTTATCTAAAGAACTAACTTAGTACAGTAGCAAAAAGATTTCATCCTGTAATAGACCTACGTTATCTAAAGAACTAACTTAGTACAGTTGCAAAAAGATTTCATCCTGTAATAGACCTACGTTATCTAAAGAACTAACTTAGTACAGTAGCAAAAAGATTTCATCCTGTAATAGACCTACGTTATCTAAAGAACTAACTTAGTACAGTAGCAAAAAGATTTCATCCTGTAATAGACCTACGTTATCTAAAGAACTAACTTAGTACAGTAGCAAAAAGATTTCATCCTGTAATAGACCTACGTTATCTAAAGAACTAACTTAGTACAGTAGCAAAAAGTTTTCATCCTGTAATAGACCTACGTTATCTAAAGAACTAACTTAGTACAGTAACTAAAGATTTCATCCTGTAATAGACCTGCGTTATCTAAAAAACTAACTTAGTACAGTAGCAAAAAGATTTCATCCTGTAATAGACCTACGTTATCTAAAGAACTAACTTAGTACAGTAGCAAAAAGATTTCATCCTGTAATAGACCTACGTTATCTAAAGAACTAACTTAGTACAGTAGCAAAAAGATTTCATCCTGTAATAGACCTACGTTATCTAAAGAACTAACTTAGTACAGTAACTAAAGATTTCATCCTGTAATAGACCTGCGTTATCTAAAGAACTAACTTAGTACAGTAGCAAAAAGATTTCATCCTGTAATAGACCTACGTTATCTAAAGAACTAACTTAGTACAGTAGCAAAAAGATTTCATCCTGTAATAGACCTACGTTATCTAAAGAACTAACTTAGTACAGTAACTAAAAGATTTTATCCTGCAATTGACCTACGTTATCTAAAGAACTAGCTTAGTACAGTAACTAAAAGATTTTATCCTGCAATCGACATACGTTATCTAAAGAACTAACTTAGTACAGTAGCAAAAAGATTTCATCCTGTAATAGACCTACGTTATCTAAAGAACTAACTTAGTACAGTAGCAAAAAGATTTCATCCTGTAATAGACCTACGTTATCTAAAGAACTAACTTAGTACAGTAGCAAAAAGATTTCATCCTGTAATAGACCTACGTTATCTAAAGAACTAACTTAGTACAGTAGCAAAAAGATTTCATCCTGTAATAGACCTACGTTATCTAAAGAACTAACTTAGTACATTAGCAAAAAGATTTCATCCTGTAATAGACCTACGTTATCTAAAGAACTAACTTCGTACAGTAGCAAAAAGATTTCATCCTGTAATAGACCTACGTTATCTAAAGAACTAACTTAGTACAGTAGCAAAAAGATTTCATCCTGTAATAGACCTACGTTATCTAAAGAACTAACTTAGTACAGTAACTAAAAGATTTTATCCTGCAATTGACCTACGTTATCTAAAGAACTAACTTAGTACAGTAGCAAAAAGATTTCATCCTGTAATAGACCTACGTTATCTAAAGAACTAACTTAGTACAGTAGCAAAAAGATTTCATCCTGTAATAGACCTACGTTATCTAAAGAACTAACTTAGTACAGTAGCAAAAAGATTTCATCCTGCAATAGACCTACGTTATCTAAAGAACTAACTTAGTACAGTAGCAAAAAGATTTCATCCTGTAATAGACCTACGTTATCTAAAGAACTAACTTAGTACAGTAGCAAAAAGATTTCATCCTGTAATAGACCTACGTTATCTAAAGAACTAACTTAGTACAGTAGCAAAAAGATTTCATCCTGTAATAGACCTACGTTATCTAAAGAACTAACTTAGTACAGTAGCAAAAAGATTTCATCCTGTAATAGACCTACGTTATCTAAAGAACTAACTTAGTACAGTAGCAAAAAGATTTCATCCTGTAATAGACCTACGTTATCTAAAGAACTAACTTAGTACAGTAGCAAAAAGATGTCATCCTGTAATAGACCTACGTTATCTAAAGAACTAACTTAGTACAGTAACTAAAAGATTTCATCCTGTAATAGACCTACGTTATCTAAAGAACTAACTTAGTACAGTAGCAAAAAGATTTCATCCTGTAATAGACCTACGTTATCTAAAGAACTAACTTAGTACAGTAACTAAAGATTTCATCCTGTAATAGACCTACGTTATCTAAAGAACTAACTTAGTACAGTAGCAAAAAGAATTCATCCTGTAATAGACCTACGTTATCTAAAGAACTAACTTAGTACAGTAGCAAAAAGATTTCATCCTGTAATAGACCTACGTTATCTAAAGAACTAACTTAGTACAGTAGCAAAAAGATTTCATCCTGTAATAGACCTACGTTATCTAAAGAACTAACTTAGTACAGTAGCAAAAAGATTTCATCCTGTAATAGACCTACGTTATCTAAAGAACTAACTTAGTACAGTAGCAAAAAGATTTCATCCTGTAATAGACCTACGTTATCTAAAGAACTAACTTAGTACAGTAGCAAAAAGATTTCATCCTGCAATAGACCTACGTTATCTAAAGAACTAACTTAGTACAGTAGCAAAAAGATTTCATCCTGTAATAGACCTACGTTATCTAAAGAACTAACTTAGTACAGTAGCAAAAAGATTTCATCCTGTAATAGACCTACGTTATCTAAAGAACTAACTTAGTACAGTAGCAAAAAGATTTCATCCTGTAATAGACCTACGTTATCTAAAGAACTAGCTTAGTACAGTAACTAAAAGATTTTATCCTGCAATCGACCTACGTTATCTAAAGAACTAACTTAGTACAGTAACTAAAAGATTTTTTCCTGCAATTGACCTACGTTATCTAAAGAACTAACTTAGTACAGTAGCAAAAAGATTTCATCCTGTAATAGACCTACGTTATCTAAAGAACTAACTTAGTACAGTAGCAAAAAGATTTCATCCTGTAATAGACCTACGTTATCTAAAGAACTAACTTAGTACAGTAACTAAAAGATTTTATCCTGCAATTGACCTACGTTATCTAAAGAACTAGCTTAGTACAGTAACTAAAAGATTTGATCCTGCAATCGACCTACGTTATCTAAAGAACTAACTTAGTACAGTAGCAAAAAGATTTCATCCTGTAATAGACCTACGTTATCTAAAGAACTAACTTAGTACAGTAGCAAAAAGATTTCATCCTGTAATAGACCTACGTTATCTAAAGAACTAACTTAGTACAGTAGCAAAAAGATTTCATCCTGTAATAGACCTACGTTATCTAAAGAACTAACTTAGTACAGTAACTAAAAGATTTTATCCTGCAATTGACCTACGTTATCTAAAGAACTAACTTAGTACAGTAGCAAAAAGATTTCATCCTGTAATAGACCTACGTTATCTAAAGAACTAACTTAGTACAGTAGCAAAAAGATTTCATCCTGTAATAGACCTACGTTATCTAAAGAACTAACTTAGTACAGTAGCAAAAAGATTTCATCCTGCAATAGACCTACGTTATCTAAAGAACTAACTTAGTACAGTAGCAAAAAGATTTCATCCTGTAATAGACCTACGTTATCTAAAGAACTAACTTAGTACAGTAGCAAAAAGATTTCATCCTGTAATAGACCTACGTTATCTAAAGAACTAACTTAGTACAGTAGCAAAAAGATTTCATCCTGTAATAGACCTACGTTATCTAAAGAACTAACTTAGTACAGTAGCAAAAAGATTTCATCCTGTAATAGACCTACGTTATCTAAAGAACTAACTTAGTACAGTAGCAAAAAGACGTCATCCTGTAATAGACCTACGTTATCTAAAGAACTAACTTAGTACAGTAGCAAAAAGATTTCATCCTGTAATAGACCTACGTTATCTAAAGAACTAACTTAGTACAGTAACTAAAGATTTCATCCTGTAATAGACCTACGTTATCTAAAGAACTAACTTAGTACAGTAGCAAAAAGAATTCATCCTGTAATAGACCTACGTTATCTAAAGAACTAACTTAGTACAGTAGCAAAAAGATTTCATCCTGTAATAGACCTACGTTATCTAAAGAACTAACTTAGTACAGTAGCAAAAAGATTTCATCCTGTAATAGACCTACGTTATCTAAAGAACTAACTTAGTACAGTAGCAAAAAGATTTCATCCTGTAATAGACCTACGTTATCTAAAGAACTAACTTAGTACAGTAGCAAAAAGATTTCATCCTGTAATAGACCTACGTTATCTAAAGAACTAACTTAGTACAGTAGCAAAAAGATTTCATCCTGCAATAGACCTACGTTATCTAAAGAACTAACTTAGTACAGTAGCAAAAAGATTTCATCCTGTAATAGACCTACGTTATCTAAAGAACTAACTTAGTACAGTAGCAAAAAGATTTCATCCTGTAATAGACCTACGTTATCTAAAGAACTAACTTAGTACAGTAGCAAAAAGATTTCATCCTGTAATAGACCTACGTTATCTAAAGAACTAACTTAGTACAGTTGCAAAAAGATTTCATCCTGTAATAGACCTACGTTATCTAAAGAACTAACTTAGTACAGTAGCAAAAAGATTTCATCCTGTAATAGACCTACGTTATCTAAAGAACTAACTTAGTACAGTAGCAAAAAGATTTCATCCTGTAATAGACCTACGTTATCTAAAGAACTAACTTAGTACAGTAGCAAAAAGATTTCATCCTGTAATAGACCTACGTTATCTAAAGAACTAACTTAGTACAGTAGCAAAAAGTTTTCATCCTGTAATAGACCTACGTTATCTAAAGAACTAACTTAGTACAGTAACTAAAGATTTCATCCTGTAATAGACCTGCGTTATCTAAAAAACTAACTTAGTACAGTAGCAAAAAGATTTCATCCTGTAATAGACCTACGTTATCTAAAGAACTAACTTAGTACAGTAGCAAAAAGATTTCATCCTGTAATAGACCTACGTTATCTAAAGAACTAACTTAGTACAGTAGCAAAAAGATTTCATCCTGTAATAGACCTACGTTATCTAAAGAACTAACTTAGTACAGTAACTAAAGATTTCATCCTGTAATAGACCTGCGTTATCTAAAGAACTAACTTAGTACAGTAGCAAAAAGATTTCATCCTGTAATAGACCTACGTTATCTAAAGAACTAACTTAGTACAGTAGCAAAAAGATTTCATCCTGTAATAGACCTACGTTATCTAAAGAACTAACTTAGTACAGTAACTAAAAGATTTTATCCTGCAATTGACCTACGTTATCTAAAGAACTAGCTTAGTACAGTAACTAAAAGATTTTATCCTGCAATCGACATACGTTATCTAAAGAACTAACTTAGTACAGTAGCAAAAAGATTTCATCCTGTAATAGACCTACGTTATCTAAAGAACTAACTTAGTACAGTAGCAAAAAGATTTCATCCTGTAATAGACCTACGTTATCTAAAGAACTAACTTAGTACAGTAGCAAAAAGATTTCATCCTGTAATAGACCTACGTTATCTAAAGAACTAACTTAGTACAGTAGCAAAAAGATTTCATCCTGTAATAGACCTACGTTATCTAAAGAACTAACTTAGTACATTAGCAAAAAGATTTCATCCTGTAATAGACCTACGTTATCTAAAGAACTAACTTCGTACAGTAGCAAAAAGATTTCATCCTGTAATAGACCTACGTTATCTAAAGAACTAACTTAGTACAGTAGCAAAAAGATTTCATCCTGTAATAGACCTACGTTATCTAAAGAACTAACTTAGTACAGTAACTAAAAGATTTTATCCTGCAATTGACCTACGTTATCTAAAGAACTAACTTAGTACAGTAGCAAAAAGATTTCATCCTGTAATAGACCTACGTTATCTAAAGAACTAACTTAGTACAGTAGCAAAAAGATTTCATCCTGTAATAGACCTACGTTATCTAAAGAACTAACTTAGTACAGTAGCAAAAAGATTTCATCCTGCAATAGACCTACGTTATCTAAAGAACTAACTTAGTACAGTAGCAAAAAGATTTCATCCTGTAATAGACCTACGTTATCTAAAGAACTAACTTAGTACAGTAGCAAAAAGATTTCATCCTGTAATAGACCTACGTTATCTAAAGAACTAACTTAGTACAGTAGCAAAAAGATTTCATCCTGTAATAGACCTACGTTATCTAAAGAACTAACTTAGTACAGTAGCAAAAAGATTTCATCCTGTAATAGACCTACGTTATCTAAAGAACTAACTTAGTACAGTAGCAAAAAGATTTCATCCTGTAATAGACCTACGTTATCTAAAGAACTAACTTAGTACAGTAGCAAAAAGATGTCATCCTGTAATAGACCTACGTTATCTAAAGAACTAACTTAGTACAGTAACTAAAAGATTTCATCCTGTAATAGACCTACGTTATCTAAAGAACTAACTTAGTACAGTAGCAAAAAGATTTCATCCTGTAATAGACCTACGTTATCTAAAGAACTAACTTAGTACAGTAACTAAAGATTTCATCCTGTAATAGACCTACGTTATCTAAAGAACTAACTTAGTACAGTAGCAAAAAGAATTCATCCTGTAATAGACCTACGTTATCTAAAGAACTAACTTAGTACAGTAGCAAAAAGATTTCATCCTGTAATAGACCTACGTTATCTAAAGAACTAACTTAGTACAGTAGCAAAAAGATTTCATCCTGTAATAGACCTACGTTATCTAAAGAACTAACTTAGTACAGTAGCAAAAAGATTTCATCCTGTAATAGACCTACGTTATCTAAAGAACTAACTTAGTACAGTAGCAAAAAGATTTCATCCTGTAATAGACCTACGTTATCTAAAGAACTAACTTAGTACAGTAGCAAAAAGATTTCATCCTGCAATAGACCTACGTTATCTAAAGAACTAACTTAGTACAGTAGCAAAAAGATTTCATCCTGTAATAGACCTACGTTATCTAAAGAACTAACTTAGTACAGTAGCAAAAAGATTTCATCCTGTAATAGACCTACGTTATCTAAAGAACTAACTTAGTACAGTAGCAAAAAGATTTCATCCTGTAATAGACCTACGTTATCTAAAGAACTAACTTAGTACAGTAGCAAAAAGATTTCATCCTGTAATAGACCTACGTTATCTAAAGAACTAACTTAGTACAGTAGCAAAAAGATTTCATCCTGTAATAGACCTACGTTATCTAAAGAACTAACTTAGTACAGTAGCAAAAAGATTTCATCCTGTAATAGACCTACGTTATCTAAAGAACTAACTTAGTACAGTAGCAAAAAGATTTCATCCTGTAATAGACCTACGTTATCTAAAGAACTAACTTAGTACAGTAGCAAAAAGATTTCATCCTGTAATAGACCTACGTTATCTAAAGAACTAACTTAGTACAGTAACTAAAGATTTCATCCTGTAATAGACCTGCGTTATCTAAAGAACTAACTTAGTACAGTAGCAAAAAGATTTCATCCTGTAATAGACCTACGTTATCTAAAGAACTAACTTAGTACAGTAGCAAAAAGATTTCATCCTGTAATAGACCTACGTTATCTAAAGAACTAACTTAGTACAGTAGCAAAAAGATTTCATCCTGTAATAGACCTACGTTATCTAAAGAACTAACTTAGTACAGTAGCAAAAAGATTTCATCCTGTAATAGACCTACGTTATCTAAAGAACTAACTTAGTACAGTAGCAAAAAGATTTCATCCTGTAATAGACCTACGTTATCTAAAGAACTAACTTAGTACAGTAGCAAAAAGATTTCATCCTGTAATAGACCTACGTTATCTAAAGAACTAACTTAGTACAGTAGCAAAAAGATTTCATCCTGTAATAGACCTACGTTATCTAAAGAACTAACTTAGTACAGTAGCAAAAAGATTTCATCCTGTAATAGACCTACGTCATCTAAAGAACTAACTTAGTACAGTAGCAAAAAGATTTCATCCTGTAATAGACCTACGTTATCTAAAGAACTAACTTAGTACAGTAGCAAAAAGATTTCATCCTGTAATAGACCTACGTTATCTAAAGAACTAACTTAGTACAGTAGCAAAAAGATTTCATCCTGTAATAGACCTACGTTATCTAAAGAACTAACTTAGTACAGTAGCAAAAAGATTTCATCCTGTAATAGACCTACGTTATCTAAAGAACTAACTTAGTACAGTAACTAAAGATTTCATCCTGTAATAGACCTGCGTTATCTAAAGAACTAACTTAGTACAGTAGCAAAAAGATTTCATCCTGTAATAGACCTACGTTATCTAAAGAACTAACTTAGTACAGTAGCAAAAAGATTTCATCCTGTAATAGACCTACGTTATCTAAAGAACTAACTTAGTACAGTAGCAAAAAGATTTCATCCTGTAATAGACCTACGTTATCTAAAGAACTAACTTAGTACAGTAGCAAAAAGATTTCATCCTGTAATAGACCTACGTTATCTAAAGAACTAACTTAGTACAGTAGCAAAAAGATTTCATCCTGTAATAGACCTACGTTATCTAAAGAACTAACTTAGTACAGTAGCAAAAAGATTTCATCCTGTAATAGACCTACGTTATCTAAAGAACTAACTTAGTACAGTAGCAAAAAGATTTCATCCTGTAATAGACCTACGTTATCTAAAGAACTAACTTAGTACAGTAGCAAAACGATTTCATCCTGTAATAGACCTACGTTATCTAAAGAACTAACTTAGTACAGTAGCAAAAAGATTTCATCCTGTAATAGACCTACGTTATCTAAAGAACTAACTTAGTACAGTAGCTAAAAGATTTTATCCTGCAATTGACCTACGTTATCTAAAGAACTAGCTTAGTACAGTAACTAAAAGATTTTATCCTGCAATCGACCTACGTTATCTAAAGAACTAACTTAGTACAGTAACTAAAAGATTTTTTCCTGCAATTGACCTACGTTATCTAAAGAACTAACTTAGTACAGTAGCAAAAAGATTTCATCCTGTAATAGACCTACGTTATCTAAAGAACTAACTTAGTACAGTAGCAAAAAGATTTCATCCTGTAATAGACCTACGTTATCTAAAGAACTAACTTAGTACAGTAGCAAAAAGATTTCATCCTGTAATAGACCTACGTTATCTAAAGAACTAACTTAGTACAGTAACTAAAAGATTTTATCCTGCAATTGACCTACGTTATCTAAAGAACTAGCTTAGTACAGTAACTAAAAGATTTTATCCTGCAATCGACCTACGTTATCTAAAGAACTAACTTAGTACAGTAACTAAAAGATTTTTTCCTGCAATTGACCTACGTTATCTAAAGAACTAACTTAGTACAGTAGCAAAAAGATTTCATCCTGTAATAGACCTACGTTATCTAAAGAACTAACTTAGTACAGTAGCAAAAAGATTTCATCCTGTAATAGACCTACGTTATCTAAAGAACTAACTTAGTACAGTAACTAAAAGATTTTATCCTGCAATTGACCTACGTTATCTAAAGAACTAGCTTAGTACAGTAACTAAAAGATTTTATCCTGCAATCGACCTACGTTATCTAAAGAACTAACTTAGTACAGTAGCAAAAAGATTTCATCCTGTAATAGACCTACGTTATCTAAAGAACTAACTTAGTACAGTAGCAAAAAGTTTTCATCCTGTAATAGACCTACGTTATCTAAAGAACTAACTTAGTACAGTAGCAAAAAGATTTCATCCTGTAATAGACCTACGTTATCTAAAGAACTAACTTAGTACAGTAGCAAACAGATTTCATCCTGTAATAGACCTACGTTATCTAAAGAACTAACTTAGTACAGTAGCAAACAGATTTCATCCTGTAATAGACCTACGTTATCTAAAGAACTAACTTCGTACAGTAGCAAAAACATTTCATCCTGTAATAGACCTACGTTATCTAAAGAACTAACTTAGTACAGTAGCAAAAAGATTTCATCCTGTAATAGACCTACGTTATCTAAAGAACTAACTTAGTACAGTAACTAAAAGATTTTTTCCTGCAATTGACCTACGTTATCTAAAGAACTAACTTAGTACAGTAACAAAAAGATTTCATCCTGCAATCGACCTACGTTATCTAAAGAACTAACTTAGTACAGTAACTAAAAGATTTTTTCCTGCAATTGACCTACGTTATCTAAAGAACTAACTTAGTACAGTAACTAAAATATTTTATGCTGTAATTGACCTACGTTATCTAAAGAACTAGCTTAGTACAGTAACTAAAAGATTTCATCCTGTAATAGACCTACGTTATCTAAAGAACTAACTTAGTACAGTAGCAAAACGATTTCATCCTGTAATAGACCTACGTTATCTAAAGAACTAACTTAGTACAGTAGCAAAAAGATTTCATCCTGTAATAGACCTACGTTATCTAAAGAACTAACTTAGTACAGTAACTAAAAGATTTTCTCCTGCAATTGACCTACGTTATCTAAAGAACTAGCTTAGTACAGTAACTAAAAGATTTTATCCTGCAATCTACCTACGTTATCTAAAGAACTAACTTAGTACAGTAACTAAAAGATTTTTTCCTGCAATTGACCTACGTTATCTAAAGAACTAACTTAGTACAGTAACTAAAATATTTTATGCTGTAATTGACCTACGTTATCTAAAGAACTAGCTTAGTACAGTAACTAAAAGATTTCATCCTGTAATAGACCTACGTTATCTAAAGAACTAACTTAGTACAGTAACTAAAAGATTTTATCCTGCAATTGACCTACGTTATCTAAAGAACTAGCTTAGTACAGTAACTAAAAGATTTTATCCTGCAATTGACATATGTTATCTAAAAAACTAGCTTAGTACAGTAACTAAAAGATTTCATCCTGTAATAGACCTACGTTATCTAAAGAACTAACTTAGTACAGTAACTAAAAGATTTTATCCTGCAATCGACCTACGTTATCTAAAGAACTAACTTAGTACAGTAACTAAAAGATTTTTCCTGCAATTGACCTACGTTATCTAAAGAACTAACTTAGTACAGTAACTGAAATATTTTATGCTGTAATTGACCTACGTTATCTAAAGAACTAGCTTAGTACAGTAACTAAAAGATTTCATCCTGTAATAGACCTATGTTATCTAAAGAACTAACTTAGTACAGTAACTAAAAGATTTTATCCTGCAATTGACCTACGTTATCTAAAGAACTAGCTTAGTACAGTAACTAAAAGATTTTATCCTGCAATTGACCTACGTTATCTAAAGAACTAGCTTAGTGCAGTAACTAAATTTTTTTATCCTGTAATTGACGTACGTTATCTAAAGAACTAACTTAGTACAGTAACTAAAAGATTTTTTCCTGCAATTGACCTACGTTATCTAAAGAACTAACTTAGTACAGTAACTAAAATATTTTATGCTGTAATTGACCTACGTTATCTAAAGAACTAGCTTAGTGCAGTAACTAAAAGATTTTATCCTGCAATCGACCTACGTTATCTAAAGAACTAACTTAGTACAGTAACTAAAAGATTTTTTCCTGCAATTGACCTACGTTATCTAAAGAACTAACTTAGTACAGTAACTAAAATATTTTATGCTGTAATTGACCTACGTTATCTAAAGAACTAGCTTAGTACAGTAACTAAAAGATTTCATCCTGTAATAGACCTACGTTATCAAAAGAACTAACTTAGTACAGTAACTAAAAGATTTTATCCTGCAATTGACCTACGTTATCTAAAGAACTAGCTTAGTACAGTAACTAAAAGATTTTATCCTGCAATCGACCTACGTTATCTAAAGAACTAGCTTAGTACAGTAACTAAAAGATTTTATCCTGCAATAGACCTACGTTATCTAAAGAACTAACTTAGTGCAGTAACTAAAAGATTTTATCCTGCAATCGACCTACGTTATCTAAAGAACTAGCTTAGTACAGTAACTAAAAGATTTTATCCTGCAATTGACCTACGTTATCTAAAGAACTAACTTAGTACAGTAACTAAAAGATTTTTTCCTGCAATTGACCTACGTTATCTAAAGAACTAACTTAGTACAGTAACTAAAAGATTTTATCCTGCAATTGACCTACGTTATTTAAAGAACTAGCTTAGTGCAGTAACAAATTTTTTTATCCTGTAATTGACCTACGTTATCTAAAGAACTAGCTTAGTGCAGTGACTAAAAGATTTCATCCTGCAATAGACCTACGTTATCTACAGAACTAACTTAGTACAGTAACTAAGATATTTTATGCTGTAATTGACCTACGTTATCTAAAGAACTAGCTTAGTATAGTAACTAAAAGATTTCATCCTGTAATAGACCTACGTTATCTAAAGAACTAACTTAGTACAGTAACTAAAAGATTTTATCCTGCAATTGACCTACGTTATCTAAAGAACTAGCTTAGTACAGTAACTAAAAGATTTTATCCTGCAATCGACCTACGTTATCTAAAGAACTAACTTAGTACAGTAACTAAAAGATTTTTTCCTGCAATTGACCTACGTTATCTAAAGAACTAACTTAGTACAGTAACTAAAAGATTTTATCCTGCAATTGACCTACGTTATCTAAAGAACTAGCTTAGTACAGTAACTAAACGATTTTATCCTGCAATCGACCTACGTTATCTAAAGAACTAACTTAGTACAGTAGCAAAACGATTTCATCCTGTAATAGACCTACGTTATCTAAAGAACTAACTTAGTACAGTAGCAAAAAGATTTCATCCTGTAATAGACCTACGTTATCTAAAGAACTAACTTAGTACAGTAACTAAAAGATTTTATCCTGCAATTGACCTACGTTATCTAAAGAACTAGCTTAGTACAGTAACTAAAAGATTTTATCCTGCAATCGACCTACGTTATCTAAAGAACTAACTTAGTACAGTAACTAAAAGATTTTTTCCTGCAATTGACCTACGTTATCTAAAGAACTAACTTAGTACAGTAGCAAAAAGATTTCATCCTGTAATAGACCTACGTTATCTAAAGAACTAACTTAGTACAGTAGCAAGAAGATTTCATCCTGTAATAGACCTACGTTATCTAAAGAACTAACTTAGTACAGTAGCAAAAAGATTTCATCCTGTAATAGACCTACGTTATCTAAAGAACTAACTTAGTACAGTAACTAAAAGATTTTATCCTGCAATTGACCTACGTTATCTAAAGAACTAGCTTAGTACAGTAACTAAAAGATTTTATCCTGCAATCGACCTACGTTATCTAAAGAACTAACTTAGTACAGTAACTAAAAGATTTTTTCCTACAATTGACCTACGTTATCTAAAGAACTAACTTAGTACAGTAGCAAAAAGATTTCATCCTGTAATAGACCTACGTTATCTAAAGAACTAACTTAGTACAGTAGCAAAAAGATTTCATCCTGTAATAGACCTACGTTATCTAAAGAACTAACTTAGTACAGTAACTAAAAGATTTTTTCCTGCAATTGACCTACGTTATCTAAAGAACTAACTTAGTACAGTAACTAAAATATTTTATGCTGTAATTGACCTACGTTATCTAAAGAACTAGCTTAGTACAGTAACTAAAAGATTTCATCCTGTAATAGACCTACGTTATCTAAAGAACTAACTTAGTACAGTAACTAAAAGATTTTATCCTGCAATTGACCTACGTTATCTAAAGAACTAGCTTAGTACAGTAACTAAAAGATTTTATCCTGCAATTGACCTACGTTATCTAAAGAACTAGCTTAGTACAGTAACTAAAAGATTTTATCCTGCAATTGACCTACGTTATTTAAAGAACTAGCTTAGTGCAGTAACAAATTTTTTTATCCTGTAATTGACCTACGTTATCTAAAGAACTAGCTTAGTGCAGTGACTAAAAGATTTCATCCTGCAATAGACCTACGTTATCTACAGAACTAACTTAGTACAGTAACTAAGATATTTTATGCTGTAATTGACCTACGTTATCTAAAGAACTAGCTTAGTATAGTAACTAAAAGATTTCATCCTGTAATAGACCTACGTTATCTAAAGAACTAACTTAGTACAGTAACTAAAAGATTTTATCCTGCAATTGACCTACGTTATCTAAAGAACTAGCTTAGTACAGTAACTAAAAGATTTTATCCTGCAATCGACCTACGTTATCTAAAGAACTAACTTAGTACAGTAACTAAAAGATTTTTTCCTGCAATTGACCTACGTTATCTAAAGAACTAACTTAGTACAGTAACTAAAAGATTTTATCCTGCAATTGACCCACGTTATCTAAAGAACTAGCTTAGTACAGTAACTAAACGATTTTATCCTGCAATCGACCTACGTTATCTAAAGAACTAACTTAGTACAGTAGCAAAACGATTTCATCCTGTAATAGACCTACGTTATCTAAAGAACTAACTTAGTACAGTAGCAAAAAGATTTCATCCTGTAATAGACCTACGTTATCTAAAGAACTAACTTAGTACAGTAACTAAAAGATTTTATCCTGCAATTGACCTACGTTATCTAAAGAACTAGCTTAGTACAGTAACTAAAAGATTTTATCCTGCAATCGACCTACGTTATCTAAAGAACTAACTTAGTACAGTAACTAAAAGATTTTTTCCTGCAATTGACCTACGTTATCTAAAGAACTAACTTAGTACAGTAGCAAAAAGATTTCATCCTGTAATAGACCTACGTTATCTAAAGAACTAACTTAGTACAGTAGCAAGAAGATTTCATCCTGTAATAGACCTACGTTATCTAAAGAACTAACTTAGTACAGTAGCAAAAAGATTTCATCCTGTAATAGACCTACGTTATCTAAAGAACTAACTTAGTACAGTAACTAAAAGATTTTATCCTGCAATTGACCTACGTTATCTAAAGAACTAGCTTAGTACAGTAACTAAAAGATTTTATCCTGCAATCGACCTACGTTATCTAAAGAACTAACTTAGTACAGTAACTAAAAGATTTCATCCTGCAATTGACCTACGTTATCTAAAGAACTAACTTAGTACAGTAGCAAAAAGATTTCATCCTGTAATAGACCTACGTTATCTAAAGAACTAACTTAGTACAGTAGCAAAAAGATTTCATCCTGTAATAGACCTACGTTATCTAAAGAACTAACTTAGTACAGTAACTAAAAGATTTTATCCTGCAATTGACCTACGTTATCTAAAGAACTAGCTTAGTACAGTAACTAAAAGATTTTTACCTGCAATCGACCTACGTTATCTAAAGAACTAACTTAGTACAGTAGCAAAAAGATTTCATCCTGTAATAGACCTACGTTATCTAAAGAACTAACTTAGTACAGTAGCAAAAAGATTTCATCCTGTAATAGACCTACGTTATCTAAAGAACTAACTTAGTACAGTAGCAAAAAGATTTCATCCTGTAATAGACCTACGTTATCTAAAGAACTAACTTAGTACAGTAGCAAAAAGATTTCATCCTGTAATAGACCTACGTTATCTAAAGAACTAACTTAGTACAGTAGCAAAAAGATTTCATCCTGTAATAGACCTACGTTATCTAAAGAACTAACTTCGTACAGTAGCAAAAACATTTCATCCTGTAATAGACCTACGTTATCTAAAGAACTAACTTAGTACAGTAGCAAAAAGATTTCATCCTGTAATAGACCTACGTTATCTAAAGAACTAACTTAGTACAGTAACTAAAAGATTTTATCCTGCAATTGACCTACGTTATCTAAAGAACTAGCTTAGTACAGTAACTAAAAGATTTCATCCTGCAATCGACCTACGTTATCTAAAGAACTAACATAGTACAGTAACTAAAAGATTTTTTCCTGCAATTGACCTACGTTATCTAAAGAACTAACTTAGTACAGTAGCAAAAAGATTTCATCCTGCAATTGACCTACGTTATCTAAAGAACTAACTTAGTACAGTAACTAAAATATTTTATGCTGTAATTGACCTACGTTATCTAAAGAACTAGCTTAGTACAGTAACTAAAAGATTTCATCCTGTAATAGACCTACGTTATCTAAAGAACTAACTTAGTACAGTAGCAAAAAGATTTCATCCTGTAATAGACCTACGTTATCTAAAGAACTAACTTAGTACAGTAGCAAAAAGATTTCATCCTGTAATAGACCTACGTTATCTAAAGAACTAACTTAGTACAGTAACTAAAAGATTTTATCCTGCAATTGACCTACGTTATCTAAAGAACTAGCTTAGTACAGTAACTAAAAGATTTTATCCTGCAATCTACCTACGTTATCTAAAGAACTAACTTAGTACAGTAACTAAAAGATTTTTTCCTGCAATTGACCTACGTTATCTAAAGAACTAACTTAGTACAGTAACTAAAATATTTTATGCTGTAATTGACCTACGTTATCTAAAGAACTAGCTTAGTACAGTAACTAAAAGATTTCATCCTGTAATAGACCTACGTTATCTAAAGAACTAACTTAGTACAGTAACTAAAAGATTTTATCCTGCAATTGACCTACGTTATCTAAAGAACTAGCTTAGTACAGTAACTAAAAGATTTTATCCTGCAATTGACATATGTTATCTAAAAAACTAGCTTAGTACAGTAACTAAAAGATTTCATCCTGTAATAGACCTACGTTATCTAAAGAACTAACTTAGTACAGTAACTAAAAGATTTTATCCTGCAATCGACCTACGTTATCTAAAGAACTAACTTAGTACAGTAACTAAAAGATTTTTCCTGCAATTGACCTACGTTATCTAAAGAACTAACTTAGTACAGTAACTAAACTATTTTATGCTGTAATTGACCTACGTTCTCTAAAGAACTAGCTTAGTACAGTAACTAAAAGATTTCATCCTGTAATAGACCTATGTTATCTAAAGAACTAACTTAGTACAGTAACTAAAAGATTTTATCCTGCAATTGACCTACGTTATCTAAAGAACTAGCTTAGTACAGTGACTAAAAGATTTTATCCTGCAATTGACCTACGTTATCTAAAGAACTAGCTTAGTGCAGTAACTAAATTTTTGTATCCTGTAATTGACGTACGTTATCTAAAGAACTAACTTAGTACAGTAACTAAAAGATTTTTTCCTGCAATTGACCTACGTTATCTAAAGAACTAACTTAGTACAGTAACTAAAATATTTTATGCTGTAATTGACCTACGTTATCTAAAGAACTAGCTTAGTGCAGTAACTAAAAGATTTTATCCTGCAATCGACCTACGTTATCTAAAGAACTAACTTAGTACAGTAACTAAAAGATTTTTTCCTGCAATTGACCTACGTTATCTAAAGAACTAACTTAGTACAGTAACTAAAATATTTTATGCTGTAATTGACCTACGTTCTCTAAAGAACTAGCTTAGTACAGTAACTAAAAGATTTCATCCTGTAATAGACCTATGTTATCTAAAGAACTAACTTAGTACAGTAACTAAAAGATTTTTTCCTGTAATTGACCTACGTTATCTAAAGAACTAACTTAGTACAGTAACTAAAAGATTTTTTCCTGCAATTGACCTACGTTATCTAAAGAACTAACTTAGTACAGTAACTAAAAGATTTTATCCTGCAATTGACCTACGTTATCTAAAGAACTAGCTTAGTGCAGTAACTATTTTTTTTTATCCTGTAATTGACGTACGTTATCTAAAGAACTAACTTAGTACAGTAACTAAAAGATTTTTTCCTGCAATTGACCTACGTTATCTAAAGAACTAACTTAGTACAGTAACTAAAATATTTTATGCTGTAATTGACCTACGTTATCTAAAGAACTAGCTTAGTGCAGTAACTAAAAGATTTTATCCTGCAATTGACCTACGTTATCTAAAGAACTAACTTAGTACAGTAACTAAAAGATTTTATCCTGCAATCGACCTACGTTATCTAAAGAACTAGCTTAGTACAGTAACTAAAAGATTTTATCCTGCAATTGACCTACGTTATCTAAAGAACTAACTTAGTACAGTAACTAAAAGATTTTTTCCTGCAATTGACCTACGTTATCTAAAGAACTAACTTAGTACAGTAACTAAAATATTTTATGCTGTAATAGACCTACGTTATCTAAAGAACTAGCTTAGTACAGTAACTAAAAGATTTCATCCTGTAATAGACCTACGTTATCTAAAGAACTAACTTAGTACAGTAACTAAAAGATTTTATCCTGCAATTGACCTACGTTATCTAAAGAACTAGCTTAGTACAGTAACTAAAAGATTTTATCCTGCAATTGACCTACGTTATCTAAAGAACTAGCTTAGTACAGTAACTAAAAGATTTTATCCTGCAATTGACCTACGTTATTTAAAGAACTAGCTTAGTGCAGTAACAATTTTTTTTATCCTGTAATTGACCTACGTTATCTAAAGAACTAGCTTAGTGCAGTGACTAAAAGATTTCATCCTGCAATAGACCTACGTTATCTACAGAACTAACTTAGTACAGTAACTAAGATATTTTATGCTGTAATTGACCTACGTTATCTAAAGAACTAGCTTAGTATAGTAACTAAAAGATTTCATCCTGTAATAGACCTACGTTATCTAAAGAACTAACTTAGTACAGTAACTAAAAGATTTTATCCTGCAATTGACCTACGTTATCTAAAGAACTAGCTTAGTACAGTAACTAAAAGATTTTATCCTGCAATCGACCTACGTTATCTAAAGAACTAACTTAGTACAGTAACTAAAAGATTTTTTCCTGCAATTGACCTACGTTATCTAAAGAACTAACTTAGTACAGTAACTAAAATATTTTATGCTGTAATTGACCTACGTTATCGAAAGAACTAGCTTAGTACAGTAGCAAAAAGATTTCATCCTGTAATAGACCTACGTTATCTAAAGAACTAACTTAGTACAGTAACTAAAAGATTTTATCCTGCAATTGACCTACGTTATCTAAAGAACTAGCTTAGTACAGTAACTAAACGATTTTATCCTGCAATCGACCTACGTTATCTAAAGAACTAACTTAGTACAGTAGCAAAACGATTTCATCCTGTAATAGACCTACGTTATCTAAAGAACTAACTTAGTACAGTAGCAAAAAGATTTCATCCTGTAATAGACCTACGTTATCTAAAGAACTAACTTAGTACAGTAACTAAAAGATTTTATCCTGCAATTGACCTACGTTATCTAAAGAACTAGCTTAGTACAGTAACTAAAAGATTTTATCCTGCAATCGACCTACGTTATCTAAAGAACTAACTTAGTACAGTAACTAAAAGATTTTTTCCTGCAATTGACCTACGTTATCTAAAGAACTAACTTAGTACAGTAGCAAAAAGATTTCATCCTGTAATAGACCTACGTTATCTAAAGAACTAACTTAGTACAGTAGCAAAAAGATTTCATCCTGTAATAGACCTACGTTATCTAAAGAACTAACTTAGTACAGTAGCAAAAAGATTTCATCCTGTAATAAACCTACGTTATCTAAAGAACTAACTTAGTACAGTAACTAAAAGATTTTATCCTGCAATCGACCTACGTTATCTAAAGAACTAGCTTAGTACAGTAACTAAAAGATTTTATCCTGCAATCGACCTACGTTATCTAAAGAACTAACTTAGTACAGTAACTAAAAGATTTTTTCCTGCAATTGACCTACGTTATCTAAAGAACTAACTTAGTACAGTAGCAAAAAGATTTCATCCTGTAATAGACCTACGTTATCTAAAGAACTAACTTAGTACAGTAGCAAAAAGATTTCATCCTGTAATAGACCTACGTTATCTAAAGAACTAACTTAGTACAGTAACTAAAAGATTTTATCCTGCAATTGACCTACGTTATCTAAAGAACTAGCTTAGTACAGTAACTAAAAGATTTTATCCTGCAATCGACCTACGTTATCTAAAGAACTAACTTAGTACAGTAGCAAAAAGATTTCATCCTGTAATAGACCTACGTTATCTAAAGAACTAACTTAGTACAGTAGCAAAAAGATTTCATCCTGTAATAGACCTACGTTATCTAAAGAACTAACTTAGTACAGTAGCAAAAAGATTTCATCCTGTAATAGACCTACGTTATCTAAAGAACTAACTTAGTACAGTAGCAAAAAGATTTCATCCTGTAATAGACCTACGTTATCTAAAGAACTAACTTAGTACAGTAGCAAAAAGATTTCATCCTGTAATAGACCTACGTTATCTAAAGAACTAACTTCGTACAGTAGCAAAAACATATCATCCTGTAATAGACCTACGTTATCTAAAGAACTAACTTAGTACAGTAGCAAAAAGATTTCATCCTGTAATAGACCTACGTTATCTAAAGAACTAACTTAGTACAGTAACTAAAAGATTTTATCCTGCAATTGACCTACGTTATCTAAAGAACTAGCTTAGTACAGTAACTAAAAGATTTCATCCTGCAATCGACCTACGTTATCTAAAGAACTAACATAGTACAGTAACTAAAAGATTTTTTCCTGCAATTGACCTACGTTATCTAAAGAACTAACTTAGTACAGTAGCAAAAAGATTTCATCCTGCAATTGACCTACGTTATCTAAAGAACTAACTTAGTACAGTAACTAAAATATTTTATGCTGTAATTGACCTACGTTATCTAAAGAACTAGCTTAGTACAGTAACTAAAAGATTTCATCCTGTAATAGACCTACGTTATCTAAAGAACTAACTTAGTACAGTAGCAAAAAGATTTCATCCTGTAATAGACCTACGTTATCTAAAGAACTAACTTAGTACAGTAGCAAAAAGATTTCATCCTGTAATAGACCTACGTTATCTAAAGAACTAACTTAGTACAGTAACTAAAAGATTTTATCCTGCAATTGACCTACGTTATCTAAAGAACTAGCTTAGTACAGTAACTAAAAGATTTTATCCTGCAATCTACCTACGTTATCTAAAGAACTAACTTAGTACAGTAACTAAAAGATTTTTTCCTGCAATTGACCTACGTTATCTAAAGAACTAACTTAGTACAGTAACTAAAATATTTTATGCTGTAATTGACCTACGTTATCTAAAGAACTAGCTTAGTACAGTAACTAAAAGATTTCATCCTGTAATAGACCTACGTTATCTAAAGAACTAACTTAGTACAGTAACTAAAAGATTTTATCCTGCAATTGACCTACGTTATCTAAAGAACTAGCTTAGTACAGTAACTAAAAGATTTTATCCTGCAATTGACATATGTTATCTAAAAAACTAGCTTAGTACAGTAACTAAAAGATTTCATCCTGTAATAGACCTACGTTATCTAAAGAACTAACTTAGTACAGTAACTAAAAGATTTTATCCTGCAATCGACCTACGTTATCTAAAGAACTAACTTAGTACAGTAACTAAAAGATTTTTCCTGCAATTGACCTACGTTATCTAAAGAACTAACTTAGTACAGTAACTAAACTATTTTATGCTGTAATTGACCTACGTTCTCTAAAGAACTAGCTTAGTACAGTAACTAAAAGATTTCATCCTGTAATAGACCTATGTTATCTAAAGAACTAACTTAGTACAGTAACTAAAAGATTTTATCCTGCAATTGACCTACGTTATCTAAAGAACTTGCTTAGTACAGTGACTAAAAGATTTTATCCTGCAATTGACCTACGTTATCTAAAGAACTAGCTTAGTGCAGTAACTAAATTTTTGTATCCTGTAATTGACGTACGTTATCTAAAGAACTAACTTAGTACAGTAACTAAAAGATTTTTTCCTGCAATTGACCTACGTTATCTAAAGAACTAACTTAGTACAGTAACTAAAATATTTTATGCTGTAATTGACCTACGTTATCTAAAGAACTAGCTTAGTGCAGTAACTAAAAGATTTTATCCTGCAATCGACCTACGTTATCTAAAGAACTAACTTAGTACAGTAACTAAAAGATTTTTTCCTGCAATTGACCTACGTTATCTAAAGAACTAACTTAGTACAGTAACTAAAATATTTTATGCTGTAATTGACCTACGTTATCTAAAGAACTAGCTTAGTACAGTAACTAAAAGATTTCATCCTGTAATAGACCTACGTTATCAAAAGAACTAACTTAGTACAGTAACTAAAAGATTTTATCCTGCAATTGACCTACGTTATCTAAAGAACTAGCTTAGTACAGTAACTAAAAGATTTTATCCTGCAATCGACCTACGTTATCTAAAGAACTAGCTTAGTACAGTAACTAAAAGATTTTATCCTGCAATAGACCTACGTTATCTAAAGAACTAACTTTATGCAGTAACTAAAAGATTTTATCCTGCATTCGACCTACGTTATCTAAAGAACTAGCTTAGTACAGTAACTAAAAGATTTGATCCTGCAATTGACCTACGTTATCTAAAGAACTAACTTAGTACAGTAACTAAAAGATTTTTTCCTGCAATTGACCTACGTTATCTAAAGAACTAACTTAGTACAGTAACTAAAATATTTTATGCTGTAATTGACCTACGTTATCTAAAAAACTAGCTTAGTACAGTAACTAAAAGATTTCATCCTGTAATAGACCTACGTTATCTAAAGAACTAACTTAGTACAGTAACTAAAAGATTTTATCCTGCAATTGACCTACGTTATCTAAAGAACTAGCTTAGTACAGTAACTAAAAGATTTTATCCTGCAATTGACCTACGTTATCTAAAGAACTAGCTTAGTACAGTAACTAAAAGATTTTATCCTGCAATTGACCTACGTTATTTAAAGAACTAGCTTAGTGCAGTAACAATTTTTTTTATCCTGTAATTGACCTACGTTATCTAAAGAACTAGCTTAGTGCAGTGACTAAACGATTTCATCCTGCAATAGACCTACGTTATCTACAGAACTAACTTAGTACAGTAACTAAAAGATTTTATCCTGCAATCGACCTACGTTATCAAAAGAACTAACTTAGTACAGTAACTAAAAGATTTTTTCCTGCAATTGACCTACGTTATCTAAAGAACTAACTTAGTACAGTAACTAAAATATTTTATGCTGTAATTGACCTACGTTATCTAAAGAACTAGCTTAGTACAGTAGCAAAAAGATTTCATCCTGTAATAGACCTACGTTATCTAAAGAACTAACTTAGTACAGTAACTAAAAGATTTTATCCTGCAATTGACCTACGTTATCTAAAGAACTAGCTTAGTACAGTAACTAAACGATTTTATCCTGCAATCGACCTACGTTATCTAAAGAACTAACTTAGTACAGTAACTAAAAGATTTTTTCCTGCAATTGACCTACGTTATCTAAAGAACTAACTTAGTACAGTAACTAAAAGATTTTATCCTGCAATTGACCTACGTTATCTAAAGAACTAGCTTAGTGCAGTAACTAAATTTTTTTATCCTGTAATTGACGTACGTTATCTAAAGAACTAACTTAGTACAGTAACTAAAAGATTTTTTCCTGCAATTGACCTACGTTATCTAAAGAACTAACTTAGTACAGTAACTAAAATATTTTATACTGTAATTGACCTACGTTATCTAAAGAACTAGCTTAGTGCAGTAACTAAAAGATTTTATCCTGCAATTGACCTACGTTATCTAAAGAACTAGCTTAGTACAGTAACTAAAAGATTTTATCCTGCAATCGACCTACGTTATCTAAAGAACTAGCTTAGTACAGTAACTAAAAGATGTTATCCTGCAATAGACCTACGTTATCTAAAGAACTAACTTAGTGCAGTAACTAAAAGATTTTATCCTGCAATCGACCTACGTTATCTAAAGAACTAGCTTAGTACAGTAACTAAAAGATTTTATCCTGCAATTGACCTACGTTATCTAAAGAACTAACTTAGTACAGTAACTAAAAGATTTTTTCCTGCAATTGACCTACGTTATCTAAAGAACTAACTTAGTACAGTAACTAAAATATTTTATGCTGTAATTGACCTACGTTATCTAAAGAACTAGCTTAGTACAGTAACTAAAAGATTTCATCCTGTAATAGACCTACGTTATCTAAAGAACTAACTTAGTACAGTAACTAAAAGATTTTATCCTGCAATTGACCTACGTTATCTAAAGAACTAGCTTAGTACAGTAACTAAAAGATTTTATCCTGCAATTGACCTACGTTATCTAAAGAACTAGCTTAGTACAGTAACTAAAAGATTTTATCCTGCAATTGACCTACGTTATTTAAAGAACTAGCTTAGTGCAGTAACAAATTTTTTTATCCTGTAATTGACCTACGTTATCTAAAGAACTAGCTTAGTGCAGTGACTAAAAGATTTCATCCTGCAATAGACCTACGTTATCTAAAGAACTAACTTAGTACAGTAACTAAGATATTTTATGCTGTAATTGACCTACGTTATCTAAAGAACTAGCTTAGTACAGTAACTAAAAGATTTCATCCTGTAATAGACCTACGTTATCAAAAGAACTAACTTAGTACAGTAACTAAAAGATTTTATCCTGCAATTGACCTACGTTATCTAAAGAACTAGCTTAGTACAGTAACTAAAAGATTTTATCCTGCAATCGACCTACGTTATCTAAAGAACTAGCTTAGTACAGTAACTAAAAGATTTTATCCTGCAATAGACCTACGTTATCTAAAGAACTAACTTAGTGCAGTAACTAAAAGATTTTATCCTGCAATCGACCTACGTTATCTAAAGAACTAGCTTAGTACAGTAACTAAAAGATTTTATCCTGCAATTGACCTACGTTATCTAAAGAACTAACTTAGTACAGTAACTAAAAGATTTTTTCCTGCAATTGACCTACGTTATCTAAAGAACTAACTTAGTACAGTAACTAAAATATTTTATACTGTAATTGACCTACGTTATCTAAAGAACTAGCTTAGTACAGTAACTAAAAGATTTCATCCTGTAATAGACCTACGTTATCTAAAGAACTAACTTAGTACAGTAACTAAAAGATTTTATCCTGCAATTGACCTACGTTATCTAAAGAACTAGCTTAGTACAGTAACTAAAAGATTTTATCCTGCAATTGACCTACGTTATCTAAAGAACTAGCTTAGTACAGTAACTAAAAGATGTTATCCTGCAATTGACCTACGTTATTTAAAGAACTAGCTTAGTGCAGTAACAATTTTTTTTATCCTGTAATTGACCTACGTTATCTAAAGAACTAGCTTAGTGCAGTGACTAAAAGATTTCATCCTGCAATAGACCTACGTTATCTACAGAACTAACTTAGTACAGTAACTAAGATATTTTATGCTGTAATTGACCTACGTTATCTAAAGAACTAGCTTAGTATAGTAACTAAAAGATTTCATCCTGTAATAGACCTACGTTATCTAAAGAACTAACTTAGTACAGTAACTAAAAGATTTTATCCTGCAATTGACCTACGTTATCTAAAGAACTAGCTTAGTACAGTAACTAAAAGATTTTATCCTGCAATCGACCTACGTTATCTAAAGAACTAACTTAGTACAGTAACTAAAAGATTTTTTCCTGCAATTGACCTACGTTATCTAAAGAACTAACTTAGTACAGTAACTAAAATATTTTATGCTGTAATTGACCTACGTTATCTAAAGAACTAGCTTAGTACAGTAGCAAAAAGATTTCATCCTGTAATAGACCTACGTTATCTAAAGAACTAACTTAGTACAGTAACTAAAAGATTTTATCCTGCAATTGACCTACGTTATCTAAAGAACTAGCTTAGTACAGTAACTAAACGATTTTATCCTGCAATCGACCTACGTTATCTAAAGAACTAACTTAGTACAGTAACTAAAAGATGTTTTCCTGCAATTGACCTACGTTATCTAAAGAACTAACTTAGTACAGTAACTAAAAGATTTTATCCTGCAATTGACCTACGTTATCTAAAGAACTAGCTTAGTGCAGTAACTAAATTTTTTTATCCTGTAATTGACGTACGTTATCTAAAGAACTAACTTAGTACAGTAACTAAAAGATTTTTTCCTGCAATTGACCTACGTTATCTAAAGAACTAACTTAGTACAGTAACTAAAATATGTTATGCTGTAATTGACCTACGTTATCTAAAGAACTAGCTTAGTGCAGTAACTAAAAGATTTTATCCTGCAATCGACCTACGTTATCTAAAGAACTAACTTAGTACAGTAACTAAAAGATTTTGTCCTGCAATTGACCTACGTTATCTAAAGAACTAACTTAGTACAGTAACTAAAATATTTTATGCTGTAATTGACCTACGTTATCTAAAGAACTAGCTTAGTACAGTAACTAAAAGATTTCATCCTGTAATAGACCTACGTTATCTAAAGAACTAACTTAGTACAGTAACTAAAAGATTTTATCCTGCAATTGACCTACGTTATCTAAAGAACTAGCTTAGTACAGTAACTAAAAGATTTTATCCTGCAATCGACCTACGTTATCTAAAGAACTAGCTTAGTACAGTAACTAAAAGATTTTATCCTGCAATAGACCTACGTTATCTAAAGAACTAACTTAGTGCAGTAACTAAAAGATTTTATCCTGCAATCGACCTACGTTATCTAAAGAACTAGCTTAGTACAGTAACTAAAAGATGTTATCCTGCAATTGACCTACGTTATCTAAAGAACTAGCTTAGTACAGTAACTAAAAGATTTTTTCCTGCAATTGACCTACGTTATCTAAAGAACTAACTTAGTACAGTAACTAAAATATTTTATGCTGTAATTGACCTACGTTATCTAAAGAACTAGCTTAGTACAGTAACTAAAAGATTTCATCCTGTAATAGACCTACGTTATCTAAAGAACTAACTTAGTAGAGTAACTAAAAGATTTTATCCTGCAATTGACCTACGTTATCTAAAGAACTAGCTTAGTACAGTAACTAAAAGATTTTATCCTGCAATTGACCTACGTTATCTAAAGAACTAGCTTAGTACAGTAACTAAAAGATTTTATCCTGCAATTGACCTACGTTATTTAAAGAACTAGCTTAGTGCAGTAACAAATTTTTTTATCCTGTAATTGACCTACGTTATCTAAAGAACTAGCTTAGTGCAGTGACTAAAAGATTTCATCCTGCAATAGACCTACGTTATCTAAAGAACTAACTTAGTACAGTAACTAAGATATTTTATGCTGTAATTGACCTACGTTATCTAAAGAACTAGCTTAGTATAGTAACTAAAAGATTTCATCCTGTAATAGACCTACGTTATCTAAAGAACTAACTTAGTACAGTAGCAAAACGATTTCATCCTGTAATAGACCTACGTTATCTAAAGAACTAACTTAGTACAGTAGCAAAAAGATTTCATCCTGTAATAGACCTACGTTATCTAAAGAACTAACTTAGTACAGTAACTAAAAGATTTTATCCTGCAATTGACCTACGTTATCTAAAGAACTAGCTTAGTACAGTAACTAAAAGATTTTATCCTGCAATCGACCTACGTTATCTAAAGAACTAACTTAGTACAGTAACTAAAAGATTTTTTCCTGCAATTGACCTACGTTATCTAAAGAACTAACTTAGTACAGTAGCAAAAAGATTTCATCCTGTAATAGACCTACGTTATCTAAAGAACTAACTTAGTACAGTAGCAAAAAGATTTCATCCTGTAATAGACCTACGTTATCTAAAGAACTAACTTAGTACAGTAGCAAAAAGATTTCATCCTGTAATAGACCTACGTTATCTAAAGAACTAACTTAGTACAGTAACTAAAAGATGTAATCCTGCAATTGACCTACGTTATCTAAAGAACTAGCTTAGTACAGTAACTAAAAGATTTTATCCTGCAATCGACCTACGTTATCTAAAGAACTAACTTAGTACAGTAACTAAAAGATTTTTTCCTGCAATTCACCTACGTTATCTAAAGAACTAACTTAGTACAGTAGCAAAAAGATTTCATCCTGTAATAGACCTACGTTATCTAAAGAACTAACTTAGTACAGTAGCAAAAAGATTTCATCCTGTAATAGACCTACGTTATCTAAAGAACTAACTTAGTACAGTAACTAAAAGATTTTATCCTGCAATTGACCTACGTTATCTAAAGAACTAGCTTAGTACAGTAACTAAAAGATTTTATCCTGCAATCGACCTACGTTATCTAAAGAACTAACTTAGTACAGTAGCAAAAAGATTTCATCCTGTAATAGACCTACGTTATCTAAAGAACTAACTTAGTACAGTAGCAAAAAGATTTCATCCTGTAATAGACCTACGTTATCTAAAGAACTAACTTAGTACAGTAGCAAAAAGATTTCATCCTGTAATAGACCTACGTTATCTAAAGAACTAACTTAGTACAGTAGTAAAAAGATTTCATCCTGTAATAGACCTACGTTATCTAAAGAACTAACTTAGTACAGTAGCAAAAAGATTTCATCCTGTAATAGACCTACGTTATCTAAAGAACTAACTTAGTACAGTAACTAAAGATTTCATCCTGTAATAGACCTACGTTATCTAAAGAACTAACTTAGTACAGTAGCAAAAAGATTTCATCCTGTAATAGACCTACGTTATCTAAAGAACTAACTTAGTACAGTAACTAAAAGATTTTATCCTGCAATTCACCTACGTTATCTAAAGAACTAGCTTAGTACAGTAACTAAAAGATTTTATCCTGCAATCGACCTACGTTATCTAAAGAACTAACTTAGTACAGTAACTAAAAGATTTTTTCCTGCAATTGACCTACGTTATCTAAAGAACTAACTTAGTACAGTAGCAAAAAGATTTCATCCTGTAATAGACCTACGTTATCTAAAGAACTAACTTAGTACAGTAGCAAAAAGATTTCATCCTGTAATAGACCTACGTTATCTAAAGAACTAACTTAGTACAGTAACTAAAAGATTTTATCCTGCAATTGACCTACGTTATCTAAAGAACTAGCTTAGTACAGTAACTAAAAGATTTTATCCTGCAATCGACCTACGTTATCTAAAGAACTAACTTAGTACAGTAGCAAAAAGATTTCATCCTGTAATAGACCTACGTTATCTAAAGAACTAACTTAGTACAGTAGCAAAAAGATTTCATCCTGTAATAGACCTACGTTATCTAAAGAACTAACTTAGTACAGTAGCAAAAAGATTTCATCCTGTAATAGACCTACGTTATCTAAAGAACTAACTTAGTACAGTAGCAAAAAGATTTCATCCTGTAATAGACCTACGTTATCTAAAGAACTAACTTAGTACAGTAGCAAAAAGATTTCATCCTGTAATAGACCTACGTTATCTAAAGAACTAACTTAGTACAGTAGCAAAAAGATTTCATCCTGTAATAGACCTACGTTATCTAAGGAACTAACTTAGTACAGTAGCAAAAAGATTTCATCCTGTAATAGACCTACGTTATCTAAAGAACTAACTTAGTACAGTAGCAAAAAGATTTCATCCTGCAATCGACCTACGTTATCTAAAGAACTAACTTAGTACAGTAACTAAAAGATTTTTTCCTGCAATCGACCTACGTTATCTAAAGAACTAACATAGTACAGTAACTAAAAGATTTTTTCCTGCAATTGACCTACCTTATCTAAAGAACTAACTTAGTACAGTAGCAAAAAGATTTCATCCTGCAATCGACCTACGTTATCTAAAGAACTAACTTAGTACAGTAGCTAAAAGATTTTTTCCTGCAATTGACCTACGTTATCTAAAGAACTAACTTAGTACAGTAACTAAAATATTTTATGCTGTAATTGACCTACGTTATCTAAAGAACTAGCTTAGTACAGTAACTAAAAGATTTCATCCTGTAATAGACCTACGTTATCTAAAGAACTAACTTAGTACAGTAGCAAAAAGATTTCATCCTGTAATAGACCTACGTTATCTAAAGAACTAACTTAGTACAGTAGCAAAAAGATTTCATCCTGTAGTAGACCTACGTTATCTAAAGAACTAACTTAGTACAGTAACTAAAAGATTTTATCCTGCAATTGACCTACGTTATCTAAAGAACTAGCTTAGTACAGTAACTAAAAGATTTTATCCTGCAATCTACCTACGTTATCTAAAGAACTAACTTAGTACAGTAACTAAAAGATTTTTTCCTGCAATTGACCTACGTTATCTAAAGAACTAACATAGTACAGTAACTAAAATATTTTATGCTGTAATTGACCTACGTTATCTAAAGAACTAGCTTAGTACAGTAACTAAAAGATTTCATCCTGTAATAGACCTACGTTATCTAAAGAACTAACTTAGTACAGTAACTAACAGATTTTATCCTGCAATTGACCTACGTTATCTAAAGAACTAGCTTAGTACAGTAACTAAAAGATTTTATCCTGCAATTGACATATGTTATCTAAAAAACTAGCTTAGTACAGTAACTAAAAGATTTCATCCTGTAATAGACCTACGTTATCTAAAGAACTAACTTAGTACAGTAACTAAAAGATTTTATCCTGCAATCGACCTACGTTATCTAAAGAACTAACTTAGTACAGTAACTAAAAGATTTTTCCTGCAATTGACCTACGTTATCTAAAGAACTAACTTAGTACAGTAACTAAAAGATTTTTCCTGCAATTGACCTACGTTATCTAAAGAACTAGCTTAGTGCAGTAACTAAATTTTGTTATCCTGTAATTGACGTACGTTATCTAAAGAACTAACTTAGTACAGTAACTAAAAGATTTTTTCCTGCAATTGACCTACGTTATCTAAAGAACTAACTTAGTACAGTAACTAAAATATTTTATGCTGTAATTGACCTACGTTATCTAAAGAACTAGCTTAGTGCAGTAACTAAAAGATTTTATCCTGCAATCGACCTACGTTATCTAAAGAACTAACTTAGTACAGTAACTAAAAGATTTTTTCCTGCAATTGACCTACGTTATCTAAAGAACTAACTTAGTACAGTAACTAAAATATTTTATGCTGTAATTGACCTACGTTATCTAAAGAACTAGCTTAGTACAGTAACTAAAAGATTTCATCCTGTAATAGACCTACGTTATCAAAAGAACTAACTTAGTACAGTAACAAACAGATTTTATCCTGCAATTGACCTACGTTATCTAAAGAACTAGCTTAGTACAGTAACTAAAAGATTTTATCCTGCAATCGACCTACGTTATCTAAAGAACTAGCTTAGTACAGTAACTAAAAGATTTTATCCTGCAATAGACCTACGTTATCTAAAGAACTAACTTAGTGCAGTAACTAAAAGATTTTATCCTGCAATTGACCTACGTTATCTAAAGAACTAACTTAGTACAGTAACTAAAAGATTTTTTCCTGCAATTGACCTACGTTATCTAAAGAACTAACTTAGTACAGTAACTAAAATATTTTATGCTGTATTTGACCTACGTTATCTAAAGAACTAGCTTAGTACAGTAACTAAAAGATTTCATCCTGTAATAGACCTACGTTATCTAAAGAACTAACTTAGTACAGTAACTAAAAGATTTTATCCTGCAATTGACCTACGTTATCTAAAGAACTAGCTTAGTACAGTAACTAAAAGATTTTATCCTGCAATTGACCTACGTTATCTAAAGAACTAGCTTAGTACAGTAACTAAAAGATTTTATCCTGCAATTGACCTACGTTATTTAAAGAACTAGCTTAGTGCAGTAACAAATTTTTTTATCCTGTAATTGACCTACGTTATCTAAAGAACTAGCTTAGTGCAATGACTAAAAGATTTAATCCTGCAATAGACCTACGTTATCTAAAGAACTAACTTAGTACAGTAACTAAGATATGTTATGCTGTAATTGACCTACGTTATCTAAAGAACTAGCTTAGTATAGTAACTAAAAGATTTCATCCTGTAATAGACCTACTTTATCTAAAGAACTAACTTAGTACAGTAACTAAAAGATTTTATCCTGCAATTGACCTACGTTATCTAAAGAACTAGCTTAGTACAGTAACTAAAATATTTTATGCTGTAATTGACCTACGTTATCTAAAGAACTAGCTTAGTACAGTAGCAAAAAGATTTCATCCTGTAATAGACCTACGTTATCTAAAGAACTAACTTAGTACAGTAACTAAAAGATTTTATCCTGCAATTGACCTACGTTATCTAAAGAACTAGCTTAGTGCAGTAACTAAATTTTTTTATCCTGTAATTGACGTACGTTATCTAAAGAACTAACTTAGTACAGTAACTAAAAGATTTTTTCCTGCAATTGACCTACGTTATCTAAAGAACTAACTTAGTACAGTAACTAAAATATTTTATGCTGTAATTGACCTACGTTATCTAAAGAACTAGCTTAGTGCAGTAACTAAAAGAATTTATCCTGCAATCGACCTACGTTATCTAAAGAACTAACTTAGTACAGTATCTAAAAGATTTTTTCCTGCAATTGACCTACGTTATCTAAAGAACTAACTTAGTACAGTAACTAAAATATTTTATGCTGTAATTGACCTACGTTTTCTAAAGAACTAGCTTAGTACAGTAACTAAAAGATTTCATCCTGTAATAGACCTACGTTATCTAAAGAACTAACTTAGTACAGTAACTAAAAGATTTTATCCTGCAATTGACCTACGTTATCTAAAGAACTAGCTTAGTACAGTAACTAAAAGATTTTATCCTGCAATCGACCTACGTTATCTAAAGAACTAGCTTAGTACAGTAACTAAAAGATTTTATCCTGCAATTGACCTACGTTATCTAAAGAACTAACTTAGTACAGTAACTAAAAGATTTTTTCCTGCAATTGACCTACGTTATCTAAAGAACTAACTTAGTACAGTAACTAAAATATTTTATGCTGTAATTGACCTACGTTATCTAAAGAACTAGATTAGTACAGTAACTAAAAGATTTTATCCTGCAATTGACCTACGTTATCTAAAGAACTAGCTTAGTACAGTAACTAAAAGATTTTATCCTGCAATTGACCTACGTTATTTAAAGAACTAGCTTAGTGCAGTAACAAATTTTTTTATCCTGTAATTGACCTACGTTTTCTAAAGAACTAGCTTAGTGCAGTGACTAAAAGATTTCATCCTGCAATAGACCTACGTTATCTAAAGAACTAACTTAGTACAGTAACTAAGATATTTTATGCTGTAATTGACCTACGTTATCTAAAGAACTAGCTTAGTATAGTAACTAAAAGATTTCATCCTGTAATAGACCTACGTTATCTAAAGAACTAACTTAGTACAGTAACTAAAAGATTTTATCCTGCAATTGACCTACGTTATCTAAAGAATTAGCTTAGTACAGTAACTAAAAGATTTTATCCTGCAATCGACCTACGTTATCTAAAGAACTAACTTAGTACAGTAACTAAAAGATTTTTTCCTGCAATTGACCTACGTTATCTAAAGAACTAACTTAGTACAGTAACTAAAATATTTTATGCTGTAATTGACCTACGTTATCTAAAGAACTAGCTTAGTACAGTAGCAAAAAGATTTTATCCTGTAATAGACCTACGTTATCTAAAGAACTAACTTAGTACAGTAGCTAAAAGATTTTATCCTGCAATTGACCTACGTTATCTAAAGAACTAGCTTAGTACAGTAACTAAACGATTTTATCCTGCAATCGACCTACGTTATCTAAAGAACTAACTTAGTACAGTAACTAAAAGATTTTTTCCTGCAATTGACCTACGTTATCTAAAGAACTAACTTAGTACAGTAACTAAAAGATTTTATGATGTAATTGACCTACGTTATCTAAAGAACTAGCTTAGTACAGTAACTAAAAGATTTCATCCTGTAATAGACCTACGTTATCTAAAGAACTAACTTAGTACAGTAACTAAAAGATTTTATCCTGCAATTGACCTACGTTATCTAAAGAACTAGCTTAGTACAGTAACTAAAAGATTTTATCCTGCAATTGACCTACGTTATCTAAAGAACTAGCTTAGTAAGTAACTAATTTTTTTTATCCTGTAATTGACCTACGTTATCTAAAGAACTAACTTAGTACAGTAACTAAAAGATTTTGTCCTGCAATTGACCTACGTTATCTAAAGAACTAGCTTAGTACAGTAACTAAAAGATTTTATCCTGCAATTGACCTACGTTATCTAAAGAACTAGCTTAGTACAGTAACTAAAAGATTTTATCCTGCAATTGACCTACGTTATCTAAAGAACTAGCTTAGTACAGTAACTAAATTTTTTTTATCCTGTAATAGACCTACGTTATCTAAAGAACTAGCTTAGTGCAGTGACTAAAAGATTTCATCCTGCAATAGACCTACGTTATCTAAAGAACTAACTTAGTACAGTAACTAAAAGATTTCATCCTATAATAGACCTACGTTATCTAAAGAACTAGCTTAGTACAGTAACTAAAAGATTTCATCCTGTAATAGACCTACGTTATCTAAAGAACTAGCTTAGTACAGTAACTAAAAGATTTCATCCTGCAATAGACCTACGTTATCTAAAGAACTAACTTAGTACAGTAACTAAAAGATTTCATCCTGTAATAGACCTACGTTATCTAAAGAACTAACTTAGTACAGTAACTAAAATATTTTATGCTATAATTGACCTACGTTATCTAAAGAACTAGCTTAGTACAGTAGCAAAAAGATTTCATCCTGTAATAGACCTACGTTATCTAAAGAACTAACTTAGTACAGTAACTAAAAGATTTTATCCTGCAATTGACCTACGTTATCTAAAGAACTAGCTTAGTGCAGTAACTAAATTTTTTTATCCTGTAATTGACGTACGTTATCTAAAGAACTAACTTAGTACAGTAACTAAAAGATTTTTTCCTGCAATTGACCTACGTTATCTAAAGAACTAACTTAGTACAGTAACTAAAATATTTTATGCTGTAATTGACCTACGTTATCTAAAGAACTAGCTTAGTGCAGTAACTAAAAGATTTTATCCTGCAATCGACCTACGTTATCTAAAGAACTAACTTAGTACAGTATCTAAAAGATTTTTTCCTGCAATTGACCTACGTTATCTAAAGAACTAACTTAGTACAGTAACTAAAATATTTTATGCTGTAATTGACCTACGTTTTCTAAAGAACTAGCTTAGTACAGTAACTAAAAGATTTCATCCTGTAATAGACCTACGTTATCTAAAGAACTAACTTAGTACAGTAACTAAAAGATTTTATCCTGCAATTGACCTACGTTATCTAAAGAACTAGCTTAGTACAGTAACTAAAAGATTTTATCCTGCAATCGACCAACGTTATCTAAAGAACTAGCTTAGTACAGTAACTAAAAGATTTTATCCTGCAATAGACCTACGTTATCTAAAGAACTAACTTAGTGCAGTAACTAAAAGATTTTATCCTGCAATCGACCTACGTTATCTAAAGAACTAGCTTAGTACAGTAACTAAAAGATTTTATCCTGCAATTGACCTACGTTATCTAAAGAACTAGCTTAGTACAGTAACTAAAAGATTTTTTCCTGCAATTGACCTACGTTATCTAAAGAACTAACTTAGTACAGTAACTAAAATATTTTATGCTGTAATTGACCTACGTTATCTAAAGAACTAGCTTAGTACAGTAACTAAAAGATTTCATCCTGTAATAGACCTACGTTATCTAAAGAACTAACTTAGTACAGTAACTAAAAGATTTTATCCTGCAATTGACCTACGTTATCTAAAGAACTAGCTTAGTACAGTAACTAAAAGATTTTATCCTGCAATTGACCTACGTTATCTAAAGAACTAGCTTAGTACAGTAACTAAAAGATTTTATCCTGCAATTGACCTACGTTATTTAAAGAACTAGCTTAGTGCAGTAACAAATTTTTTTATCCTGTAATTGACCTACGTTATCTAAAGAACTAGCTTAGTGCAGTGACTAAAAGATTTCATCCTGCAATAGACCTACGTTATCTAAAGAACTAACTTAGTACAGTAACTAAGATATTTTATGCTGTAATTGACCTACGTTATCTAAAGAACTAGCTTAGTATAGTAACTAAAAGATTTCATCCTGTAATAGACCTACGTTATCTAAAGAACTAACTTAGTACAGTAACTAAAAGATTTTATCCTGCAATTGACCTACGTTATCTAAAGAATTAGCTTAGTACAGTAACTAAAAGATTTTATCCTGCAATCGACCTACGTTATCTAAAGAACTAACTTAGTACAGTAACTAAAAGATTTTTTCCTGCAATCGACCTACGTTATCTAAAGAACTAACTTAGTACAGTAACTAAAATATTTTATGCTGTAATTGACCTACGTTATCTAAAGAACTAGCTTAGTACAGTAGCAAAAAGATTTCATCCTGTAATAGACCTACGTTATCTAAAGAACTAACTTAGTACAGTAGCTAAAAGATTTTATCCTGCAATTGACCTACGTTATCTAAAGAACTAGCTTAGTACAGTAACTAAACGATTTTATCCTGCAATCGACCTACGTTATCTAAAGAACTAACTTAGTACAGTAACTAAAAGATTTTTTCCTGCAATTGACCTACGTTATCTAAAGACATAACTTAGTACAGTAACTAAAAGATTTTATGATGTAATTGACCTACGTTATCTAAAGAACTAGCTTAGTACAGTAACTAAAAGATTTCATCCTGTAATAGACCTACGTTATCTAAAGAACTAACTTAGTACAGTAACTAAAAGATTTTATCCTGCAATTGACCTACGTTATCTAAAGAACTAGCTTAGTACAGTAACTAAAAGATTTTATCCTGCAATTGACCTACGTTATCTAAAGAACTAGCTTAGTACAGTAACTAAAATATTTTATGCTGTAATTGACCTACGTTATCTAAAGAACTAGCTTAGTACAGTAGCAAAAAGATTTCATCCTGTAATAGACCTACGTTATCTAAAGAACTAACTTAGTACAGTAGCTAAAAGATTTTATCCTGCAATTGACCTACGTTATCTAAAGAACTAGCTTAGTACAGTAACTAAACGATTTTATCCTGCAATCGACCTACGTTATCTAAAGAACTAACTTAGTACAGTAACTAAAAGATTTTTTCCTGCAATTGACCTACGTTATCTAAAGACATAACTTAGTACAGTAACTAAAAGATTTTATGATGTAATTGACCTACGTTATCTAAAGAACTAGCTTAGTACAGTAACTAAAAGATTTCATCCTGTAATAGACCTACGTTATCTAAAGAACTAACTTAGTACAGTAACTAAAAGATTTTATCCTGCAATTGACCTACGTTATCTAAAGAACTAGCTTAGTACAGTAACTAAAAGATTTTTTCCTGCAATTGACCTACGTTATCTAAAGAACTAACTTAGTACAGTAACTAAAATATTTTATGCTGTAATTGACCTACGTTATCTAAAGAACTAGCTTAGTACAGTAGCAAAAAGATTTCATCCTGTAATAGACCTACGTTATCTAAAGAACTAACTTAGTACAGTAGCTAAAAGATTTTATCCTGCAATTGACCTACGTTATCTAAAGAACTAGCTTAGTACAGTAACTAAACGATTTTATCCTGCAATCGACCTACGTTATCTAAAGAACTAACTTAGTACAGTAACTAAAAGATTTTTTCCTGCAATTGACCTACGTTATCTAAAGACATAACTTAGTACAGTAACTAAAAGATTTTATGATGTAATTGACCTACGTTATCTAAAGAACTAGCTTAGTACAGTAACTAAAAGATTTCATCCTGTAATAGACCTACGTTATCTAAAGAACTAACTTAGTACAGTAACTAAAAGATTTTATCCTGCAATTGACCTACGTTATCTAAAGAACTAGCTTAGTACAGTAACTAAAAGATTTTGTCCTGCAATTGACCTACGTTATCTAAAGAACTAACTTAGTACAGTAACTAAAAGATTTTTTCCTGCAATTGACCTACGTTATCTAAAGAACTAACTTAGTACAGTAACTAAAATATTTTATGCTGTAATTGACCTACGTTATCTAAAGAACTAACTTAGTACAGTAGCTAAAAGATTTTATCCTGCAATTGACCTACGTTATCTAAAGAACTAGCTTAGTACAGTAACTAAACGATTTTATCCTGCAATCGACCTACGTTATCTAAAGAACTAACTTAGTACAGTAACTAAAAGATTTTTTCCTGCAATTGACCTACGTTATCTAAAGAACTAACTTAGTACAGTAACTAAAAGATTTTATGATGTAATTGACCTACGTTATCTAAAGAACTAGCTTAGTACAGTAACTAAAAGATTTCATCCTGTAATAGACCTACGTTATCTAAAGAACTAACTTAGTACAGTAACTAAAAGATTTTTTCCTGCAATCGACCTACGTTATCTAAAGAACTAACTTAGTACAGTAACTAAAATATTTTATGCTGTAATTGACCTACGTTATCTAAAGAACTAGCTTAGTACAGTAGCAAAAAGATTTCATCCTGTAATAGACCTACGTTATCTAAAGAACTAACTTAGTACAGTAGCTAAAAGATTTTATCCTGCAATTGACCTACGTTATCTAAAGAACTAGCTTAGTACAGTAACTAAACGATTTTATCCTGCAATCGACCTACGTTATCTAAAGAACTAACTTAGTACAGTAACTAAAAGATTTTTTCCTGCAATTGACCTACGTTATCTAAAGACATAACTTAGTACAGTAACTAAAAGATTTTATGATGTAATTGACCTACGTTATCTAAAGAACTAGCTTAGTACAGTAACTAAAAGATTTCATCCTGTAATAGACCTACGTTATCTAAAGAACTAACTTAGTACAGTAACTAAAAGATTTTATCCTGCAATTGACCTACGTTATCTAAAGAACTAGCTTAGTACAGTAACTAAAAGATTTTATCCTGCAATTGACCTACGTTATCTAAAGAACTAGCTTAGTACAGTAACTAATTTTTTTTATCCTGTAATTGACCTAGGTTATCTAAAGAACTAGCTTAGTACAGTAACTAAAAGATTTTGTCCTGCAATTGACCTACGTTATCTAAAGAACTAACTTAGTACAGTAACTAAAAGATTTTATCCTGCAATTGACCTACGTTATCTAAAGAACTAACTTAGTACAGTAACTAAAATATTTTATGCTGTAATTGACCTACGTTATCTAAAGAACTAGCTTAGTACAGTAGCAAAAAGATTTCATCCTGTAATAGACCTACGTTATCTAAAGAACTAACTTAGTACAGTAGCTAAAAGATTTTATCCTGCAATTGACCTACGTTATCTAAAGAACTAGCTTAGTACAGTAACTAAACGATTTTATCCTGCAATCGACCTACGTTATCTAAAGAACTAACTTAGTACAGTAACTAAAAGATTTTTTCCTGCAATTGACCTACGTTATCTAAAGACATAACTTAGTACAGTAACTAAAAGATTTTATGATGTAATTGACCTACGTTATCTAAAGAACTAGCTTAGTACAGTAACTAAAAGATTTCATCCTGTAATAGACCTACGTTATCTAAAGAACTAACTTAGTACAGTAACTAAAAGATTTTATCCTGCAATTGACCTACGTTATCTAAAGAACTAGCTTAGTACAGTAACTAAAAGATTTTATCCTGCAATTGACAAACGTTATCTAAAGAACTAGCTTAGTACAGTAACTAATTTTTTTTATCCTGTAATTGACCTAGGTTATCTAAAGAACTAGCTTAGTACAGTAACTAAAAGATTTTGTCCTGCAATTGACCTACGTTATCTAAAGAACTAACTTAGTACAGTAACTAAAAGATTTTTTCCTGCAATTGACCTACGTTATCTAAAGAACTAACTTAGTACAGTAACTAAAATATTTTATGCTGTAATTGACCTACGTTATCTAAAGAACTAACTTAGTACAGTAGCTAAAAGATTTTATCCTGCAATTGACCTACGTTATCTAAAGAACTAGCTTAGTACAGTAACTAAACGATTTTATCCTGCAATCGACCTACGTTATCTAAAGAACTAACTTAGTACAGTAACTAAAAGATTTTTTCCTGCAATTGACCTACGTTATCTAAAGAACTAACTTAGTACAGTAACTAAAAGATTTTATGATGTAATTGACCTACGTTATCTAAAGAACTAGCTTAGTACAGTAACTAAAAGATTTCATCCTGTAATAGACCTACGTTATCTAAAGAACTAACTTAGTACAGTAACGAAAAGATTTTATCCTGCAATTGACCTACGTTATCTAAAGAACTAGCTTAGTACAGTAACTAAAAGATTTTATCCTGCAATTGACCTACGTTATCTAAAGAACTAGCTTAGTACAGTAACTAATTTTTTTTATCCTGTAATTGACCTACGTTATCTAAAGAACTAGCTTAGTACAGTAACTAAAAGATTTTATCCTGCAATCGACCTACGTTATCTAAATAACTAACTTAGTACAGTAACTAAAAGATTTTTTCCTGCAATAGACCTACGTTATCTAAAGAACTAACTTAGTGCAGTAACTAAAAGATTTTATCCTGCAATCGACCTACGTTATCTAAAGAACTAGCTTAGTACAGTAACTAAAAGATTTTATCCTGCAATTGACCTACGTTATCTAAAGAACTAACTTAGTACAGTAACTAAAAGATTTTTTCCTGCAATTGACCTACGTTATCTAAAGAACTAACTTAGTACAGTAACTAAAATATTTTATGCTGTAATTGACCTACGTTATCTAAAGAACTAGCTTAGTACAGTAACTAAAAGATTTCATCCTGTAATAGACCTACGTTATCTAAAGAACTAACTTAGTACAGTAACTAAAAGATTTTATCCTGCAATTGACCTACGTTATCTAAAGAACTAGCTTAGTACAGTAACTAAAAGATTTTATCCTGCAATTGACCTACGTTATCTAAAGAACTAGCTTAGTACAGTAACTAAAAGATTTTATCCTGCAATTGACCTACGTTATTTAAAGAACTAGCTTAGTGCAGTAACAAATTTTTTTATCCTGTAATTGACCTACGTTATCTAAAGAACTAGCTTAGTGCAGTGACTAAAAGATTTCATCCTGCAATAGACCTACGTTATCTAAAGAACTAACTTAGTACAGTAACTAAGATATTTTATGCTGTAATTGACCTACGTTATCTAAAGAACTAGCTTAGTATAGTAACTAAAAGATTTCATCCTGTAATAGACCTACGTTATCTAAAGAACTAACTTAGTACAGTAACTAAAAGATTTTATCCTGCAATTGACCTACGTTATCTAAAGAATTAGCTTAGTACAGTAACTAAAAGATTTTATCCTGCAATCGACCTACGTTATCTAAAGAACTAACTTAGTACAGTAACTAAAAGATTTTTTCCTGCAATTGACCTACGTTATCTAAAGAACTAACTTAGTACAGTAACTAAAATATTTTATGCTGTAATTGACCTACGTTATCTAAAGAACTAGCTTAGTACAGTAGCAAAAAGATTTCATCCTGTAATAGACCTACGTTATCTAAAGAACTAACTTAGTACAGTAGCTAAAAGATTTTATCCTGCAATTGACCTACGTTATCTAAAGAACTAGCTTAGTACAGTAACTAAACGATTTTATCCTGCAATCGACCTACGTTATCTAAAGAACTAACTTAGTACAGTAACTAAAAGATTTTTTCCTGCAATTGACCTACGTTATCTAAAGAACTAACTTAGTACAGTAACTAAAAGATTTTATGATGTAATTGACCTACGTTATCTAAAGAACTAGCTTAGTACAGTAACTAAAAGATTTCATCCTGTAATAGACCTACGTTATCTAAAGAACTAACTTAGTACAGTAACTAAAAGATTTTATCCTGCAATTGACCTACGTTATCTAAAGAACTAGCTTAGTACAGTAACTAAAAGATTTTATCCTGCAATTGACCTACGTTATCTAAAGAACTAGCTTAGTACAGTAACTAATTTTTTTTATCCTGTAATTGACCTACGTTATCTAAAGAACTAGCTTAGTACAGTAACTAAAAGATTTTGTCCTGCAATTGACCTACGTTATCTAAAGAACTAGCTTAGTACAGTAACTAAAAGATTTTATCCTGCAATTGACCTACGTTATCTAAAGAACTAGCTTAGTGCAGTGACTAAAAGATTTCATCCTGCAATAGACCTACGTTATCTAAAGAACTAACTTAGTACAGTAACTAAGATATTTTATGCTGTAATTGACCTACGTTATCTAAAGAACTAGCTTAGTATAGTAACTAAAAGATTTCATCCTGTAATAGACCTACGTTATCTAAAGAACTAACTTAGTACAGTAACTAAAAGATTTTATCCTGCAATTGACCTACGTTATCTAAAGAATTAGCTTAGTACAGTAACTAAAAGATTTTATCCTGCAATCGACCTACGTTATCTAAAGAACTAACTTAGTACAGTAACTAAAAGATTTTTTCCTGCAATTGACCTACGTTATCTAAAGAACTAACTTAGTACAGTAACTAAAATATTTTATGCTGTAATTGACCTACGTTATCTAAAGAACTAGCTTAGTACAGTAGCAAAAAGATTTCATCCTGTAATAGACCTACGTTATCTAAAGAACTAACTTAGTACAGTAGCTAAAAGATTTTATCCTGCAATTGACCTACGTTATCTAAAGAACTAGCTTAGTACAGTAACTAAACGATTTTATCCTGCAATCGACCTACGTTATCTAAAGAACTAACTTAGTACAGTAACTAAAAGATTTTTTCCTGCAATTGACCTACGTTATCTAAAGAACTAACTTAGTACAGTAACTAAAAGATTTTATGATGTAATTGACCTACGTTATCTAAAGAACTAGCTTAGTACAGTAACTAAAAGATTTCATCCTGTAATAGACCTACGTTATCTAAAGAACTAACTTAGTACAGTAACTAAAAGATTTTATCCTGCAATTGACCTACGTTATCTAAAGAACTAGCTTAGTACAGTAACTAAAAGATTTTATCCTGCAATTGACCTACGTTATCTAAAGAACTAGCTTAGTACAGTAACTAATTTTTTTTATCCTGTAATTGACCTACGTTATCTAAAGAACTAGCTTAGTACAGTAACTAAAAGATTTTGTCCTGCAATCGACCTACGTTATCTAAAGAACTAACTTAGTACAGTAACTAAAAGATTTTTTCCTGCAATTGACCTACGTTATCTAAAGAACTAACTTAGTACAGTAACTAAAAGATTTTATGATGTAATTGACCTACGTTATCTAAAGAACTAGCTTAGTACAGTAACTAAAAGATTTCATCCTGTAATAGACCTACGTTATCTAAAGAACTAACTTAGTACAGTAACTAAAAGATTTTATCCTGCAATTGACCTACGTTATCTAAAGAACTAGCTTAGTACAGTAACTAAAAGATTTTATCCTGCAATTGACCTATGTTATCTAAAGAACTAGCTTAGTACAGTAACTAATTTTTTTTATCCTGTAATTGACCTACGTTATCTAAAGAACTAGCTTAGTACAGTAACTAAAAGATTTTGTCCTGCAATTGACCTACGTTATCTAAAGAACTAGCTTAGTACAGTAACTAAAAGATTTTATCCTGCAATTGACCTACGTTATCTAAAGAACTAGCTTAGTGCAGTGACTAAAAGATTTCATCCTGCAATAGACCTACGTTATCTAAAGAACTAACTTAGTACAGTAACTAAGATATTTTATGCTGTAATTGACCTACGTTATCTAAAGAACTAGCTTAGTATAGTAACTAAAAGATTTCATCCTGTAATAGACCTACGTTATCTAAAGAACTAACTTAGTACAGTAACTAAAAGATTTTATCCTGCAATTGACCTACGTTATCTAAAGAATTAGCTTAGTACAGTAACTAAAAGATTTTATCCTGCAATCGACCTACGTTATCTAAAGAACTAACTTAGTACAGTAACTAAAAGATTTTTTCCTGCAATTGACCTACGTTATCTAAAGAACTAACTTAGTACAGTAACTAAAATATTTTATGCTGTAATTGACCTACGTTATCTAAAGAACTAGCTTAGTACAGTAGCAAAAAGATTTCATCCTGTAATAGACCTACGTTATCTAAAGAACTAACTTAGTACAGTAGCTAAAAGATTTTATCCTGCAATTGACCTACGTTATCTAAAGAACTAGCTTAGTACAGTAACTAAACGATTTTATCCTGCAATCGACCTACGTTATCTAAAGAACTAACTTAGTACAGTAACTAAAAGATTTTTTCCTGCAATTGACCTACGTTATCTAAAGAACTAACTTAGTACAGTAACTAAAAGATTTTATGATGTAATTGACCTACGTTATCTAAAGAACTAGCTTAGTACAGTAACTAAAAGATTTCATCCTGTAATAGACCTACGTTATCTAAAGAACTAACTTAGTACAGTAACTAAAAGATTTTATCCTGCAATTGACCTACGTTATCTAAAGAACTAGCTTAGTACAGTAACTAAAAGATTTTATCCTGCAATTGACCTACGTTATCTAAAGAACTAGCTTAGTACAGTAACTAATTTTTTTTATCCTGTAATTGACCTACGTTATCTAAAGAACTAGCTTAGTACAGTAACTAAAAGATTTTGTCCTGCAATTGACCTACGTTATCTAAAGAACTAGCTTAGTACAGTAACTAAAAGATTTTATCCTGCAATTGACCTACGTTATCTAAAGAACTAGCTTAGTACAGTAACTAAAAGATTTTATCCTGCAATTGACCTACGTTATCTAAAGAACTAGCTTAGTACAGTAACTAAATTTTTTTTATCCTGTAATAGACCTACGTTATCTAAAGAACTAGCTTAGTGCAGTGACTAAAAGATTTCATCCTGCAATAGACCTACGTTATCTAAAGAACTAACTTAGTACAGTAACTAAAAGATTTCATCCTATAATAGACCTACGTTATCTAAAGAACTAGCTTAGTACAGTAACTAAAAGATTTCATCCTGTAATAGACCTACGTTATCTAAAGAACTAGCTTAGTACAGTAACTAAAAGATTTCATCCTGCAATAGACCTACGTTATCTAAAGAACTAACTTAGTACAGTAACTAAAAGATTTCATCCTGTAATAGTCCTACGTTATCTAAAGAACTAACTTAGTACAGTAACTAAAAGATTTCATCCTGTAATCGACCTACGTTATCTAAAGAACTAGCTTAGTACAGTAACTAAAAGATTTCATCCTGTAATAGACCTACGTTATCTAAAGAACTAACTTATTACAGTAACTAAAAGATTTCATCCTGTAATAGACCTACGTTATCTAAAGAACTAACTTAGTACAGTAACTAAAAGATTTCATCCTGTAATAGACCTACGTTATCTAAAGAACTAACTTAGTACAGTAACTAAAAGATTTCATCCTGTAATAGACCTACGTTATCTAAAGAACTAACTTAGTACAGTAACTAAAAGATTTCATCCTGTAATAGACCTACATTATCTAAAGAACTAGCTTAGTGCAGTGACTAAAAGATTTCATCCTGCAATAGACCTACGTTATCTAAAGAACTAACTTAGTACAGTAACTAAAAGATTTCATCCTGCAATAGACCTACGTTATCTAAAGAACTAGCTTAGTACAGTAACTAAAAGATTTCATCCTGTAATAGACCTACGTTATCTAAAGAACTAACTTAGTACAGTAACTAAAAGATTTTATCCTGCAATTGACCTACGTTATCTAAAGAACTAGCTTAGTACAGTAACTAAAAGATTTTATCCTGTAATAGACCTACGTTATCTAAAGAACTAACTTAGTACAGTAACTAAAAGATTTTATCCTGCAATTGACCTACGTTATCTAAAGAACTAGCTTAGTACAGTAACTAAATTTTTTTATCCTGTAATTGACCTACGTTATCTAAAGAACTAACTTAGTACAGTAACTAATTTTTTTTATCCTGTAATAGACCTACGTTATCTAAAGAACTACCTTAGTACAGTAACTAAATTTGTTTATCCTGTAATCGACCTACGTTATCTAAAGAACTAGCTTAGTACAGTAACTAAAAGATGTTATCCTGCAATTGACCTACGTTATCTAAAGAACTACCTTAGTACAGTAACTAAATTTTTTTATCCAGTAATCGACCTACGTTATCTAAAGAACTAGCTTAGTACAGTAACTAAAAGATTTTATCCTGCAATAGACCTACGTTATCTAAAGAACTAGCTTAGTACATTAACTAAAAGATTTTATCCTGCAATTGACCTACGTTATCTAAAGAACTACCTTAGTACAGTAACTAAAAGATTTTATCCTGCAATAGACCTACGTTATCTAAAGAACTAGCTTAGTACAGTAACTAAAAGATTTTATCCTGCAATTGACCTACGTTATCTAAAGAACTAGATTAGTACAGTAACTAAAAGATTTTATCCTGCAATTGACCTACGTTATCTAAAGAACTACCTTAGTACAGTAACTAAAAGATTTTATCCTGCAATTGACCTACGTTATCTAAAGAACTAGCTTAGTACAGTAACTAAAAGATTGTATCCTGCAATTGACCTACGTTATCTAAAGAACTAGCTTAGTACAGTAACTAAAAGATTTTATCCTGTAATCGACCTACGTTATCTAAAGAACTAACTTAGTGCAGTAACTAAAAGATTTTATCCTGCAATTGACCTACGTTATCTAAAGAACTAGCTTAGTACAGTAACTAAAAGATTTCATCCTGTAATAGACCTACGTTATCTAAAGAACTAACTTAGTACAGTAACTAAAAGATTTTATCCTGCAATTGACCTACGTTATCTAAAGAACTAGCTTAGTACAGTAACTAAAAGATTTTATCCTGCAATTGACCTACGTTATCTAAAGAACTAGCTTAGTACAGTAACTAAAAGATTTCATCCTGTAATAGACCTACGTTATCTAAAGAACTAACTTATTACAGTAACTAAAAGATTTCATCCTGTAATAGACCTACGTTATCTAAAGAACTAACTTAGTACAGTAACTAAAAGATTTTATCCTGCAATAGACCTACGTTATCTAAAGAACTAACTTAGTACAGTAACTAAAAGATTTCATCCTGTAATAGACCTACGTTATCTAAAGAACTAGCTTAGTGCAGTGACTAAAAGATTTCATCCTGCAATAGACCTACGTTATCTAAAGAACTAACTTAGTACAGTAACTAAAAGATTTCATCCTGCAATAGACCTACGTTATCTAAAGAACTAGCTTAGTACAGTAACTAAAAGATTTCATCCTGTAATAGACCTACGTTATCTAAAGAACTAACTTAGTACAGTAACTAAAAGATTTTATCCTGCAATTGACCTACGTTATCTAAAGAACTAGCTTAGTACAGTAACTAAAAGATTTTATCCTGTAATAGACCTACGTTATCTAAAGAACTAACTTAGTACAGTAACTAAAAGATTTTATCCTGCAATTGACCTACGTTATCTAAAGAACTAGCTTAGTACAGTAACTAAATTTTTTTATCCTGTAATTGACCTACGTTATCTAAAGAACTAACTTAGTACAGTAACTAATTTTTTTTATCCTGTAATAGACCTACGTTATCTAAAGAACTACCTTAGTACAGTAACTAAATTTTTTTATCCTGTAATCGACCTACGTTATCTAAAGAACTAGCTTAGTACAGTAGCTAAAAGATGTTATCCTGCAATTGACCTACGTTATCTAAAGAACTACCTTAGTACAGTAACTAAATTTTTTTATCCTGTAATTGACCTACGTTATCTAAAGAACTAGCTTAGTACAGTAACTAAAAGATTTTATCCTGCAATTGACCTACGTTATCTAAAGAACTACCTTAGTACAGTAACTAAAAGATTTTATCCTGCAATAGACCTACGTTATCTAAAGAACTAGCTTAGTACAGTAACTAAAAGATTTTATCCTGCAATTGACCTACGTTATCTAAAGAACTAGATTAGTACAGTAACTAAAAGATTTTATCCTGCAATTGACCTACGTTATCTAAAGAACTACCTTAGTACAGTAACTAAAAGATTTTATCCTGCAATTGACCTACGTTATCTAAAGAACTAGCTTAGTACAGTAACTAAAAGATTGTATCCTGCAATTGACCTACGTTATCTAAAGAACTAGCTTAGTACAGTAACTAAAAGATTTTATCCTGTAATCGACCTACGTTATCTAAAGAACTAACTTAGTGCAGTAACTAAAAGATTTTATCCTGCAATTGACCTACGTTATCTAAAGAACTAACTTAGTACAGTAACTAAAAGATTTTTTCCTGCAATTGACCTACGTTATCTAAAGAACTAACTTAGTACAGTAACTAAAATATTTTATGCTGTAATTGACCTACGTTATCTAAAGAACTAGCTTAGTACAGTAACTAAAAGATTTCATCCTGTAATAGACCTACGTTATCTAAAGAACTAACTTAGTACAGTAACTAAAAGATTTTATCCTGCAATTGACCTACGTTATCTAAAGAACTAGCTTAGTACAGTAACTAAAAGATTTTATCCTGCAATTGACCTACGTTATCTAAAGAACTAGCTTAGTACAGTAACTAAAAGATTTTATCCTGCAATTGACCTACGTTATTTAAAGAACTAGCTTAGTGCAGTAACAAATTTTTTTATCCTGTAATTGACCTACGTTATCTAAAGAACTAGCTTAGTGCAGTGACTAAAAGATTTCATCCTGCAATAGACCTACGTTATCTAAAGAACTAACTTAGTACAGTAACTAAGATATTTTATGCTGTAATTGACCTACGTTATCTAAAGAACTAGCTTAGTACAGTAACTAAAAGATTTCATCCTGTAATAGACCTACGTTATCAAAAGAACTAACTTAGTACAGTAACTAAAAGATTTTATCCTGCAATTGACCTACGTTATCTAAAGAACTAGCTTAGTACAGTAACTAAAAGATTTTATCCTGCAATCGACCTACGTTATCTAAAGAACTAGCTTAGTACAGTAACTAAAAGATTTTATCCTGCAATAGACCTACGTTATCTAAAGAACTAACTTAGTGCAGTAACTAAAAGATTTTATCCTGCAATCGACCTACGTTATCTAAAGAACTAGCTTAGTACAGTAACTAAAAGATTTTATCCTGCAATTGACCTACGTTATCTAAAGAACTAACTTAGTACAGTAACTAAAAGATTTTTTCCTGCAATTGACCTACGTTATCTAAAGAACTAACTTAGTACAGTAACTAAAATATTTTATGCTGTAATTGACCTACGTTATCTAAAGAACTAGCTTAGTACAGTAACTAAAAGATTTCATCCTGTAATAGACCTACGTTATCTAAAGAACTAACTTAGTACAGTAACTAAAAGATTTTATCCTGCAATTGACCTACGTTATCTAAAGAACTAGCTTAGTACAGTAACTAAAAGATTTTATCCTGCAATTGACCTACGTTATCTAAAGAACTAGCTTAGTACAGTAACTAAAAGATTTTATCCCGCAATTGACCTACGTTATTTAAAGAACTAGCTTAGTGCAGTAACAAATTTGTTTATCCTGTAATTGACCTACGTTATCTAAAGAACTAGCTTAGTGCAGTGACTAAAAGATTTCATCCTGCAATAGACCTACGTTATCTATAGAACTAACTTAGTACAGTAACTAAGATATTTTATGCTGTAATTGACCTACGTTATCTAAAGAACTAGCTTAGTATAGTAACTAAAAGATTTCATCCTGTAATAGACCTACGTTATCTAAAGAACTAACTTAGTACAGTAACTAAAAGATTTTATCCTGCAATTGACCTACGTTATCTAAAGAACTAGCTTAGTACAGTAACTAAAATATTTTATCCTGCAATCGACCTACGTTATCTAAAGAACTAACTTAGTACAGTAACTAAAAGATTTTTTCCTGCAACTGACCTACGTTATCTAAAGAACTAACTTAGTACAGTAACTAAAATATTTTATGCTGTAATTGACCTACGTTATCTAAAGAACTAGCTTAGTACAGTAGCAAAAAGATTTCATCCTGTAATAGACCTACGTTATCTAAAGAACTAACTTAGTACAGTAACTAAAAGATTTTATCCTGCAATTGACCTACGTTATCTAAAGAACTAGCTTAGTACAGTAACTAAACGATTTTATCCTGCAATCGACCTACGTTATCTAAAGAACTAACTTAGTACAGTAACTAAAAGATTTTTTTCCTGCAATTGACCTACGTTATCTAAAGAACTAACTTAGTACAGTAACTAAAAGATTTTATCCTGCAATTGACCTACGTTATCTAAAGAACTAGCTTAGTGCAGTAACTAAATTTTTTTATCCTGTAATTGACGTACGTTATCTAAAGAACTAACTTAGTACAGTAACTAAAAGATTTTTTCCTGCAATTGACCTACGTTATCTAAAGAACTAACTTAGTACAGTAACTAAAATATTTTATGCTGTAATTGACCTACGTTATCTAAAGAACTAGCTTAGTGCAGTAACTAAAAGATTTTATCCTGCAATCGACCTACGTTATCTAAAGAACTAACTTAGTACAGTAACTAAAAGATTTTTTCCTGCAATTGACCTACGTTATCTAAAGAACTAACTTAGTACAGTAACTAAAATATTTTATGCTGTAATTGACCTACGTTATCTAAAGAACTAGCTTAGTACAGTAACTAAAAGATTTCATCCTGTAATAGACCTACGTTATCTAAAGAACTAACTTAGTACAGTAACTAAAAGATTTTATCCTGCAATTGACCTACGTTATCTAAAGAACTAGCTTAGTACAGTAACTAAAAGATTTGATCCTGCAATCGACCTACGTTATCTAAAGAACTAGCTTAGTACAGTAACTAAAAGATTTTATCCTGCAATAGACCTACGTTATCTAAAGAACTAACTTAGTGCAGTAACTAAAAGATTTTATCCTGCAATCGACCTACGTTATCTAAAGAACTAGCTTAGTACAGTAACAAAAAGATTTTTTCCTGCAATTGACCTACGTTATCTAAAGAACTAACTTAGTACAGTAACTAAAAGATTTTTTCCTGCAATTGACCTACGTTATCTAAAGAACTAACTTAGTACAGTAACTAAAATATTTTATGCTGTAATTGACCTACGTTGTCTAAAGAACTAGCTTAGTACAGTAACTAAAAGATTTCATCCTGTAATAGACCTACGTTATCTAAAGAACTAACTTAGTACAGTAACTAAAAGATTTTATCCTGCAATTGACCTACGTTATCTAAAGAACTAGCTTAGTACAGTAACTAAAAGATTTTATCCTGCAATTGACCTACGTTATCTAAAGAACTAACTTAGTACAGTAGCTAAAAGATTTTTTCCTGCAATTGACCTACGTTATCTAAAGAACTAACTTAGTACAGTAACTACAAGATTTTATCCTGCAATTGACCTACGTTATCTAAAGAACTAGCTTAGTACAGTAACTAAAAGATTTTATCCTGCAATCGACCTACGTTATCTAAAGAACTAACTTAGTACAGTAACTAAAAGATTTTTTCCTGCAATTGACCTACGTTATCTAAAGAACTAACTTAGTACAGTAACTAAAATATTTTATGCTGTAATTGACCTACGTTATCTAAAGAACTAGCTTAGTACAGTAGCAAAAAGATTTCATCCTGTAATAGACCTACGTTATCTAAAGAACTAACTTAGTACAGTAACTAAAAGATTTTATCCTGCAATTGACCTACGTTATCTAAAGAACTAGCTTAGTGCAGTAACTAAATTTTTTTATCCTGTAATTGACGTACGTTATCTAAAGAACTAACTTAGTACAGTAACTAAAAGATTTTTTCCTGCAATTGACCTACGTTATCTAAAGAACTAACTTAGTACAGTAACTAAAATATTTTATGCTGTAATTGACCTACGTTATCTAAAGAACTAGCTTAGTGCAGTAACTAAAAGATTTTATCCTGCAATCGACCTACGTTATCTAAAGAACTAACTTAGTACAGTAACTAAAAGATTTTTTCCTGCAATTGACCTACGTTATCTAAAGAACTAACTTAGTACAGTAACTAAAATATTTTATGCTGTAATTGACCTACGTTATCTAAAGAACTAGCTTAGTACAGTAACTAAAAGATTTCATCCTGTAATAGACCTACGTTATCTAAAGAACTAACTTAGTACAGTAACTAAAAGATTTTATCCTGCAATTGACCTACGTTATCTAAAGAACTAGCTTAGTACAGTAACTAAAAGATTTGATCCTGCAATCGACCTACGTTATCTAAAGAACTAGCTTAGTACAGTAACTAAAAGATTTTATCCTGCAATAGACCTACGTTATCTAAAGAACTAACTTAGTGCAGTAACTAAAAGATTTTATCCTGCAATCGACCTACGTTATCTAAAGAACTAGCTTAGTACAGTAACAAAAAGATTTTTTCCTGCAATTGACCTACGTTATCTAAAGAACTAACTTAGTACAGTAACTAAAAGATTTTTTCCTGCAATTGACCTACGTTATCTAAAGAACTAACTTAGTACAGTAACTAAAATATTTTATGCTGTAATTGACCTACGTTGTCTAAAGAACTAGCTTAGTACAGTAACTAAAAGATTTCATCCTGTAATAGACCTACGTTATCTAAAGAACTAACTTAGTACAGTAACTAAAAGATTTTATCCTGCAATTGACCTACGTTATCTAAAGAACTAGCTTAGTACAGTAACTAAAAGATTTTATCCTGCAATTGACCTACGTTATCTAAAGAACTAACTTAGTACAGTAGCTAAAAGATTTTTTCCTGCAATTGACCTACGTTATCTAAAGAACTAACTTAGTACAGTAACTACAAGATTTTATCCTGCAATTGACCTACGTTATCTAAAGAACTAGCTTAGTACAGTAACTAAAAGATTTTATCCTGCAATCGACCTACGTTATCTAAAGAACTAACTTAGTACAGTAACTAAAAGATTTTTTCCTGCAATTGACCTACGTTATCTAAAGAACTAACTTAGTACAGTAACTAAAATATTTTATGCTGTAATTGACCTACGTTATCTAAAGAACTAGCTTAGTACAGTAGCAAAAAGATTTCATCCTGTAATAGACCTACGTTATCTAAAGAACTAACTTAGTACAGTAACTAAAAGATTTTATCCTGCAATTGACCTACGTTATCTAAAGAACTAACTTAGTACAGTAACTAAAAGATTTTATCCTGCAATTGACCTACGTTATCTAAAGAACTAACTTAGTACAGTAACTAAAAGATTTTTTCCTGCAATTGACCTACGTTATCTAAAGAACTAACTTAGTACAGTAGCTAAAAGATTTTATCCTGTAATTGACCTACGTTATCTAAAGAACTAGCTTAGTACAGTAGCAAAAAGATTTCATCCTGTAATAGACCTACGTTATCTAAAGAACTAACTTAGTACAGTAACTAAAATATTTTATGCTGTAATTGACCTACGTTATCTAAAGAACTAGCTTAGTACAGTAACTAAAAGATTTCATCCTGTAATAGACCTACGTTATCTAAAGAACTAACTTAGTACAGTAACTAAAAGATTTTATCCTGCAATTGACCTACGTTATCTAAAGAACTAGCTTAGTACAGTAACTAAAAGATTTTATCCTGCAATCGACCTACGTTATCTAAAGAACTAGCTTAGTACAGTAACTAAAAGATTTTATCCTGCAATAGACCTACGTTATCTAAAGAACTAACTTAGTGCAGTAACTAAAAGATTTTATCCTGCAATCGACCTACGTTATCTAAAGAACTAGCTTAGTACAGTAACAAAAAGATTTTTTCCTGCAATTGACCTACGTTATCTAAAGAACTAACTTAGTACAGTAACTAAAAGATTTTTTCCTGCAATTGACCTACGTTATCTAAAGAACTAACTTAGTACAGTAACTAAAATATTTTATGCTGTAATTGACCTACGTTGTCTAAAGAACTAGCTTAGTACAGTAACTAAAAGATTTCATCCTGTAATAGACCTACGTTATCTAAAGAACTAACTTAGTACAGTAACTAAAAGATTTTATCCTGCAATTGACCTACGTTATCTAAAGAACTAGCTTAGTACAGTAACTAAAAGATTTTATCCTGCAATTGACCTACGTTATCTAAAGAACTAACTTAGTTCAGTAGCTAAAAGATTTTATCCTGCAATTGACCTACGTTATCTAAAGAACTAGCTTAGTACAGTAACTAAACGATTTTATCCTGCAATCGACCTACGTTATCTAAAGAACTAACTTAGTACAGTAACTAAAAGATTTTTTCCTGCAATTGACCTACGTTATCTAAAGAACTAACTTAGTACAGTAACTAAAAGATTTTATCCTGCAATTGACCTACGTTATCTAAAGAACTAGCTTAGTACAGTAACTAAAAGATTTTATCCTGCAATCGACCTACGTTATCTAAAGAACTAACTTAGTACAGTAACTAAAAGATTTTTTCCTGCAATTGACCTACGTTATCTAAAGAACTAACTTAGTACAGTAACTAAAATATTTTATGCTGTAATTGACCTACGTTATCTAAAGAACTAGCTTAGTACAGTAGCAAAAAGATTTCATCCTGTAATAGACCTACGTTATCTAAAGAACTAACTTAGTACAGTAACTAAAAGATTTTATCCTGCAATTGACCTACGTTATCTAAAGAACTAGCTTAGTACAGTAACTAAACGATTTTATCCTGCAATCGACCTACGTTATCTAAAGAACTAACTTAGTACAGTAACTAAAAGATTTTTTCCTGCAATTGACCTACGTTATCTAAAGAACTAACTTAGTACAGTAACTAAAAGATTTTATCCTGCAATTGACCTACGTTATCTAAAGAACTAGCTTAGTGCAGTAACTAAAAGATTTTATCCTGCAATCGACCTACGTTATCTAAAGAACTAACTTAGTACAGTAACTAAAAGATTTTTTCCTGCAATTGACCTACGTTATCTAAAGAACTAACTTAGTACAGTAACTAAAATATTTTATGCTGTAATTGACCTACGTTATGTAAAGAACTAGCTTAGTACAGTAACTAAAAGATTTCATCCTGTAATAGACCTACGTTATCTAAAGAACTAACTTAGTACAGTAACTAAAAGATTTTATCCTGCAATTGACCTACGTTATCTAAAGAACTAGCTTAGTACAGTAACTAAAAGATTTTATCCTGCAATCGACCTACGTTATCTAAAGAACTAGCTTAGTACAGTAACTAAAAGATTTTATCCTGCAATAGACCTACGTTATCTAAAGAACTAACTTAGTGCAGTAACTAAAAGATTTTATCCTGCAATCGACCTACGTTATCTAAAGAACTAGCTTAGTACAGTAACAAAAAGATTTTTTCCTGCAATTGACCTACGTTATCTAAAGAACTAACTTAGTACAGTAACTAAAAGATTTTTTCCTGCAATTGACCTACGTTATCTAAAGAACTAACTTAGTACAGTAACTAAAATATTTTATGCTGTAATTGACCTACGTTGTCTAAAGAACTAGCTTAGTACAGTAACTAAAAGATTTCATCCTGTAATAGACCTACGTTATCTAAAGAACTAACTTAGTACAGTAACTAAAAGATTTTATCCTGCAATTGACCTACGTTATCTAAAGAACTAGCTTAGTACAGTAACTAAAAGATTTTTTCCTGCAATTGACCTACGTTATCTAAAGAACTAACTTAGTACAGTAACTAAAAGATTTTATCCTGCAATTGACCTACGTTATCTAAAGAACTAGCTTAGTGCAGTAACTAAAAGATTTTATCCTGCAATCGACCTACGTTATCTAAAGAACTAACTTAGTACAGTAACTAAAAGATTTTTTCCTGCAATTGACCTACGTTATCTAAAGAACTAACTTAGTACAGTAACTAAAATATTTTATGCTGTAATTGACCTACGTTATCTAAAGAACTAGCTTAGTACAGTAACTAAAAGATTTCATCCTGTAATAGACCTACGTTATCTAAAGAACTAACTTAGTACAGTAACTAAAAGATTTTATCCTGCAATTGACCTACGTTATCTAAAGAACTAGCTTAGTACAGTAACTAAAAGATTTTATCCTGCAATCGACCTACGTTATCTAAAGAACTAGCTTAGTACAGTAACTAAAAGATTTTATCCTGCAATAGACCTACGTTATCTAAAGAACTAACTTAGTGCAGTAACTAAAAGATTTTATCCTGCAATCGACCTACGTTATCTAAAGAACTAGCTTAGTACAGTAACAAAAAGATTTTTTCCTGCAATTGACCTACGTTATCTAAAGAACTAACTTAGTACAGTAACTAAAAGATTTTTTCCTGCAATTGACCTACGTTATCTAAAGAACTAACTTAGTACAGTAACTAAAATATTTTATGCTGTAATTGACCTACGTTGTCTAAAGAACTAGCTTAGTACAGTAACTAAAAGATTTCATCCTGTAATAGACCTACGTTATCTAAAGAACTAACTTAGTACAGTAACTAAAAGATTTTATCCTGCAATTGACCTACGTTATCTAAAGAACTAGCTTAGTACAGTAACTAAAAGATTTTATCCTGCAATTGACCTACGTTATCTAAAGAACTAACTTAGTACAGTAGCTAAAAGATTTTATCCTGCAATTGACCTACGTTATCTAAAGAACTAGCTTAGTACAGTAACTAAACGATTTTATCCTGCAATCGACCTACGTTATCTAAAGAACTAACTTAGTACAGTAACTAAAAGATTTTTTCCTGCAATTGACCTACGTTATCTAAAGAACTAACTTAGTACAGTAACTAAAAGATTTTATGATGTAATTGACCTACGTTATCTAAAGAACTAGCTTAGTACAGTAACTAAAAGATTTCATCCTGTAATAGACCTACGTTATCTAAAGAACTAACTTAGTACAGTAACTAAAAGATTTTATCCTGCAATTGACCTACGTTATCTAAAGAACTAGCTTAGTACAGTAACTAAAAGATTTTTTCCTGCAATTGACCTACGTTATCTAAAGAACTAGCTTAGTACAGTAACTAAATTTTTTTATCCTGTAATTGACCTACGTTATCTAAAGAACTAGCTTAGTACAGTAACTAAAAGATTTTGTCCTGCAATTGACCTACGTTATCTAAAGAACTAGCTTAGTACAGTAACTAAAAGATTTTATCCTGCAATTGACCTACGTTATCTAAAGAACTAGCTTAGTACAGTAACTAAAAGATTTTATCCTGCAATTGACCTACGTTATCTAAAGAACTAGCTTAGTACAGTAACTAAATTTTTTTATCCTGTAATAGACCTACGTTATCTAAAGAACTAGCTTAGTGCAGTGACTAAAAGATTTCATCCTGCAATAGACCTACGTTATCTAAAGAACTAACTTAGTACAGTAACTAAAAGATTTCATCCTGTAATAGACCTACGTTATCTAAAGAACTAGCTTAGTACAGTAACTAAAAGATTTTATCCTGTAATAGACCTACGTTATCTAAAGAACTAGCTTAGTACAGTAACTAAAAGATTTCATCCTGCAATAGACGTACGTTATCTAAAGAACTAACTTAGTACAGTAACTAAAAGATTTCATCCTGTAATAGACCTACGTTATCTAAAGAACTAACTTAGTACAGTAACTAAAAGATTTCATCCTGTAATCGACCTACGTTATCTAAAGAACTAGCTTAGTACAGTAACTAAAAGATTTCATCCTGTAATAGACCTACGTTATCTAAAGAACTAACTTAGTACAGTAACTAAAAGATTTCATCCTGTAATAGACCTACGTTATCTAAAGAACTAACTTAGTACAGTAACTAAAAGATTTCATCCTGTAATAGACCTACGTTATCTAAAGAACTAACTTAGTACAGTAACTAAAAGATTTCATCCTGTAATAGACCTACGTTATCTAAAGAACTAACTTAGTACAGTAACTAAAAGATTTCATCCTGTAATAGACCTACGTTATCTAAAGAACTAGCTTAGTGCAGTGACTAAAAGATTTCATCCTGCAATAGACCTACGTTATCTAAAGAACTAACTTAGTACAGTAACTAAAAGATTTCATCCTGCAATAGACCTACGTTATCTAAAGAACTAGCTTAGTACAGTAACTAAAAGATTTCATCCTGTAATAGACCTACGTTATCTAAAGAACTAACTTAGTACAGTAACTAAAAGATTTTATCCTGCAATTGACCTACGTTATCTAAAGAACTAGCTTAGTACAGTAACTAAAAGATTTTATCCTGTAATAGACCTACGTTATCTAAAGAACTAACTTAGTACAGTAACTAAAAGATTTTATCCTGCAATTGACCTACGTTATCTAAAGAACTAGCTTAGTACAGTCACTAAATTTTTTTATCCTGTAATTGACCTACGTTATCTAAAGAACTAACTTAGTACAGTAACTAATTTTTTTTATCCTGTAATAGACCTACGTTATCTAAAGAACTACCTTAGTACAGTAACTAATTTTTTTTATCCTGTAATCGACCTACGTTATCTAAAGAACTAACTTAGTGCAGTAACTAAGCGATTTTATCTTGCAATTGACCTACGTTATCTAAAAAACTACCTTAGTACAGTAACTAAATTTTTTTATCCTGTAATCGACCTACGTTATCTAAAGAACTAACTTAGTACAGTAACTAAAAGATTTTATCCTGCAATTGACCTACGTTATCTAAAGAACTAGCTTAGTGCAGTAACTAAAAGATTTTATCCTGCAATAGACCTACGTTATCTAAAGAACTAGCTTAGTACAGTAACTAAAAGATTTTTTCCTGCAATTGACCTACGTTATCTAAAGAACTACCTTAGTACAGTAACTAAATTTTTTTATCCTGTAATCGACCTACGTTATCTAAAGAACTAGCTTAGTACAGTAACTAAAAGATTTTATCCTGCAATTGACCTACGTTATCTAAAGAACTAGCTTAGTACAGTAACTAAAAGATTTTATCCTGCAATAGACCTACGTTATCTAAAGAACTAGCTTAGTACAGTAACTAAAAGATTTTATCCTGCAATTGACCTACGTTATCTAAAGAACTAGCTTAGTACAGTAACTAAAAGATTTTATCCTGCAATTGACCTACGTTATCTAAAGAACTAACTTAGTGCAGTAACTAAAAGATTTTATCCTGCAATTGACCTACGTTATCTAAAGAACTAACTTAGTACAGTAACTAAAAGATTTTTTCCTGCAATTGACCTACGTTATCTAAAGAACTAACTTAGTACAGTAACTAAAATATTTTATGCTGTAATTGACCTACGTTATCTAAAGAACTAGCTTAGTACAGTAACTAAAAGATTTCATCCTGTAATAGACCTACGTTATCTAAAGAACTAACTTAGTACAGTAACTAAAAGATTTTATCCTGCAATTGACCTACGTTATCTAAAGAACTAGCTTAGTACAGTAACTAAAAGATTTTATCCTGCAATTGACCTACGTTATCTAAAGAACTAGCTTAGTACAGTAACTAAAAGATTTTATCCTGCAATTGACCTACGTTATTTAAAGAACTAGCTTAGTGCAGTAACAAATTTTTTTATCCTGTAATTGACCTACGTTATCTAAAGAACTAGCTTAGTGCAGTGACTAAAAGATTTCATCCTGCAATAGACCTACGTTATCTAAAGAACTAACTTAGTACAGTAACTAAGATATTTTATGCTGTAATTGACCTACGTTATCTAAAGAACTAGCTTAGTACAGTAACTAAAAGATTTCATCCTGTAATAGACCTACGTTATCAAAAGAACTAACTTAGTACAGTAACAAAAAGATTTTATCCTGCAATTGACCTACGTTATCTAAAGAACTAGCTTAGTACAGTAACTAAAAGATTTTATCCTGCAATCGACCTACGTTATCTAAAGAACTAGCTTAGTACAGTAACTAAAAGATTTTATCCTGCAATAGACCTACGTTATCTAAAGAACTAACTTAGTGCAGTAACTAAAAGATTTTATCCTGCAATCGACCTACGTTATCTAAAGAACTAGCTTAGTACAGTAACTAAAAGATTTTATCCTGCAATTGACCTACGTTATCTAAAGAACTAACTTAGTACAGTAACTAAAAGATTTTTTCCTGCAATTGACCTACGTTATCTAAAGAACTAACTTAGTACAGTAACTAAAATATTTTATGCTGTAATTGACCTACGTTATCTAAAGAACTAGCTTAGTACAGTAACTAAAAGATTTCATCCTGTAATAGACCTACGTTATCTAAAGAACTAACTTAGTACAGTAACTAAAAGATTTTATCCTGCAATTGACCTACGTTATCTAAAGAACTAGCTTAGTACAGTAACTAAAAGATGTTATCCTGCAATTGACCTACGTTATCTAAAGAACTAGCTTAGTACAGTAACTAAAAGATTTTATCCTGCAATTGACCTACGTTATTTAAAGAACTAGCTTAGTGCAGTAACAATTTTTTTTATCCTGTAATTGCCCTACGTTATCTAAAGAACTAGCTTAGTGCAGTGACTAAAAGATTTCATCCTGCAATAGACCTACGTTATCTAGAGAACTAACTTAGTACAGTAACTAAGATATTTTATGCTGTAATTGACCTACGTTATCTAAAGAACTAGCTTAGTATAGTAACTAAAAGATTTCATCCTGTAATAGACCTACGTTATCTAAAGAACTAACTTAGTACAGTAACTAAAAGATTTTATCCTGCAATTGACCTACGTTATCTAAAGAACTAGCTTAGTACAGTAACTAAAAGATTTTATCCTGCAATCGACCTACGTTATCTAAAGAACTAACTTAGTACAGTAACTAAAAGATTTTTTCCTGCAATTGACCTACGTTATCTAAAGAACTAACTTAGTACAGTAACTAAAATATTTTATGCTGTAATTGACCTACGTTATCTAAAGAACTAGCTTAGTACAGTAGCAAAAAGATTTCATCCTGTAATAGACCTACGTTATCTAAAGAACTAACTTAGTACAGTAACTAAAAGATTTTATCCTGCAATTGACCTACGTTATCTAAAGAACTAGCTTAGTACAGTAACTAAACGATTTTATCCTGCAATCGACCTACGTTATCTAAAGAACTAACTTAGTACAGTAACTAAAAGATTTTTTCCTGCAATTGACCTACGTTATCTAAAGAACTAACTTAGTACAGTAACTAAAAGATTTTATCCTGCAATTGACCTACGTTATCTAAAGAACTAGCTTAGTGCAGTAACTAAATTTTTTTATCCTGTAATTGACGTACGTTATCTAAAGAACTAACTTAGTACAGTAACTAAAAGATTTTTTCCTGCAATTGACCTACGTTATCTAAAGAACTAACTTAGTACAGTAACTAAAATATTTTATGCTGTAATTGACCTACGTTATCTAAAGAACTAGCTTAGTGCAGTAACTAAAAGATTTTATCCTGCAATCGACCTACGTTATCTAAAGAACTAACTTAGTACAGTAACTAAAAGATTTTTTCCTGCAATTGACCTACGTTATCTAAAGAACTAACTTAGTACAGTAACTAAAATATTTTATGCTGTAATTGACCTACGTTATCTAAAGAACTAGCTTAGTACAGTAACTAAAAGATTTCATCCTGTAATAGACCTACGTTATCTAAAGAACTAACTTAGTACAGTAACTAAAAGATTTTATCCTGCAATTGACCTACGTTATCTAAAGAACTAGCTTAGTACAGTAACTAAAAGATTTTATCCTGCAATCGACCTACGTTATCTAAAGAACTAGCTTAGTACAGTAACTAAAAGATTTTATCCTGCAATAGACCTACGTTATCTAAAGAACTAACTTAGTGCAGTAATTAAAAGATTTTATCCTGCAATCGACCTACGTTATCTAAAGAACTAGCTTAGTACAGTAACTAAAAGATTTTTTCCTGCAATTGACCTACGTTATCTAAAGAACTAACTTAGTACAGTAACTAAAAGATTTTTTCCTGCAATTGACCTACGTTATCTACAGAACTAACTTAGTACAGTAACTAAAATATTTTATGCTGTAATTGACCTACGTTATCTAAAGAACTAGCTTAGTACAGTAACTAAAAGAATTCATCCTGTAATAGACCTACGTTATCTAAAGAACTAACTTAGTACAGTAACTAAAAGATTTTATCCTGCAATTGACCTACGTTATCTAAAGAACTAGCTTAGTACAGTAACTAAAAGATTTTATCCTGCAATTGACCTACGTTATCTAAAGAACTAGCTTAGTACAGTAACTAAAAGATTCTATCCTGCAATTGACCTACGTTATTTAAAGAACTAGCTTAGTGCAGTAACAAATTTTTTTATCCTGTAATTGACCTACGTTATCTAAAGAACTAGCTTAGTGCAGTGACTAAAAGATTTCATCCTGCAATAGACCTACGTTATCTAAAGAACTAACTTAGTACAGTAACTAAGATATTTTATGCTGTAATTGACCTACGTTATCTAAAGAACTAGCTTAGTATAGTAACTAAAAGATTTCATCCTGTAATAGAACTACGTTATCTAAAGAACTAACTTAGTACAGTAACTAAAAGATTTTATCCTGCAATTGACCTACGTTATCTAAAGAACTAGCTTAGTACAGTAACTAAAAGATTTTATCCTGCAATCGACCTACGTTATCTAAAGAACTAAATTAGTACAGTAACTAAAAGATTTTTTCCTGCAATTGACCTACGTTATCTAAAGAACTAACTTAGTACAGTAACTAAAATATTTTATGCTGTAATTGACCTACGTTATCTAAAGAACTAGCTTAGTACAGTAGCAAAAAGATTTCATCCTGTAATAGACCTACGTTATCTAAAGAACTAACTTAGTACAGTAGCTAAAAGATTTTATCCTGCAATTGACCTACGTTATCTAAAGAACTAGCTTAGTACAGTAACTAAACGATTTTATCCTGCAATCGACCTACGTTATCTAAAGAACTAACTTAGTACAGTAACTAAAAGATTTTTTCCTGCAATTGACCTACTAACTGAGTACAGTAACTAAAAGATTTTATGATGTAATTGACCTACGTTATCTAAAGAACTAGCTTAGTACAGTAACTAAAAGATTTCATCCTGTAATAGACCTACGTTATCTAAAGAACTAACTTAGTACAGTAACTAAAAGATTTTTTCCTGCAATTGACCTACGTTATCTAAAGAACTAGCTTAGTACAGTAACTAAAAGATTTTATCCTGCAATTGACCTACGTTATCTAAAGAACTAGCTTAGTACAGTAACTAAATTTTTTTATCCTGTAATTGACCTACGTTATCTAAAGAACTAGCTTAGTGCAGTGACTAAAAGATTTCATCCTGCAATAGACCTACGTTATCTAAAGAACTAACTTAGTACAGTAACTAAAAGATTTCATCCTGTAATAGACCTACGTTATCTAAAGAACTAGCTTAGTACAGTAACTAAAAGATTTCATCCTGTAATAGACCTACGTTATCAAAAGAACTAGCTTAGTTCAGTAACTAAAAGATTTCATCCTCCAATAGACCTACGTTATCTAAAGAACTAACTTAGTACAGTAACTAAAAGATTTCATCCTGTAATAGACCTACGTTATCTAAAGAACTAACTTAGTACAGTAACTAAAAGATTTCATCCTGTAATCGACCTACGTTATCTAAAGAACTAGCTTAGTACAGTAACTAAAAGATTTCATCCTGTAATAGACCTACGTTATCTAAAGAACTAACTTAGTACAGTAACGAAAAGATTTCATCCTGTAATAGACCTACGTTATCTAAAGAACTAACTTAGTACAGTAACTAAAAGATTTCATCCTGTAATAGACCTACGTTATCTAAAGAACTAACTTAGTACAGTAACTAAAAGATTTCATCCTGTAATAGACCTACGTTATCTAAAGAACTAACTTAGTACAGTAACTAAAAGATTTCATCCTGTAATAGACCTACGTTATCTAAAGAACTAGCTTAGTGCAGTGACTAAAAGATTTCATCCTGCAATAGACCTACGTTATCTAAAGAACTAACTTAGTACAGTAACTAAAAGATTTCATCCTGCAATAGACCTACGTTATCTAAAGAACTAGCTTAGTACAGTAACTAAAAGATTTCATCCTGTAATAGACCTACGTTATCTAAAGAACTAACTTAGTACAGTAACTAAAAGATTTTATCCTGCAATTGACCTACGTTATCTAAAGAACTAGCTTAGTACAGTAATTAAAAGATTTTATCCTGCAATAGACCTACGTTATCTAAAGAACTAACTTAGTACAGTAACTAAAAGATTTTATCCTGCAATTGACCTACGTTATCTAAAGAACTACCTTAGTACAGTAACTAAAAGATTTTATCCTGCAATAGACCTACGTTATCTAAAGAACTAGCTTAGTACAGTAACTAAAAGATTTTATCCTGCAATTGACCTACGTTATCTAAAGAACTAACTTAGTACAGTAACTAAAAGATTTGATCCTGCAATTGACCTACGTTATCTAAAGAACTAACTTAGTACAGTAACTAAAAGATTTGATCCTGCAATTGACCTACGTTATCTAAAGAACTAGCTTAGTACAGTAACTAAAAGATTTTATCTTGCAATTGACCTACGTTATCTAAAGAACTACCTTAGTACAGTAACTAAAAGATTTTATCCTGCAATAGACCTACGTTATCTAAAGAACTAGCTTAGTACAGTAACTAAAAGATTTTATCCTGCAATAGACCTACGTTATCTAAAGAACTAGCTTAGTACAGTAACTAAAAGATTTTATCCTGCAATTGACCTACGTTATCTAAAGAACTAACTTAGTACAGTAAATAAAAGATTTTATCCTGCAATTGACCTACGTTATCTAAAGAACTAACTTAGTGCAGTAACTAAAAGATTTTATCCTGCAATTGACCTACGTTATCTAAAGAACTAACTTAGTACAGTAACTAAAAGATTTTATCCTGCAATTGACCTACGTTATCTAAAGAACTAACTTAGTACAGTAACTAAGATATTTTATGCTGTAATTGACCTACGTTATCTAAAGAACTAGCTTAGTACAGTAGCAAAAAGATTTCATCCTGCAATTGACCTACGTTATCTAAAGAACTAGCTTAGTACAGTAACTAAAATATTTTATGCTGTAATTGACCTACGTTATCTAAAGAACTAACTTAGTACAGTAACTAAAAGATTTTATCCTGCAATTGACCTACGTTATCTAAAGAACTACCTTAGTACAGTAACTAAAAGATTTTATCCTGCAATCGACCTACGTTATCTAAAGAACTAACTTAGTACAGTAACTAAATTTTTTTATCCTGCAATTGACCTACGTTATCTAAAGAACTAGCTTAGTACAGTAACTAAATTTTTTTATCCTGCAATTGACCTACGTTATCTAAAGAACTAGCTTAGTACAGTAACTAAATTTTTTTATCCTGCAATTGACCTACGTTATCTAAAGAACTAGCTTAGTACAGTAACTAAAAGATTTTATCCTGCAATTGACCTACGTTATCTAAAGAACTAGCTTAGTACAGTAACTAAAAGATTTTATCCTGCAATTGACCTACGTTATCTAAAGAACTAGCTTAGTACAGTAACTAAAAGATTTTATCCTGCAATTGACCTACGTTATCTAAAGAACTAACTTAGTACAGTAACTAAAAGATTTTATCCTGCAATTGACCTACGTTATCTAAAGAACTACCTTAGTACAGTAACTAAAAGATTTTATCCTGCAATTGACCTACGTTATCTAAAGAACTAACTTAGTACAGTAACTAAAAGATTTTATCCTGCAATTGACCTACGTTATCTAAAGAACTACCTTAGTACAGTAACTAAAAGATTTTATCCTGCAATCGACCTACGTTATCTAAAGAACTAACTTAGTACAGTAACTAAATTTTTTTATCCTGCAATTGACCTACGTTATCTAAAGAACTAGCTTAGTACAGTAACTAAATTTTTTTATCCTGCAATTGACCTACGTTATCTAAAGAACTAGCTTAGTACAGTAACTAAATTTTTTTATCCTGCAATTGACCTACGTTATCTAAAGAACTAGCTTAGTACAGTAACTAAAAGATTTTATCCTGCAATTGACCTACGTTATCTAAAGAACTAGCTTAGTACAGTAACTAAAAGATTTTATCCTGCAATTGACCTACGTTATCTAAAGAACTAGCTTAGTACAGTAACTAAAAGATTTTATCCTGCAATTGACCTACGTTATCTAAAGAACTAGCTTAGTACAGTAACTAAAAGATTTTATCTTGCAATTGACCTACGTTATCTAAAGAACTAGCTTAGTACAGTAACTAAAAGATTTTATCTTGCAATTGACCTACGTTATCGAAAGAACTACCTTAGTACAGTAACTAAAAGATTTTATCCTGCAATTGACCTACGTTATCTAAAGAACTAACTTAGTGCAGTAACTAAAAGATTTTATCCTGCAATTGACCTACGTTATCTAAAGAACTAGCTTAGTACAGTAACTAAAAGATTTTATCCTGCAATTGACCTACGTTATCTAAAGAACTAACTTAGTGCAGTAACTAAAAGATTTTATCCTGCAATTGACCTACGTTATCTAAAGAACTAGCTTAGTACAGTAACTAAAAGATTTTATCCTGCAATTGACCTACGTTATCTAAAGAACTAACTTAGTGCAGTAACTAAAAGATTTTATCCTGCAATTGACCTACGTTATCTAAAGAACTAGCTTAGTACAGTAACTAAAAGATTTTATCCTGCAATTGACCTACGTTATCTAAAGAACTAACTTAGTGCAGTAACTAAAAGATTTTATCCTGCAATTGACCTACGTTATCTAAAGAACTAGCTTAGTACAGTAACTAAAAGATTTTATCCTGTAATAGACCTACGTTATCTAAAGAACTAACTTAGTGCAGTAACTAAAAGATTTTATCCTGCAATTGACCTACGTTATCTAAAGAACTAACTTAGTACAGTAACTAAAAGATTTTATCCTGCAATTGACCTACGTTATCTAAAGAACTAACTTAGTGCAGTAACTAAAAGATTTTATCCTGCAATTGACCTACGTTATCTAAAGAACTAGCTTAGTACAGTAACTAAAAGATTTTATCCTGCAATTGACCTACGTTATCTAAAGAACTAACTTAGTGCAGTAACTAAAAGATTTTATCCTGCAATTGACCTACGTTATCTAAAGAACTAACTTAGTGCAGTAACTAAAAGATTTTATCCTGCAATTGACCTACGTTATCTAAAGAACTAACTTAGTACAGTAACTAAAAGATTTTATCCTGCAATTGACCTACGTTATCTAAACAACTACCTTAGTACAGTAACTAAAAGATTTTATCCTGCAATTGACCTACGTTATCTAAAGAACTAACTTAGTACAGTAACTAAAAGATTTTATCCTGCAATTGACCTACGTTATCTAAAGAACTAGCTTAGTACAGTAACTAAAAGATTTTATCTTGCAATTGACCTACGTTATCTAAAGAACTAACTTAGTACAGTAACTAAAAGATTTTATCCTGCAATTGACCTACGTTATCTAAAGAACTAACTTAGTACAGTAACTAAAAGATTTTATCCTGCAATTGACCTACGTTATCTAAAGAACTAGCTTAGTACAGTAACTAAAAGATTTTATCCTGTAATAGACCTACGTTATCTAAAGAACTAACTTAGTGCAGTAACTAAAAGATTTTATCCTGCAATTGACCTACGTTATCTAAAGAACTAACTTAGTACAGTAACTAAAAGATTTTATCCTGCAATTGACCTACGTTATCTAAAGAACTAACTTAGTGCAGTAACTAAAAGATTTTATCCTGCAATTGACCTACGTTATCTAAAGAACTAGCTTAGTACAGTAACTAAAAGATTTTATCCTGCAATTGACCTACGTTATCTAAAGAACTAACTTAGTGCAGTAACTAAAAGATTTTATCCTGCAATTGACCTACGTTATCTAAAGAACTAACTTAGTGCAGTAACTAAAAGATTTTATCCTGCAATTGACCTACGTTATCTAAAGAACTAACTTAGTGCAGTAACTAAAAGATTTTATCCTGCAATTGACCTACGTTATCTAAAGAACTAACTTAGTACAGTAACTAAAAGATTTTATCCTGCAATTGACCTACGTTATCTAAACAACTACCTTAGTACAGTAACTAAAAGATTTTATCCTGCAATTGACCTACGTTATCTAAAGAACTAACTTAGTACAGTAACTAAAAGATTTTATCCTGCAATTGACCTACGTTATCTAAAGAACTAGCTTAGTACAGTAACTAAAAGATTTTATCTTGCAATTGACCTACGTTATCTAAAGAACTAACTTAGTACAGTAACTAAAAGATTTTATCCTGCAATTGACCTACGTTATCTAAAGAACTAACTTAGTACAGTAACTAAAAGATTTTATCCTGCAATTGACCTACGTTATCTAAAGAACTAGCTTAGTACAGTAACTAAAAGATTTTATCTTGCAATTGACCTACGTTATCTAAAGAACTAACTTAGTACAGTAACTAAAAGATTTTATCCTGCAATTGACCTACGTTATCTAAAGAACTAGCTTAGTACAGTAACTAAAAGATTTTATCTTGCAATTGACCTACGTTATCTAAAGAACTAACTTAGTACAGTAACTAAAAGATTTTATCCTGCAATTGACCTACGTTATCTAAAGAACTAACTTAGTGCAGTAACTAAAAGATTTTATCCTGCAATTGACCTACGTTATCTAAAGAACTACCTTAGTACAGTAACTAAAAGATTTTATCCTGTAATTGACCTACGTTATCTAAAGAACTAACTTAGTGCAGTAACTAAATTTTTTTATCCTGCAATTGACCTACGTTATCTAAAGAACTAGCTTAGTACAGTAACTAAATTTGTTTATCCTGCAATTGACCTACGTTATCTAAAGAACTAACTTAGTACAGTAACTAAAAGATTTTATCTTGCAATTGACCTACGTTATCTAAGGAACTAGCTTAGTACAGTAACTAAAATATTTTATCCTGTAATTGACGTACGTTATCTAAAGAACTAGCTTAGTACAGTAACTAAAAGATTTTATCCTGTAATTGACATACGAAAGCTTGTCTGGTACCTGATTCATGTAGATCTACGGTAACAATATACACGCAGGCGTTATAGAGTAGACAATTGAAAACGATTAGAACGATGATTGTTTCTGTTCTTGTCAAACAATTTAACACCAACGACTAGCTTTTCCTACAATGTACGTCTATTGTATATGTCTTCTGACGTTTAGAGAAAGACTACCTTCGTTCTGTAGGTAACACATGGCCTGTTTTCCTGTACTTATGTGAATTTTTTATCAGGTTTGGAAATGTTCTGACAATGTGCTATTTTTTATTTTCCATTTTTTCTCGCTAACAACAATAAAAGAAAAATAAGTTGAGGATACCACGACCATCGAGATCGTCGTCACTAAAAATAATTATATAAAAACATATAAACAATATAAACTAATGTCAACTGTCCTGATGCTGTCCGTAGCAGACGTTTATAGATTAATAGAGATCTAGTAGCTATGGAAACGCTATGAATACAAAAGAAAACATTGCAAAATAATAAATAATTATAAAGTGTATAAAGTGTAAGAAAGACATGATCAAAACAAATTTCTGCAACATTTAAAAGAGTGAGACCAGACGCACCTGAAGTACTAATATATATCCCAAACCAGAACCTTGAATTCAAACGTCCTTTGTCGTGGTCATTTTTGTTTTCAGTGAGTTCAGTTCATATCAGAGGTGAATGTTCGATTTGTTTGTATTGGTCGAATTGATGACCATCACCGTTTAAACTTTCTTTTCATAAAATGTTCAATGAGTAGAAAGAAACCTGTAAAGATATCAAAGGAGTAATCATAATCTGTAAATCAAAGAGGGACAGACAACGCAATGGCCAAAAGAAGAAGGACGAAAGGACAAACAACGATCTAAAAAACATACACATAAAACTAAAGATCGAGTAACACGACCCCTTTCTAAAATCCGGGGGTGAACTCAAATGCTCCTGAATTATAAGCGATTCCTGCCCAACTAATGGTTCTCCAGTTACAAGCCCGGTAAAAAAATGAATGAGGAAAAGACCGGGAAGAGCTTACGACAAGTGGAACATTGTCCGTCGTTATTTCTGACACAGATATTCCGTAACCTTTAATCAAGTCAAAGTGGCGACCGTAAAATTTCTAAACGATGACGTCAACTTAACCAAGAGGAACCCTTAGCTCAGTAGGGTCGTTGTTAGCAGCACCCTCTAATAAAGGAAATTCTGATAGGAACCATAAGCTCTAGAATATAGGATCAACTTAGAGATAAATACTCGTTCGGAGTTCTAAATCCTGATACAGGTAATATTAGTAAATAGGTGAGCGGCCATGTATTTGTGCGTTAGGTTTTTTCTACTATTTTGAACATTTAATTTTTAGAAATGTCCTGACGTGTTGTATTATTTATTTTTCATTTTATTATAAATTAGTCAATCATTACACATAAACATTGATGTTGAATATTCTGTCATGTTCATTTACATCCATATCATTTCTTACTTATTAACAATAGTGTGTTTCTGTTTTGTACTGGTTTGACATAAGACATAAGACAAAGGACATACGCCATTTTATTTCACTAAAGCCCCCACATGGGGTATGTTAGTACAACATGTTAACAAACAATAAAAGTGTGAACATATTTACATTCGAACAACATGGTGCACAAAGGTACAATAATAGTATATATAATGAATACTGATATGTCACAGGAAGTAGAAATTAATAACATGATCAATCACATGTACATGTATTAAGAGGTTTTACGATAATTATGACACATAATTAATAAGAGTTGTCTATCCTTTCACAGCTCCTGTCTTAAACTGATATTTTTCTGAAAAAGAAAACATACATTATTGTCATCTTATCGAAAATAAACTTATTTTCACTGTGATATAGTTGACAAATTGCTCTGTTGATGTTAAAACAATACTCGTCACGCACAACATCACTCATCAGTATTAATTATATCACAAGTTTGTAATTGAAATTGTATTTCTCCTCCTAAGATTAGAATTATATGTCAATTAACAATATTGAAGTACAGTATATTCTTCCAAGCTTAATATGTCAAGAACTAAATTGTGTTATATATTTATATATTCCCGGGATACACGATTACATTGTACGACAAGGAAGAGTAAACAACAACACTTTATAACTACAGATAATACAAAGTCATCTTTAAGATATAACATGTTTGTTGGTTAAAAAAGAAACACCCCATGATATGACATCCCGTGTCGTCTCACACGAATAAATCTGGTGTCAAACTCGGATATAACTGAAACGTTAAAGCATACCGTCTTGGATACAATAATAGAATCACCATGTATATCTCTTGTTAGCAGATTACGGTGACAATATATCGCCTTACCGATAAGTAACACGAACACCACTAAAAACCGGGGTTCCCCGAAATGGTAAGCAGTTTCCTTTTCACTAGTGGCACCCATAGTGCTACAACCTCGATGATAAATCATGAACTAGGAAAGGACCGGCAATTACTTACGACAAGTGGTACATATCCGAGTCATGTGGACGGTTTTCCAGACTCAATCAACAGAGCTGTGTCGAATGTCCCCGGGGCAGATAGAGGACAACCTCCAGTTAAAGAAGATCCCAAACATATTGACCAATGCATGGACTTTCTTAACAACTGAAAAAATCAACAAAAATGAAAATAAAATGGAAAAAGAGATCAAAAGAATGTATGATAATTCGGACGCTTCCTATATATACTGTAGTAAACATATTTATCTTTTTAATTAAATGATCAGCTTAAAATCAACCCCATTGTATTATAGTAAAGTCAGATATCATATATTTTATATTACCTGTTGCCTTTTAAAGTAAGCTCTGCCTACCTCTATATTGTCTTGACGATCATTCATAAATATTTTGAAGAGACGTTAACCTGTCGTTACCATTCCTGGTTGCCATATTAAAATTGGAAAAAATAGGATAACTAATGGTGAGTATACATTTGTTCTCATTGTAAGACAAGAAAGACAAATAAAGTCTAAACAAAAACTACCACACCCTCGAAACAATTACAAAATATAGAAAAACAAAAACTACCACACCCTCGAAACAATTACAAAATATAGAAAAACAAGAAACTACCACACCCTCAGAACATTTACAATATCTAGAACAACAAAAACTACCACACCCTCGAAACAATTACAAAATATAGAAAAACAAAAAACTACCACATCCTCAGAACATTTACAATATCTAGAACAACAAAAACTACCACACCCTCGAAACAATTACAAAATATAGAAAAACAAAAAACTACCACACCCTCAGAACATTAACAATATCTAGAACAACAAAAACTACCACACCCTCGGAACAATTACAAAATATAGAAAAAAAATACCACACCCTCAGAAAAATTACAAGATCTAGAAAAACAAAAAATACCACACCCTCGAAACAATTACAAAATATAGAAAAACAAAAAACTACCACACCCTCAGAACATTTACAATATCTAGAACAACAAAAACTACCACACCCTCAGAAAAATTACAAGATCTAGAAAAACAAAAAAACACCAAATATCAAACCAATGATTTGTATTAGGATAGTTGAGCTTTGTTTATTTGAAATGTAACCGAAAGTAGATTTGGCAGTGCTAGCATAAATAGTTTGAAGGTCCGAAACAATATCGTCGATGCAGTCATGTGTAACATTATCATGACTCAAAATTGCAGCAAGTTTTTCATCTAAATTTTTACCCGGCCATTTTCATCAGAAAATAGATCATTAACAAATTGTTTACTTTTAGCCTGATTCCATGTTACAGATTTTCTGTCATGATCGACCTTGATATGATTTTCTCGAATTTCAACTTTTCTCTCTATTGTAAAGTGTATTCTATTGTGAACATCCGAGAACATAGAATTAAAATCGTACACCGTAAATTCATTGACATATTGATATATAATTAAGCAATCTACAGTGCTAATATTTTTACAAATAGTGCGACCAGTATATTTATCATTAAGTAGTCTACTATTTGCAATAAAAAAGTGAACACCGTCTACATAAATCTTAACAATTTCATACCATAAGGATTTGTTCTACCTTCATCCTCATTATTTCTCTCGAGTGGAATATTTAGCTGCTCTAAAATGTGGGAAGTACGCATATGTTCATTCATTTCATTTTAGTAATATCAAGTATATCATGCAATAAATTGTCATCTGGTATTATAAAATCTGACAACTTTGCAGTTCTTTCATTAACGTCGCCGACCAATGCAACACATTTTGATTTTTGAAAAAAATGAATAATGTCATTTTCGATTTCAGTAAAACAACTCTCAGAGGCATATCGTGTATTTCCAGGTGGTATGTAAACACACCATAAAACAATTTTGACTCTGGGGATAATACATCTAATTCAACCCACTGCACAAATGCTGAATCATTTTCTAAAAATGTAATATATCTTCAAAGTGAAGTTTTGTAAATAATAATTATACCACCAGACTTCGCTTTGCATTTTTTTCTATTTCTACAATGATAAGAATAACCATCAGGTAAGTTAATAACATCTAGTTCGTCAAGTTTAGCTTAAAAACAAAACTAATATATCATGTTTTTAATTATGTCTACAAAGTCTGGGTTCAATAACTTAGATTTTAGTCCACAAACATTTAAATATGTGTCATTCAGTTTATTTCTAAACAAATCAGATGTGTATTGATCGGTCGTGTCTGAGTAGTTGTCCTCTTCATGGGTCATTGGTTCAGTGTTGCTGTCTCGTTGAGGTGCAGTTCAGGGTTGACGTTCGCACGGTCTACCATTTACATAAATCTGATCATATTTACAAGCTTCGCTCGTACACCCTGTCGCTGCAAATATTTGAGGTCTGGAAATAGAGCCCTACGACGATCGCCAATTTCGGTCGGATACTGTTGGTTGACTTAGAAACGTTCTTTGCTGTTTAGCGCCCTTGGGAACTCCTTTAGTACTCTTTCGTGGTCGGAGTAATTGTCGAAACAGGCAATAATGTTTCGTGGATTTCCGACATTTCGTCTGCTTAAACGGTGAACCTTTTGAAAGTTAATTCTGTTTGCGTCATCATTGCCGAGCTCAGTCGGCACAAAATTCACTAATACTTCCTCAGTGCTCTCCTACTCTTGCGTTTGTTCGATTCCACCAAAGATTAAATTATACTTCATGGAGTGTGTCTTACGTCTAAGAAACTCTTCCCTCGAGTTTATGCTTTCAGCTTCGAGATATTGATTGTGACGCTCCAACTCTTGCACTCTATCTTCAATATTATGGGGGTGCATTTCCGCTTTTGGTATTGTTCTTTCCTGTTGTCGTTTATTTTTTATTTGGTTTATTTCATTTTTCATATTATTAATTGTTCTTTCAAAATTATCCAATTTCTTATCCATGGTGTCTAAGATATCTAGTTTCGGTAATTTGCCATAGAGGATATTGTAAAAATGTTCGATTCTATCATTTATCAATGTTATGTTGGCGAAGAGGGTCTGCATGTTGACTGGAGATATCGCTATTGGCGGTGGTGGAGGTGGTAAAACATTACCCTGGGTTACTGGAAAATTGTTGTGATAACTGTTTTCAAGTATGGGTGTACTACGTCGAATCTGTATATGTGGAGCGTTCGATTGAACGTCAGAAGTTGGAAGGTCAGGTTGAACTGGATTGGGAAATACAAGTTGTTGTACTGGGGAGTCAGACAAACTTTTCTGAGATCTATATATGCACACCACATCAAGATAATATGGCATCAAAATATCAAACATGTGCTCTCAAATAATTATAACGTGCTCATAAAATAATTATAACGTGCACATAAATTAATTATAACGTGCTCATAGAATAATGATAATATATCCACCAATACAAGTTATTATTCGTACCAACTATATATAATGTGCGAAAAAAAACATTATAATGATCATATTCTGTTATTATAATTTTGAATAATAATGAAATATGTGTTTCAGAGTAATGGCTAGTGTCCCATGTGAACCCTGTAACAAGCGAGGTAACAGGAAGACATCTGTCCGTTGGTGTGTTAATTGTGAAGAATCATTATGCACGGACTGTACAGAGAATCACCAAGTCATGAAGTTGTCCGAAAGTCATCATCTTATTGATATATCTGAAAAACCAGCCAAAACCCAAATGTCCGCCCAATCCTGTCTGAAACATGATGAATCACCATTTGAATACTTCTGCATTAACCATGATGACATTTGCTGCAGGGAATGTCTCGTCGAGTCTCATCGCACATGTGCAAAGGCGATGTCCATAGATATGGCGTCCAAGGGAGCTAAGGGATCGCAATCTTTCATAGATTCCACCAAGCTCATAAAACAGGTATTGGAAACAGTCAATGAATTTACTAAAAATAGAAGAGAACACATTGAAAGTATTGATAATGATATAAAACAAGTGAAAGAGAAAATTACAAATGTAAAACAAGGATGGATTAGTTATTTAGAATCACTTGAAAAGTCTTTATTAGAAAATCTACAGGGACAAAAAAGCAAAGTTGTAGAAAATATTCAAAAAGAAATATTTGAAGCAAAAAAAATTGAACAATACATAACTAATCAGAAAGATGTATTTGAATTTGTAGAGAAACACGGATCTGACAAGCAAGCATTTCTTCTAACCCAAACTTTAAAAGCAGATCTATCAGATATAGAAGAAAAAATAGCAAGTTTAACAGATAATGCAAAATATTCAATCTTTAAGTTTGAAGCCAACGAACCGTGCGATACAATGAAATCAATCGGATCCATTAGTATAGTAGAAAATCCATGCGAAATTACGTTTGTTCCAGTTAAAAAACGTCAATCACAAATACCAGTTGTAGGTAGACATCAGATGTCGTCATTCATCCATGATTGTGATATTGATATCAGATCTCGGCATGGCGACGATGCAGAGATAGACGGCATTACAGTAATAGATAATGACTTTGTAGTTCTGTGTGACAGCAGTAGATCCAGACTACTGGTTTATAACATTAACAACCAGTATCAGTACCAGACCAAGACAAAGTATAAACCAAATGATATAACTACAATACCTGGTACTAATATGGTTGTGATGTCTTCTGATAACAATGACAATATACAATTTATAGATGTAGTTAGAAAAAAGGTATGTAATGCTATACTAATCGCTGGATCAGAAGTTGGAGGTGTGGCAGCATCGAATACTAACTTATTTGTTGGTGGTAAAGGTCTAATACACGTATTAGATTACCAGGGTCATCCAGTTAGAAAAATCAAAGTGAAGAAAGAAAACCGTACACCATTGTATATTACTGTATGTAGTAGTGGTAACATATGTTACAGTGATAGCATATCTTTGTATTGTATAAAACCTGATGGTGAAGAAGTATTTACCTATAACTCACCTGATCTACGCGATACAAGGGGTGTAACAACAGATAATCATGGCAACATATACATAGCAGGTTGTTATTCTAACAACATACACAGGCTTAGACCTGATGGTACATTTATAGACATTATACTGAAGGAGGAAGATAATATTAAATATCCATTAACATGTTGTTTTAATAGAAACTACAGAAAGTTGTATGTTGTAAACAACATTGGCGGAGTCATCTCTGTATTTAACGTTGCATGATTTGTGGTGCCTTATACGGGAATCAAATAAACTTAAAAGAGAATGAAAAGGATAATAATCAGGGATTTTAATATTAACAAGCTATTTGGATTCCTTAAATTCATAAAACATGTCGGATATTATTTTTCAGATGTCAACTTTATGTGTTTTATAGTTATGTTGACAAATGTTTATCATCGAAAGTTGGTCCTGAGCGAAAAACAATCGTTTTTAATGTATTACTTAATAGGAAAGAAATATGTTAATTTTTGTTTTCCTACAACCTTTGAATTCTGACTTTTTTCTTTAATTTGTTTTAAATTATAATTTTTGATTAAGAGAATTAATAAATTATTACCAGAGATTTCAGGAGATTATAGTCATTGACTTTATGAGTAGAAATATATCATTTGTACAATTAATCAGTACACGTGGTTAAAATATTAACTCTGTATAAAATATCTTCAGTTTTTCGGTGAAATTTGTAATTTTTATAATTTTTGCCGAATATAGAGAAACTGACTATTTTAGTGAATATTGATTTGATAACATGGTCATTGTTACATCTTTGGATTACCCCTTTGGTACCTTCAAACTTTTCTTGATATAAATAGAACATGGCGGCTAACACTTCAAGTAGCCAACAAAAGATGGAATTGACAGAAACATAAACTATTGATACATACACATGTAATAATATATAGTTATGTAATGGAAGTGCAGGAAATAGATGAAAATAATGTTCATGAGGTACTGGGAAAGACCAAAGTGCTCTATTGCTCCATGCCAAAATTGCCCTCGACCGTTGGCATCGGGTGAGTAAGTCATAGTTTTTGAGACGGAATTATTGGAATCTAATAAAATGGGAGAAATGGAGTTGATGTACAAGGAATATAATTCAAAAGTATGCATGGACAAAAAACACATAAAGCAATTTACTAATAATAAAAGCAATGATCATTTCCTTCCGTTTTCATGTTGTATGTAAGAAAGGTTTGAACATATCAAAGGAGTGAATAGAGTCGTTAGTCAGAGAACATACAATGCAATGGCCTTAAGAAAAGGGGACAAAAGAACTATGGTCTATAAAATATTACACAGAAAACTAAACCGTGGGACTCAGGTGCACAGAAGGGGTAGACGGTTCCTGCTGCAGCAGTGACACCCATATCGTTACTGATAAGTGACATGCACATGGTAATCGTGTTGCACACCAGTATTCATGAACAAATACAAATATCATAAATAAATGGACCCCCTAAAAAGGTATCTTGCATTATTATGCAGTTTAAAATTATAAGTTTCTTCATGTTATTATATTCTACCAGCTATTTTTATCACAAAACAAAACATTAAACCATGGATGGAAAAAATCTGTTTAAAAAATACCACAAAAGCACATATAGTCATGTATGAAATATTCACAAGACATTCGAATACCAACCACATGAAAAACAAAAATACCACACGTCAGAACAGTTATCAAATCTAATAATCTAAATCGTAGAATAGAGCTAGCAACAATACCCCTAACAAACATATAGACAACCACACTCTTTCCTGTCTTGTTACAAGCAGTGAACAATAAACATGGATGGGTGTCTTATAAGAGGCATAAACTGCTTACCCTTCGCGAGCACTTGGGTTCAGCCTTATTGGTGGGTTCAGTCTAATTAGTGGGTTCAGCGTTATTGGTGGAGTCCGTGTTGCTCGCCTTTGAAGTTTTCTGTGTTGTGATGTGTTTTTTGTTAGCTTGGTCTTACTTTGTTTCCCTTTGGGTTTTTTTCTCTTTGCTTTGTTCGTCTTCGTCCTGTGTCTTGTATGCCATATATTTCCAGTGGCGCTGGATTGTTCATTCTTGATTATCACTTCGCTTTTCTCTAACGTTTATTTATTAAAAAACGTAGATATCAAATTTAGTGCGCACGACATGTACCTGGAATAAACTTCATCAGGTACGATCCATATCGATATATTTGAAAGTCAAATGATTTATAAGTGTTTGGGAACAATAAACCAAAGAGCCTAAACAGGATAGCCGAAATCTGAGGGAGGAGAACTTTACTTTTGATAATAGTTACATTATTTAAGAACTGTTTAAATTATGGCACAGCAAAAAATGTTGAAGATCCTACAGGGCTAATTAGAAGTCGTGATTTATTTTGGTGTTTTAACGTCACTTTCAACAATATTTCAGCTATATCATGGCGACCAGTTTTAATGATGGAGGAAGCCGGAGTACGTGGTTAAAATATTAACTCTGTATAAAATATATTCAGTTTTTCTGTGAAATTTGTAATTATTATCATTTTTCCCGAATATAGAGAAACTGACTATTTTAGTGAATATTGATTTGATAACATGGTCATTGTTACATCTTTGGATTACCCCGTTGGTACCTTCAAACCTTTCTTGATATAAATAGAACATGGCGGCTAACACTTCAAGTAGCCAAAAAAAGATGGAATTGCCTGAAACATAAACTATTGATACATACACATGTAATAATATATAGTTATGTAATGCACGTGCAGGCAATAGATGAACATAGTTTTCCTCAGGTTCTGGGACAGACCAAAGTGCTCTACTTTTCGATGCCAAAATTGCCCTCGACTGTTGGCATCGGGTGAGAAAGTCATAGTTTTTGAGACAGAAATATTGTAATCTAATGAAATAGAAGAAATGGAGTTGATGTACATGGAATATAATACAAAAGTACGCATGGACAAAATACCCTAAAAGCAATTAACTAATAATAAAAGCAATGATCATTTCCTTCCGTTTTCATGTCGTATGTAAGAAAGGATTCAATATACCAAAGGAGTGAATAGAGTCGTGAGTCAGAGAACATACAATAAATGGCCTTTAGAAAAGGGAACAAACGAACTATGATCTATAACATATTACACAGAAAACTATACCATGGGGAATCAGGTGCTCAGGAGGGATAGGCAGTTCCTGCTCCACTAGTGACACCCGTAGCGTTACTGATAAATGACACGTACATCATTTGATATGGTAATCGTGTTGGATACCAGTAGTCATGAACAAATACAAATAATATCAATAAAATATGGACCCCCTAAAAAGGTATCTTGCATTATTATACAGTCTAAAATGATAAGTTTCTTCATATCATTATATTCTACAAGCTATTCTTATCACAAAATAAAACATTAAACCATGGATATAAAAATCTGATTAAAAAGCACAACAAAGGTATATATAGTCATGTATGAAACATTCACAGGACATTCGAATACCAACCAAATGAAAAATGCAAAAATATCACACTGTCAGAACAGTTATAAAATCTAATAAACACAATCGTAGAATAGAGCCACCACCGATACCACTAACAAACATATAGACAACCACACTGTCAGAACAGCTATAAAATCTAATAAACACATTCGTAGAATAGAGCCACCACCGATACCACTAACAAACATATAGACAACCACACTGTCAGAACAGCTATAAAATCTAATAAACACAATCGTAGAATAGAGCCACCACCGATACCACTAACAAACATATAGACAACCACACTGTCAGAACAGCTATAACATCTAATAAACACATTCGTAGAATAGAGCCACCACCGATACCACTAACAAACATATAGACAACCACACTGTCAGAACAGCTATAAAATCTAATAAACACAATAGTAGAATAGAGCCACCACCGATACCACTAACAAACATATAGACAACCACACTGTCAGAACAGCTATAAAATCTAATAAACACAATCGTAGAATAGAGCCACCACCGATACCACTAACAAACATATAGACAACCACACTGTCAGAACAGCTATAACATCTAATAAACACATTCGTAGAATAGAGCCACCACCGATACCACTAACAAACATATAGACAACCACACTGTCAGAACAGCTATAAAATCTAATAAACACATTCGTAGAATAGAGCCACCACCGATACCACTAACAAACATATAGACAACCACACTGTCAGAACAGCTATAAAATCTAATAAACACAATCGTAGAATAGAGCCACCACCGATACCACTAACAAACATATAGAAAACCACACTCTTTCCTGTATTGGTACAAGCAGTGAGCAATAAACATGCGTGGGTGTCTTTTAAGAGACATCAACTGCTTACCCTGTGCGAGCACTTGGGTTCAGCCTTATTGGTGGGTTCAGCCTTATTGGTGGGTTCAGTCTTATTGGTGGGTTCAGCCTTATTGGTGGGTTCAGTCTTCTTGGTGGGTTCAGCCTTATTGATGGGTTCAGTCTTATTGGTGGGTTCAGTCTTATTGGTGGGTTCAGTCTTATTGATGGGTTCAGTCTTATTGATGGGTTCAGTCTTATTGGTGGGTTCAGCCTTATTGATGGGTTCAGCCTTATTGGTTGGTTCAGCCTTATTGGTGGGTTCAGTCTTATAGGTGGGTTCAGTCTTATTGATGGGTTCAGCCTTATTGATGGGTTCAGCCTTATTTGTGGGTTCAGCGTTATTGGTGAAGATAAATTTTCAGCTGACCCATTCGAACCTATACCTTTTTCTACACAACAGAACCGATTCGATAAGCATAAAGACGAAGTATTTAACCCTCTCGGCCAACTCTATAGATTCACTAACCTAACTCAAAGGGTATCATTATATCCTTTTTTATCGTGTTTCAACGGTAAATGCACGTGTATTTTTATTAATTGGACAGCAATCTTAACTCATCATTTAAAATTAGGCGAAGGCTAAGCAGTTTATATTTTTTATTAGAAGTAGTCTTTTAAGTGGAATTAACATATAGTTCTTAAAATCTTGACACCCTCTTAAAATAAAAAAAGAAATATGATTGCTTTATTCAACAAGAGTACACTATATAACTGTCTATATGCTTCGTTAATATGGTTCTTCAAATTTTTCAAAATAAATTTATAATGAGTCGCTTCAAATGACAAATATTTATCAAACTTGTATATTAACTGATTTACATATTGTTGTAATATCTTTGTTTTAGGGTAAGAGCTAAAGGGTTTTTAAAAAGTCTATATTTGTATTATGTCTCAAAACGTATCATATATCTCAATTATGCTCAAACAATAATCTGGTCTCAGTCCAGAGATTAAATATTGTGGTGTCATTTTACATGATAGTAGTGTACTTCATATGTTGTAATTATAAAGATAATCTTTTCAATCTGATGTGATTTAATATTTTATCTTAAATCTTGATGTTTTACCTAAATCTTGATGTTTTACCTGACTAATGACACCTTAATCATTTGTATTCTAATGAAAACGTAGAACTCTAATAAACCACGTCAGTGACGAAACATTGACTACTGGGCGGATGATATCCTCGGGGACTAATAGTCTCATTAATATGGTTTTAATAAAATTAATTTAAAATAAATCGCTTCCAATGACAACTATTTTTCAAACTTGTATGTTAACTGATTTACCTAGTGTTGTAATATCTTTGCTTTACAGTTAGAACTACAGGGTATTTAAAACGTCTATATTTGTATTATGTCTCAAAACGTATCATATATCCCCAGGGGCGGATTCGGGGGGGGGCGCACCCGCGGTGCACCCCCAAAAAAAATTGGAAAAAATATGATTTTTTTGGCGTAAAATCGTGATTTTTCACACGAAATACCCCAAATATTTTTTTAAATGCGCGGCACTAACTTGAAATCCTGGATCCGCCCCTGATCCCAAATATGTTTAAACAATAATCTGGTCTCAGTCCAGAGATTAAATATTGTGGTGTCATTTTACATGATAGTAGTGTACTTCATATGTTGTAATTATAAGGATAATCTTTTCAATCTGATGTGATTTAATATTTTATATTAAATCTTGATGTTTTACCTGACTAATGACACCTTAATCATTTGTATTCTAATGAAAACGTAGAACTCTAATAAACCACGTCAGTGACGAAACATTGACTACTGGGCGGATGATATCCTCGGGGACTAATAGTCCACCAGTAGAGGTATCGACCCCATGACAAAATTTAGTGCGCACTACGCGTTTCTGGAATAACATACATCCGGTACAAAGTCGAAAGATTAGAAAGTCAAATAATTTAAAACTCCTTTGGAGCAAGAAAACTAAAAGGTCTATGATCATCTATGTCTGAGGGAAGAGAAAACCAAAAGGTCTATGATCATCTATGTCTGAGGGAAGAGAAAACCAAAAGGTCTATGATCATCTATGTCTGAGGGAAGAGAAAACCAAAAGGTCTATGATCATCTATGTCTGAGGGAAGAGAAAACCAAAAGGTCTATGATCATCTATGTCTGAGGGAAGAGAAAACCAAAAGGTCTATGATCATCTATGTCTGAAGGAAGAGAAAAGCAAAAGGTATATGATCATCTATGTCTGAGGGAAGAGAAAACCAAAAGGTCTATGATCATCTATGTCTGAGGGAAGAGAAAACCAAAAGGTCTATGATCATCTATGTCTGAGGGAAGAGAAAAGCAAAAGGTATATGATCATCTATGTCTGAGGGAAGAGAAAGGTCTATGATCATATATGACCTAGTGTCTCACGTTCCACAATATATCTAAGCACTTTGTGTACTACGTGTCTTAGTATCTCACGTTCCACAATACATGTATATCTTAAATCTTGTGTTCTACGTGTCTTAGTGTCTCACGTTCCTCAATATATCTTAATACTGTATGTACTACGTCTCTTAGTGTCTCATATTCCACAATATATCTTAAAGTTTTGTGTTCTACGTGTCTTAGTGTCTCACGTTCCACAATATATCTTAACATTTTGTGTACTACGTGTCTTAGTGTCTCATGTTCCACAATATATCTTGAAACTTTGTGTACTACGTGTCTTAGTGTCTCACGTTCCACAATATATCTTTAAACTGTTTGTACTACGTGTCTTAGTGTCTCACGTTCCACAATATATCTTAAATCTTTGTGTACTACGTGTCTTAGTGTCTCACGTTCCACAATATATCTGAAAACTTTGTGTACTACGTGTCTTAATGTCTCACGTTCCACAGTATATCTTAAAACTTTGTGTACCACGTGTCTTAATGTCTCACGTTCCACACTATATCTTAAAACTTTGTGTACTAAGTGTCTTAGTGTCTCACGTTCTACAATATATCTTAAAACTTTGTGTACTAAGTGTCTCAGTGTCTCACGTTCCACAATATATCTTAAAACTTTGTGTACTAAGTGTCTTAGTGTCTCACGTTCTACAATATATCTTAAAACTTTGTGTACTACGTTTCTTAGTGTCTCACGTTCCACAGTATATCTAACACTGTATGTAACACGTGTCCTAGTGTCCCGCGTTCCATAATATATCTTAAAACTTTGTGTACTACGTGTCTTAGTGTCTCACGTTCTACAATATATCTTAAAACTTTGTGTACTACGTTTCTTCCGTGTTGATGCGTTTTCTATGTAAGACAAGCCACAAAGACAGCTGCGCGTGACCTTGTCTTACATGGCATTGTCAGCCAATCAAATCGACCGAGCATAATCAATGGCGTCAGCTTCTACGACTGCTGTAGTAATATAAATTGTCGTCTTAGTAGAGCTGAAAAAGCTTCAACTATCAATTTTACCTGAATTTTAACTGATTTCCCCTAATAGATTTAATGCGGTTTTAAATAAGTGTGTATATACTGCATTGCACGTGGCGTTGTACTATTTTGTGTAGTAAACATGACATTGACATGCGAATGAATGAATGAAATCGACATGATTTGTTTTTAAGTTGAAACGGAAGAAACAGGTACTTGCACTCGTCCTTATTGAAGATCTGGGATTTCTTCCACTCGTGAGAGAAATCTAGCGTCTTTCCACTCGTTCCGCTACGCTCCACTCGTGAAAAGACGGAATTTCTCACACTCGTGGAAGAAATCCCAGATCTTCAAAAGGGACACGTGTAAGAACCTATTAATCTTATTGTCTCACGTTCCACAATATATCTTAAAACTGTGTGTACTACGTGTCTTAGTATCTCTAAAACTTTGTGTACCACGTGTCCTAGTATGTCACGTTCCACAATATATCTAAAACTGTGTGTGCTATGTGTCTTAGTGTCTCACGTTCCACAATATATCTTAAAACATTGTGTACTACGTGTCTTAGTGTCTCACTTTCCACAATATATCTTTAAACTTTGTGTACTACGTGTCTTAGTGTCTCCTTTTCCACAATATATCTTAAAACTTTGTGTACTACGTGCCTTAGTGTCTCACTTTCCACAATATATCTTACAACTTTGTGTACTACGTGTCTTATTGTCTCACGTTCTACAATATATCTTAAAACTTTGTGTACTACGTGTCTTAGTGTCTCACGTTCTACAATATATCTTAAAACTGTGTGTATTACGTGTCTTAGTGTTTTACGTACTACAATATATCTTAAAACTGTGTGTACTACGTGTCTTCATGTCTCATGTTCCACAATATATCTTAAAGGCTTGTGTCCTATGTGCCTTAGTGTCTCACGTTCCACAATATATCATAAAACTTTGTGTACTACGTGTCTTAATGTCTCATGTTCCACAATATATCTGAAAGGTTTGTGTCCTACGTGCCTTAGTGTCTCACTTTCCACAATATATATTAAAACTTTGTGTACTACGTGTCTTAGTGTCCCACGTTCCACAGTATATCTAAAACTTTGTGTACTACGTGTCTTAGTGTCTCACGTTCTACAATATATCTTAAAACTTTGTGTACTACGTGTCTTAGTGTCTCATGTTCTACAATATATATAAAACTGTGTGTACTACGTGCCTTAGTGTCTCACATTCCATAATATATCTAACGCTTTGTGTTCATCATTTCAAATTATAAATAAACGCGAGTAGTGAGAGAAAACCAAAGGTGCCATCAGGAATGAACAGTTCAGAGATATTGAAACATTAGGTACATAAAACAAAAGACACAGACAAACGAACAATAATATGTTGCTTCTAAATTGAAGTCATCGCTACAAAAATTTCACGTCGTCATCACGATTTGGTTGACTGTTACGAAATTATATCCATATCTCAAATGTAGATTTTTTTCTTTTCTTTATCACCGACAAGACTTGTATCATACTTGACTATATATATGAGTAACATGGTGGGTGTCTTATAAGTAGGAACTGCTTACCCTTCCCGAGCACCTGGGTTCACTCCCGCTTTGTTGTTGTTGTTGTTGGTTCCCAATTTTTGGTGGGGTCCGTGTTTTAGCTCATATTATAGTTGACTGTGTCTCTGAATTGTCCATTCTTGACTGCCTCTTGGGTTTTCTCTAAGGTTTATTTAGACAAACTGCTTGTCTAACATGTCTAGTAGAATACGGTACTATATCACCAGACTATACAACTGTATATTAAATGACTGTTTACTGAGGATATAGTCTAAGACATGGTGTTGGCCAGAAAAATATAACAAGTTGATAAATAATGTGCATGTTAGATTAATTATTTTGAAGCAAAATCATGCTTAGATTATTTATTTTCCCGCAGAACCAAATTAAACAATATATCCAAGTTAGTGCGCACGACGAGTTTCTGAAATAATCGTGTATATAAATATGCGATGTATATATGACCAGCCATTATCTTATCGGTATGAAGGGAGAGTCATGCTATGCCTCAATAAACTAGTTTTACACAACATATCGCAATCATCTTTTTTCGAGGCGAAACAATTTTGAACAAATGGCGACAACTTCTGAGTGAGTGATTGTTGTTTAACGCCAATATAGCAATTTTTCAGCTATATCATGGCGAGAACAAGTTAATTTTAATGAGATGATAATGAGGTCCATCTTGGTCTAGATCAACACGCTGGGTTGGATTTTTATAGTGCTAGACCACTGAAACAATGTTCAGTCCGCGGGTAGACATGTCGCTCCACTTGGACACATTATTCTGATTCCGAGCCGACCAGTCTTTGCTCTTTATCCTTAATGCTGTGTGCTTAGCAGAGAAGCAACAAATACAAATTTTATAGTCTTTGGTTTGACCCGACCGGGGCTCGAACCCGCGATCTCTACCGCACTCGACCCCAGTCGAGGCGAGCACGCTAACCATTACGCCACCGATGCGGTTGCGACAACTACTGACTTATCACCCAATTATTTTGTCTCTATTAGACTAATATTCTATAATTAGAATCGTTTTACATGTTTTTCTTCGAAATCAATGTGAATTTTTTTTTCATTTTTTTTTTTTTTTTTTTTTTGGACGAAGTCGTATACGATCGCTTTTCAACTACTTTTGTTATTATGGACGCTTTTGCCTAACAATTTTAAAGATGAAAATATTTTCTAACTTTTTGATTGGAGAATAATACAAATTTGGTAAGAGTTCGGAGAACGGATTTAAAATACTTGTAATAAGCAAGTCGGATTTAAAGCACTTGTAATAAGCAAGTCGGATTTAAAGCACTAGTCTTGTAATAAGCAAGTCATTTAGTAGTTTGCTGATTTGTTGCGTCCGTCGTCCTACGCCCCGCACAGACAAAGGGAGTTCGAGTATAACTGATAATATGATTAATGTTAATGGTTTATCTGTATTAAGCTTTAAATTTAAGCGATATTCTCTTTAACCAAAGTATTATATGTCGTAAAGTTGTATTTACAATGTATTATGTAATTTTCAGGTGAGCGACTGGAGGTATTAAATTGTGAGCAAAGTGCCATTTCATCTATAACATATTAAGAAGTTATTGCTGAAGCCATGATTTTCTTTGAGATTTTACCACGGTTAGGAAATAGTATGCACTCCCCCCCCCCCCCCCCCTCTTTTTTTTTTTAGCTCACCTGAGCTTTGGCATCACGTTGTGACCGTTGTCTGTCCGTCCACAATTACTAATACATATTCTCCTCTGAAACCACTTGGCCACTGAAGACCAAACTTTGGTTGAATGATCCGTGGCTGATCCCCTTCCAAAATGTGTCCGGCAGTCCCGACCTCCATCCAACATGGCCGCTGTTACTAAAAATAAACTAGAGGCTCAGGTGAGCCTGTATCGCTCACCTGACATAAATAAGTCCTCTTAAGAATGTCTGCATGCCGAATACATCTAAGTTACTATTCAAATCCCATACTGCCATAGGGTTCTAAGTTAAAACTATGTCTGCTCATGGCAGCCATCTTGGATGGAGGTTGTGGTCACCGGACACAATTTTGAAAGTATACTACCCAAGGACCATCCATGTCATGTTTGCTTTAAATTGGCTGACTGGTTTCAGAAGAGAAGACTTTTAAACAATTTTCCCATAGGGTCCTATGTTAAAACGATGTCCGCTGACGGCGGCCATTTTGAACCGAGATCGGGATCACTGAGCACAATTTTGGAAGTTGACCACCTAAGGACCATCGATGACATGTTTGCTATATTGGCTTACTGGCTTCAGAGAAGATTTTAAAACATTTTTTCCCATAGGGTCATATGTTAAAACTACAGTATGTCCGCTGAAGGTGGCCATCTTGGATGGAGGTCAGGGACACCGGACACAATTTTGAAAATTGATCACCTAAGGACCATCCATGCCATGTTTGCTTTAAATTGGCTTACTGGTTTCAGAGGAGAAGATAGTTAAACATATTTCCCATAGGGTCCTATGTTAAAACTATGTCCGCTGACGGTGGCCATCTTGGATGGAGGTTTGGGTCACTGGAAATAATTTTGAAAGTTGACCATTTAAGGACCATTCATGCCATGTTTGCTTTAAATTGGCTTACTGGTTTCAGAGGAAATTTTTTGAAACATTTTTCCCATATGGTCTTATGCTAAAACTATGTCCGCTGACGGTGGCCATCTTGGATGGAGGTCGGGGTCACAGGATATAATTTTGAAAGTTGACCACCTATGTACCATTCATGCCATGTTTGCTTTAAATTGACCTACTGGTTTCAGAGGAGAAGACTTTTAAACATTTTTTCCATAGGGTCCTATGTTAAAATTAAGTCGAGTCATGGCGGCCATCTTGAATTTCCGATCAGCAAACGATTCACAAGTTTAGTACAGGACCACCCAATGATCATTCCTGCAAAGTCACAATTAAATTGGCTTAGTGGTTTCTAACTAGAAGATTTTTAAAATTTCGACCAATCAGAACACATTATGGGCCCTGGCAGCCATGTTGGATTTCCGATCAGCGCCAAAAACAAAAATCTTGTATATAACCATCCAATGAACATTTCTGCCAAGATTGGTTCAAATCTGTTTTGTGGTGTCAGAAAAAAAGATGAAAATGTGAAATTCCCATAGGGTGCAATGTTAAACTAAGTCGAGTCATGGCGGCCATCTTGAATTTCCGATCGGCAAACGATTCACAAGTTTAGTACAGGACCACCCAATGATCATTCCTGCAAAGTCACAATTCAATTCGCTTAGTGGCTTCTAACAAGAAGATTTTTTAAATTTAGACCAATCAGAACACACTATGGGCCCTGGCAGCCATGTTGGATTTCCGATCAGCGCCAAAAACAAAATCTTGTATATGACCATCCAATGAACATTTCTGCCAAGTTTGGTTGAAATCTGTTATGTGGTTTCAGAAAAAAAGATGAAAATGTGAAATTCCCATAGGGTGCAATGTTAAACTAAGTAGAGTCATGGCGGCCATCTTGAATTTCCGATCGGCAAACGATTCACAATTTTAGTACAGGACCACCCAATGATCATTCCTGCAAAGTCACAATTCAATTGGCTTAGTGGTTTCTGACAAGAAGATTTTAAAAAGTTCAGCCAATGAGAACACATTATGGACCCTGGCAGCCATGTTGGATTTCAAATCAGCACCAAAAACAAAAATCTTGTATATAACCATCCAATGAACATTTCTGCCAAGATTGGTTCAAATCTGTTTTGTGGTGTCAGAAAAAAAAATGAAAATGTGAAATTCCCATAGGGTGCAATGTTAAACTAAGTCGAGTCATGGCGGCCATCTTGAATTTCCGATCGGCAAACGATTCACAAGTTTAGTACAGGACCACCCAATGATCATTCCTGCAAAGTCACAATTCAATTCGCTTAGTGGCTTCTAACAAGAAGATTTTTTTAATTTAGACCAATCAGAACACACTATGGGCCCTGGCAGCCATGTTGGATTTCCGATCAGCGCCAAAAACAAAATCTTGTATATGACCATCCAATGAACATTTCTGCCAAGTTTGGTTGAAATCTGTTATGTGGTTTCAGAAAAAAAGATGAAAATGTGAAATTCCCATAGGGTGCAATGTTAAACTAAGTAGAGTCATGGCGGCCATCTTGAATTTCCGATCGGCAAACGATTCACAATTTTAGTACAGGACCACCCAATGATCATTCCTGCAAAGTCACAATTCAATTGGCTTAGTGGTTTCTGACAAGAAGATTTTAAAAAGTTCAGCCAATGAGAACACATTATGGACCCTGGCAGCCATGTTGGATTTCAAATCAGCACCAAAAACACAAATCTGGTAGAGGACCATCCAATGAACATTTCTGGCAAGTTTGGTTGAAATCTGTTCAGCGATTTCAGAGAAGAAGATTTACATGTGAAAAGCTAACGGACGGACGGACGGACGGACAGACGGACGGACAGACGGACGGACGACGGACGCTTACCCATGAAAAAAGCTCACATGGCCTATGACCAGGTGAGCTAAAAAGGGGGATTAAATTTTAAAAATCTTCATCTTTGAAACTACTGGGCCAATTGGAACTAAACTTTGCTTAGATAGTTCTTGGATGATTCCCTTTCAAAATTGTGTCTGGCAATCCAGACTTCTAACCAACATGGCCACTGTTGCAAAAAATAGAAAAAGGGGGGATGACATTTTCTTTGTTTTTCCTCTGAAACTACTGGGCCAATTGGATCCAAACTTTGCTAAGATAATCCTTTGGTGATCCCCTTTCCAAATTTTGTCTGGCAATCTCGTCCTCAGACCAAGATGGACACTGTTTCTAAAAATTAACGATTCCTTGCACATTAAGTAGGATGCAAGGTTTTACATGTCTTATCAAATCCTATAAAACCAAAATGTTTAGGTTATTTCAGTGAAATACTGTTCGTAGAAGAATATAATATATGTGCTTCGTCGTGCATATTTTTTTAAAGATAGTTCTTGTTTGTATGGTTTTTTTGGGGTTTTTTTTTTTGTTGTTGCAAAAATCAGAGATAATTGTTCACAGCATATCCCACCTCCCCCTATAAGAAAATGGTTAATCCCTAATGTTTCAGGAAAATACGCATTTCTACTTTCGATTTCTAATGCTATCTTTTAACTGAGCTTGACATACATTTAAATAACCTTTACCAAGGTATCTATTGATTGGAAGTTTCGTATTAAAAACAATATTGAAAATGGCGAATAATTTAATCGTTTGCTGTGCGTGCAAAACAAAGTGTTTAAGATGGTGTTGTACAATATTTTGGATATTAAGTGGAGTTGTACTTGTTCTCGGAGCAGAGTTCTCACATAACACACAATGTAAACAAAATGGCAACCTACCAATTATTTTACCAATAGTTGCCGCCATTGCTTTTTTTGTTGCTGGGATTTGTTGTCGATGTATGTGTGCAGGAAATAATAGCTCATGTTGTGTATGTTTTAAAATTTGTTTTTCTATTCTTTGGATAACAGCTGGAATAGTTTGTGTAACCTTCGCATTTAAAGCAGTCGTGGATGATTGCAACCATGACATTCTTGTTAACTCATTGTGTATAGCCAGTTCTTTAGTAATGCTGGTTGCTGGGTGTGTCACCGGTGATCTAGGAGTACAGGTTTTAAAGTGCAATAGAAGGGATGGATATAGCCAAGTGTAACAGTGAATATGATGGGACGATCTACACAAAGAAAGTACTATAATATTAAACCCTATATTTAACCTTAGGAATGGTGTACTATAATGATTCTGGGAAATACACATTTCTACTTTCGGTTTCACATTAATATGGAATATTTTGTGTAAAAAGAGATATATATATAGTTGTAGCATAAATACGCATTTTTCCTTTGATGTTTTTATGCAATAATCAACTTAAAAATAGTGCTTGCGACATGGAATTACACCTCCATAGAAAATTATCCCTTATGAAATTTGATGGACGGCACATGCAAGTTGTTATATGGATATAGCACATGATAAATAAAGGAAGAAGAGATGAAATAATAAATGAATCAAACATGCAAATATTCAAATACTTTACTGTAAACCACGTGTTCGTTATCACTAAAAACCACAAAATCTTGAACAGAATAAGATTATAAATTGTGTAACGATAGATAATATCAGTGGTGTGTAAACATAGACCTTATCATTTATATTTTAAATTTCAACATAGTGAAGGCTTCTTTTACATGTTTTATAAAATTACATATATTCGTTTAAGGATCCAAATGTCTTTGGGCATTTAAGATAAGTTTATCATCATAAAGAGATCATAATAAGATATTTGTTGTTGTTTGAAACAAACTGCGTGTATATTTCTTTTATTGCTATATTTGTGATACACTTTATCAGTGGTTTGCACATGTTGGTGGTTTTCTCCGGGTACTCGGGTTTCATTGAACAATAAAACAAACCGCCACGATATAGCTGAAATATTGTTGAGAGTGGCGTTAATGTGAAGGGAATGTGCACTATTTCTGATTTTGGTAAATAAAAAATGTTTAATTGAAATGAGTATTTTGGTAACGAGTGCTGAACGAATACTAGGACTACTATAAAATAATACTTTTGGAGCAGGAACCGCTCATCCTCCCAGAGTGGGATACGTGTTGCTCTATCTTTAGTTTTGTGTGTAGTGATTCACGTGTTTTGTGGACAATCGTTTTTTTTTTTTCTCTTATGGTCTTTGTATCGTCTGTCCATCAATTTACGGCTTCTAATTAAATACTCCTTTCGTATCTCCAAACTTTTCTGGTAGATATTGTAGTCTTGCGAATACAATTTTGGACTTTTAACTCAATAATAGAAAACAAAGGACAATGTACTGTGAATCTTTTTTGTGGACTTTGTATAATACAGAGAAATAAATAGTGCGTAATCAATCATCAAATTAATTTATAAGTAACCAGGACTGGTGTCCTCGGTTCGTTCAATAGGAGAATTGTTTAAGCAGTGAAACAGCTTTTATTACAATATAAAATGCACATTTTGGTGTTGATGTTCTGGCTGGGAGGAAATTCTGGTTGTTTATTTGTTTTTGTTTTTTTATTTAAAGGTACAACTTTGTTTAAGGAAAATTGTTATGTGTGTCATAATACAAAATGTACATGTATTATATCACCATTTTTAGCTAAGAAAATGTGTCGAACATAAAACAAAATAGAGGACCACATAGAGGCTGTGTTGCTGATTTTATTGCCATATATTCAATTTTGATCCCGCAAGGCTTGAACCCAATAGTTCTCAAGACAAACACAACAAGCCTCCAGAATGAATCACGAAGGACTCAGGAATTAAACCCAATGGTCCTTAGGGCTTAATCTAAATAGGCCTCAGAATTTAAACCCAATGGTCCTCAGGGCTTAATCTAAATAGGCCTCAGGACTTAACCCAATGGTTCTCAGGGCTTAATCTAATTAGGCCTCAGGACTTAACCCAATGGTTCTCAGGGCTTAATCTAAATAGGCCTCAGGACTTAACCCAATGGTCCCCAGGGCTTAATCTAAATAGGCCTCAGGACTTAACCCAATGGTTCTCAGGGCTTAATCTAAATAGGCCTCAGGACTTAACCCAATGGTCCTTAGTGCTTAATCTAAATAGGCCTCAGGACCTAACCCAATAGTCCTCAGGGCTTAATCTAAATAGGTCTCAGGACTTAACCCAATGGTCCTCGGGGCTTAATCTAAATAGGCCTCGGGACTTAACCCAATGGTCCTGTGCTTAATCTAAATAGGCCTCAGGACCTAACCCAATGGTCCTCAGGGCTTAATCTAAATAGGCCTCAGGACTTAACCCAATGGTCCTCAGGGCTTAATCTAAATAGGTCTCAGGACTTAACCCAATGGTCCTCGGGGCTTAATCTAAATAGGCCTCAGGACTTAACCCAATGGTCCTGTGCTTAATCTAAATAGGCCTCAGGACCTAACCCAATGGTCCTCAGAGCTTAATCTAAATAGGCCTCAGGACTTAACCCAATGGTCCTCAGGGCTTAATCTAAATAAGTCTCAGGACTTAACCCAATGGTCCTCAGGACTTAATCTAAATAGGCCTCAGGACTTAACCCAATGGTCCTCAGGGCTTAATCTAAATAGGCCTCAGGACTTAACCCAATGGTCCTCATGGCTTAATCTAAATAGACCTCAGGACTTAACCCAATGGTTCTCAGGGCTTAATCTAAATAGGCCTCAGGACTTAACCCAATGGTCCTCAGGACTTAATCTAAATAGGCCTCAGGACTTTACCCAATGGTCCTCATGGCTTAATCTAAATAGACCTCAGGACTTAACCCAATGGTTCTCAGGGCTTAATCTAAATAGGCCTCAGGACTTAACCCAATGGTCCTCAGGACTTAATCTAAATAGGCATCAGGACTTAACCCAATAGGCGTCAGGACTTAAACCTACTGGGCCTATGGGATTAATCTAAATAGGCCTCAGGACTTAACCCAATGGTCCTCAGGGCTTAATCTAAATAGGCCTCAGGACTTAACCCAATAGGCATCAGGACTTAAACCTATTGGGCCTCAGGGATTAAACCCAATGGTCCTCGGGGCTTAATCTAAATAGGCCTGAGGACTTAAACCCAGTGGTCCTCAGGGCTTCATCTAAGTAGACCTCAGGACTTAACCCAATGGGCATCAGGACTTAAACCTACTGGACCTCAGGGATTAAACCCAATGGGTCTCTAGACTTGAACCTAATAGAATTCATTAAAATAAGGTCTGGTAAGAAATTGGTCAGTGCAGAAAAAAATGTTACTAAAATAAGTCCTTGTAAGAAATGGGTCTGTACAGAAAAAATGTTACTAATAAAATTAGTCCTGGTATGAAATTGGATGGGACAGAATAGTAATATTTGCACTTGTAACTAGTATTACTGTGAGCACAGCTCACTAAGATATACCCCCCGCTCCCCACATCTGTCCAACCTATTTCCATAACCAAAACATTACTGATTGTTCCAACCAAAAATGAGAGGGACCCTCCTCTCTTCACCGGTAAGCTGCTGATAAAATTTCTAAACATTCTGAGAAACACTACTCAAGTTATCATACGACATTGGGTAAAAATCCTATTTTCAGTCATATCAAGTCCAATAACTCTGGAACAGCAAAAGTAAAAATCATCAAAAATGAAAGGGATCCTCCTCTCTTTACCAGTAAGCTGCTGATAAAATTTCAAAACATTCTGAGAAACACTACTCAAGTTATCATACGACATAGGGTAAAAATCCTATTTTCCGTCATATCAAGTCCAATAACTCTGGAACGGAAAAGTGAAAGGGATCCTCCTCTCTTCACCAGTAAGCTGCTGATAAAATTTCAAAACATTCTGAGAAACACTACTCAAGTTATCATACGACATAGGGTAAAAATCCTATTTTCCGTCATATCAAGTCCAATAACTCTGGAACGGCAAAAGTGAAAGGGATCCTCCTCTCTTCACCAGTAAGCTGCTGATAAAATTTCAAAACATTCTGAGAAACACTACTCAAGTTATCATACGACATAGGGTAAAAATCCTATTTTCCGTCATATCAAGTCCAATAACTCTGGAAAGGCAAAAGTGAAAATCGTCAAAAAAGAAAGGGATCCTCCTCTCTTCACCAGTAAGCAGCTGATAAAATTTTAAAAGATTCTAAGAAACACAACTCAAGTTATCGTACGACATAGGATTTTTCTACAGACGGACGGACATGGTGAAACCAGTATCTACAACTTCGTTGTGGGGGGTATAATAAAATAAAATATAAAGTAAGTTGATTATATTTATTTTTGCACAACCTTCATCATCTATGGAACCATAGCTCTTAAACAATTTTGTTTATGTCAGTCTAGAGTATAATAACAACAAAAAAGTACAGCTACAGTTCTACATCTACAATGTACAACCTTTGTGTATTTGTTATTTAAAAACATGTTAATCCAGGTATAATATTTATACCAGGAGTGATAAAAACAAAGATATAAAATTTAGTGCCCACAACACATTTCTGGACAAACCTTGATTTAAACATATTTTATTGATAAATAACATATAAACTTTCTTTTCATAGTACAATAAAACATAGGATTCAGAAACAAGAATAACACTTATATTAATCTGTTTCCTAACTTTCATCAGGTATGCTCAAAGTCAAAAGATTGATAAGCCAAATAATTTAAAAGTAATTGGGTGCAAAAACTAGAGACTGAGCCTGTGTTGCTCACCTTTCATTCTGCTTTAAGGAAATTTAATACAGAACCTTCCATAGATGCTTCCTACCAAGTTTCGGTTCATTTGGCTCAGCAGTTTCAGAGAAAAAATTTAGAAATTGACCCACCAGAAACAAGAATTACCTATGACAGCCATGTTTGTTAACGGATCGGGATGAAGTTAGCAATCTTTATAGAGGATCTTCCATAGATGCTTCCTACCAAGTTTCGGTTCATTTTGCAAAGCGGTTTCAGAGAAGAAGATTTTTAGAAATTGACCAATCAGAAAAAATAATTGTCTGTGGTGGCCACGTTTGTTAACAAATCTCGACGAAATGAGCTATCTTTATAGAGGACCTTCCAAGGATGCTTCCTACCAAATTTCAGTTCATTTGGGAAAGCGGTTTCAAAGGAGAAGATTGCTTAGAAATCAACCAATCAGAAACAAGAATTGCCTGTGGCGGTCAAGTTTGTTAAAGGATTGGGAGGAATGAGCAATCTTTATAGAGGACCATCCATAGATGCTTCCTACCCAGTTACGGTTCATTTGGTAAAGCGGTTTCAGAGGAGAAGATTTTTTTAATTGGCCAATCGGAAACAAGAATTGCCTGTGGCGGCCATGTTTGCTAAAGGATTTGAATGAAATCAGCATCTTTAAAGAGGACCTTCCACAGATACTTCCTACCAAGTTTCAGTTCATTTGGCTGAGGGGTTCCAGAGGAGAAGATTAAAATGTGAAAAGTTAACAGACGACAGACGCCAAGTGATAGCAAAAGCTCATGTTGCCTTTGGCAAGGTGAGCTAAAAAAACAAAGAGCCTAAACATGATAGCCAAAATAGTCAATTTTTGCTCACGTTGCCTTTGGCAAGGTGAGCTAAAAAAACAAAGAGCCTAAACATGATAGCCAAAATAGTCAATGATTGTTGTTTAATGCCAAGTGAACAATTTTGCAGTTAGATGTATAGCATGGTTAACTAACCATTATAGGGTTAGAGGGTTAAGATTACTGACTTTCAACAATATTTCAGTTATATCGTGGCGATCAGTTTTATTGGTAGAGGAAACCGGAGTACCGGGAGAAAACTACTAACCTGCCGCAGTCACTGACAAACTTTATCATATAATGTTGTATCAAGTACACCTCGCCATGAGTGGGATTCGAACTCTAAACATTAGTGGTGATGGGCACTGTTTGTAAATCCAGCTACCATAAGATCATGATGGCTCCCTAACCATTATAACACTGAGGTAATATTATATTGTCAAATAGAGGCTCAGGCACTGTTTGAGGATATTATATTGTTAACAAAAAATCTTTTAAAATCATGAGAAACAACTGTTTTGACCTATTTATCTAGGACACAATTTGAATACGAGGCACTATAATAACCCAAAATTATTATAAACTTATAGTAAACCTATATATTACAACCTAATACTAACCAGGGGTTGGGATAGAGGGGTTAAAGACACCCAATCTTACCCAGTGTCAAATTTAAAATACCCAGTAATCATTGACTAAAAAACTGACAATGTCTCAATAACAATGGCTAAAACTGTATACAACATAGACAACGAACAAAAAAAAAAAATTTGTATTGCCATGGCAATGCATTCACTAATCAGATTAGTTAATAGCTAGCACTGACACATTTTAAATTAGCACCTTATAACAGATCTGTGGAAGACATGGTTTAATAAAATTAAAGTTATTGGTGTTTAACATCACTTTGAACAATTTATCAGCTATATCTTGACTACCAGGAAAGCCTGGTCAGTTATAACAAACTGACCAATGAAACACTTGATTTCTTATTCTAATGCAATTTTTATGTTATATGATTTCTCATTGGCTAATTAATGTATGCTGTCAATTCCACAATTCACATGTCATAACTAAGGGTTCGAATTTGAATGAGCCGCCATATTGAATTCTTCAAATCCAATATGTCAATTACTACAATATAATAGAAAATAAAGAAATGGCTTACTTTAAAATAAATCTTATTCAATATGATCATAAACTGAAGCATACATGTTGCGAAATAACGACCAGCGTTTACATTGTATGCTGAAAATTTTCTAATGACGTCACGATTTTCTATGACATTCATATATGAAAGTCAGACAATATTTCATTGCATTTAAGTTTTTTTTGAAATTTTTAGACCCTTTGATAAACTCATTTGAATTGTTTGTGTGTTGCATTACAATAGAAATAATTGTATTGTATTTGAATAGATGCAGCGTCAGTTGCGGATTTGACGATCACAAATATCCATTCTACTGGCTCCGCTACGATTTGAAACCATCAAATCCCAAATAGATGATGGTAACTCTTCAAATACAATACAATTATTTCTTCATTGTAACTATGGGTCGTTATATTGAAGTAACTGAAATCCCCTTCACAAATCCTAAATAAACATACTTTTATTGAGGGCTATTCCAGAAATAAATGTATAGGGGGGTCGGAAGGCAGTGCAATAAAAATTTGATGCCCGGTGGGGGTCAAGTCAGTTTGAAAATTATCCATGGTAAGTCATGAATTAATTTCGATTTTATGCATTGTGTGTTTCTCATATCCTGAAAATTTATAAGAACGTAAAATCAACGTGTCAGTGGAATAAAACCTTGTGTAAATGAAAAAAAATCACGATTTTTGTGTCTTTTAATCATGACCACGGCGGTTTTCTACTAACCGGAAGTGTAGTTCTTCTAGAGTTGTCTCCCGTTTCGCTAAATTAAATCACTTCCGGTAGCATGGCCAGAATGGAAAACAACATCAGTGGATGGACTACAGACGATGTAGTCGCTTTGCTGGCTGATACTTTTAGGGGCATGGGTGCTTATTAGGTCGAAAACAGTATTTGAAAAGCAAAACATTTTCAACCAAAATGTTTTTCACACTTTTGATTATCAATTGAATTTGATGCATGGTGGGTATAGTAATAATTTATATTTTGTGTAGGGTGGGGTTATGATTTTGAAAATTTGATGCATGGTGGGTAAAAAATAAAAGTGCCTTCCGACCCCCCCCCCCCCATACATTTATTTCTGGAAAAGCCCTGATATGTTTTGCTTGAAACAGACTTCTCATTGTATGTTGTATCTTAGGCAACATCTTTGTAGTAATATTGCTCTGAGAAGTTCATTCCTGTAAAACAATTTAACGGTATGAAACAGTCACCTCTATTAAACAGTCACCTGTATTAAACAGTCACCTGTATTAAACAGTCACCCGCATTAAAGGCACCTCTATTAAACAGTCACCTCTATTAAACAGTCACCTGCATTAAAGGCACCTATATTAAACAGTCACCTATATTAAAGTCACCTGTATTAAACAGTCACCTATATTAAACAGTCACCTATTAAACAGTCACCTATATCAAACAGTCACCTCTATTAAACAGTCACCTGTATTAAACAGTCACCTCTATTAAACAGTCACCTCTATTAAACAGTTACCTCTATTAAACAGTCACCTCTATTAAACAGTCACCTATATTAAACAGTCACCTCTATTAAGCAGTCACCTGTATTAAACAGTCACCTCTATAAAACAGTCACCTGTATGAATAGGTCACTTTTTTCTTATACCATCGTAGAAAATTTCATATGAATTGAACCTCTTTTAAGAGGTCACCTGTCTTAAAAGACCACTTTCTCTGTCCAAAAGGTGACCTCCTAATACGGGTTTGACTGTACTTATAGTGAAAATTTTTAAATCATGGCATTTTGAATTTTAACTGATATGTGATCAAAACATAAGATAAATACATATCTTCCCCATAGGTAACAATATAGTTAACTTCCTGCATAGCGTCGCATCAAATAATAGTTTAACACGTTAATTATAGTTCATCTTGCGTAGTCCTGACTGTATTTCAACTTCCCATGATGTATCTGGTTTGGCCTTTGTCAATGTTAATATTATCATGCCATCCTTGTACTGAAAAATAAAAAAAATATCCATTTTTATACGGCGTAAGCTATAAAAGATCCTATTTGGTCGAGGACTATTCAAGGAATATTCTAACCAAGTTCGTTGTGAAATGGTTCGGTGGTTTCAGAGAAGAATTTTTTAATCTCCCCTAAAAATGTGTCCTGTGTTAAATTTGTCTGGGGTGGTAGACATCACAGATTTTTGGGATGGAAAAAAGATATGAAAGATTTGTAGATGATCATTCAATAACAGGGATGATTCTGATGAGAGCTGAAACCATCTACACCCCCTTCTAAAAGGTCATTTTAGTCCTGTTCAGACTGTATCCTGCAACTTTCTTATATTAAAATTGTGTCTTGAAGTGGCATCAGTCTTAGATTTTATATTTAATCAGTTTCCCATATGGTGGTCTTATATTAAAATTGTGTCTTGAGGTGGCATCAGTCTTAGATTTTATATTTAATCAGTTTCCCATATGGTGGTCTTATATTAAAATTGTGTCTTGAGGTGGCATCTGAGTCTTAGATTTTATATTTAATCAGTTTCCCATATGGTGGTCTTATATTAAAATTATGTCTTGAGGTGGCATCTGAGTCTTAGATTTTATATTTAATCAGTTTCCCATATGGTGGTCTTATATTAAAATTGTGTCTTGAGGTGGCATCTGAGTCTTAGATTTTATATTTAATCAGTTTCCCATATGGTGGTCTTATATTAAAATTGTGTCTTGAGGTGGCATCAGTCTTAGATTTTATATTTAATCAGTTTCCCATATGGTGGTCTTATATTAAAATTGTGTCTTGAGGTGGCATCTGAGTCTTAGATTTTATATTTAATCAGTTTCCCATATGGTGGTCTTATATTAAAATTGTGTCTTGAGGTGGCATCAGTCTTAGATTCTATATTTAATCAGTTTCCCATATGGTGGTCTTATATTAAAATTGTGTCTTGAGGTGGCATCTGAGTCTTAGATTTTATATTTAATCAGTTTCCCATATGGTGGTCTTATATTAAAATGGTGTCTTGAGGTGGCACCAGTCTTAGATTTTATATTTAATCAGTTTCCCATATGGTGGTCTTATATTAAAATTGTGTCTTGAGGTGGCATCTGAGTCTTAGATTTTATATTTAATCAGTTTCCCATATGGTGGTCTTATATTAAAATTGTGTCTTGAGGTGGCATCAGTCTTAGATTTTATATTTAATCAGTTTCCCATATGGTGGTCTTATATTAAAATTGTGTCTTGAGGTGGCATCAGTCTTAGATTTTATATTTAATCAGTTTCCCATATGGTGGTCTTATATTAAAATTGTGTCTTGAGGTGGCATCAGTCTTAGATTTTATATTTAATCAGTTTCCCATATGGTGGTCTTATATTAAAATTGTGTCTTGAGGTGGCATCAGTCTTAGATTTTATATTTAATCAGTTTCCCATATGGTGGTCTTATATTAAAATTGTGTCTTGAGGTGGCATCAGTCTTAGATTTTATATTTAATCAGTTTCCCATATGGTGGTCTTATATTAAAATTGTGTCTTGAGGTGGCATCAGTCTTAGATTTTATATTTAATCAGTTTCCCATATGGTGGTCTTATATTAAAATTGTGTCTTGAGGTGGCATCAGTCTTAGATTTTATATTTAATCAGTTTCCCATATGGTGGTCTTATATTAAAATTGTGTCTTGAGGTGGCATCAGTCTTAGATTTTATATTTAATCAGTTTCCCATATGGTGGTCTTATATTAAAATTGTGTCTTGAGGTGGCATCAGTCTTAGATTTTATATTTAATCAGTTTCCCATATGGTGGTCTTATATTAAAATTGTGTCTTGAGGTGGCATCAGTCTTAGATTTTATATTTAATCAGATTCCCATATGGTGGTCTTATATTAAAATTGTGTCTTGAGGTGGCATCAGTCTTAGATTTCATATTTAATCAGTTTCCCATATGGTGGTCTTATATTAAAATTGTGTCTTGAGGTGGCATCAGTCTTAGATTTTATATTTAATCAGTTTCCCATATGGTGGTCTTATATTAAAATTGTGTCTTGAGGTGGCATCAGTCTTGAATTTCATATTTATTCATTTTCCAATATGGTGGTCTTATAAAAATTGTGTCTTGTGGTGGTGGCAATATTGGATTTTATATTTAATCATTATCCAATATGGTGGTCTTATAAAAATTGTGTCTTGTGGTGGTGGCAATATTGGATTTTATATTTAATCATTATCCAATATAGTGGTCTTATATTAAAATTGTGTCTTGTGGTGGTGGCAATATTGGATTTTGGATCTGCACAAAAAATGAAATTTAATATTTCACCTATATATTCCTATATTCATGAATATGGTATTTTAATATATTGTCAGTATTCAGAGATGCAGATTTTCATCTACTCATATTAATTCATTGGTATATTATTATCACAGATCTATAAAAAAAAAATGAATTTGGCAGTAATTTACTGGGGATATTTAGGGTCAGTATATATCAACAAGTAAAAAATAGTTTTTTTTAAACATTTGTGAAGTAATTTTGTGACCATTTCATATTTCAAACAGCAAAATTTTGATGACTGAGCAAACATCCGAAACATTACAATAAATCTTGAACTTGACTCCATCTGACCATAAATATTTAGAACTTTATGTTTTTTCTGGTAACCGTATCACATGTTACCTGTTGAGGCTTTGGGAACTGAGTTTTAAATCCAGTTCAATTCCTGTTGACAGAAAATGGATACTATATAATTTTAAACGTCGATGGATTAATGAGATTTTTTCTGCAGTATAAAAAGAATAGTAATGCAGTGTCTTAAAATATAACATTTATGTGTATTCAGCACAAAACTGGGTAAAGACTCTGTGAATCTCACCTTTATCTCAGTTTTTAAACCTCTGTGAATCTCACCTTTATCTCAGTTTTTAAGCCTCTGTGAACATCACCTTTATCTCAGTTTTTAAGCCTCTGTGAACATCACCTTTATCTCAGTTTTTAAGCCTCATACACATAAACTTTATATTTTAAGACATTGCACTAATATTGTCTATGTATCTACACTACTGGTTCCTAAGGATACAGAAAAGGATACCAGATTGTATGAAATAAGTTTTATATAAATGTCTCAATATTCAACCCAAAAATGTAAGAGTTTGCTTAGTTTAGATGACAAGTATTTGTTCTTCAGTCAGTGGGATTTGAACCCATATCGTTTATGAACTGCATCACTGATTCACTCATCATAAATGATTTCCAAAAATCTAACTCTTTTTAAACACTGTCGGGTTGAATATATTAAACAAGATTATGTATTAATACAATGTATATTAAAACATATAATTTTTATTCTAACATGACATCCTTCTTTATCTTTGCAAACAAACGACCGATCTATCAGATGACAAAATCTCATTAGCACATGCACGGTACACATATAAACCAGGTGATAAAATCACAAAATAAAATTATTTACACGGTTGTTAACGTTTTGAACATCTATATTCACTGAAAATAATCAACATATCTAAAATTAACAATAAGCACAATATTATTGTTACTGATGCTTCATCAATACAACTGATTTTCCCTTCGTAAAAGTATATGTGATTGACTTTCCAGTCGTAAAAGTACATGTTGATGAATTATCGTCTGCTCGAATTTGGCAGCATAAATTGTGTGCGACATTGTCCGCAAATGTAAATATCAAAGTATACTACCGTATTTGTACTGTTAGACATATCAGAATCAATATAATTCATGGAAGCCAGAATGTGTTTCGAGTTTTAACATGGGTTGATGGAGCATAAAATACATTCTGGCTTCCATGATTTATTTCTTAATTAGACTCACACTTATAATACCTTAATTTTGCATTCCTGTGGAATTATTTCCCCTGGTAGTTTTAGCAATTCATATTTATATTTAATTTTTGTGCCATCTTTTTTTACAGTAGCAATCACTTTTACTGAACTGAAATTGAAAATATTTTAGTTTTTATCAAATATGTACATTGTATATAAAAAGTAGATGCAAGCATTTAAAACATTATTTGCTAATTAGGGGCTGTTGTGGTCATGATCGTGTGTTAGTTTGACTTACAACTACCTGTACAACCAGCGCCTATCACCACTAACGTTGTGAATTTGAATCCCTCTCATGGCGAGGTGTACTCGATACAACATTATGTAATAAGTTTGTCAGTAACTTAAGGCAGGTCTGTGGTTTTCTCCGGGTACTCTGGTTTCCTACACCAAAAACTGACAGCCATGTGGAAAGTGGCATTAAACACCATAACCGTAGCCCCACTTGCTATTTCAAGAGGGGTTTCTGGATTTCTATTTACCTATACATGTATATACAATCAGTAATTATACCAATCAACTACACCAATGAGAGGTGACCTTGACACGACCAGATTAATTTTGTCATTAATGTCCAATGTTTGTCTTTGTTCTTGTTACCTCAAACAGGAAAACTGACCGTTACGACATAACTATAATATAGCTGAAAGTGGTGATATACATCTATAATTCTAACACTTGTCCTTTAACAACTTTTCCAAACTGTTACTGTATATCTATTCAACAAAAATGCTATTGAATGTTGTATTGGTCTTTAAACAACAAAATCAACCATTTTAAGTAACAAGTCTGTTACATGTACATGGATGAAAGGATACAATGTAGAAGTTTTAAAGTCCACCTCCTTTGCCACCAAAATATGGCCATTCTAGACAGGTGGTCTCTCAAAAAAACTTTATTTTACACAGCTAAATAATTGTGATATTTTAATAACCAGGACATGAAACTTTCTATTTCCAACAGGGAATTTCTTACTTGTACTCCAAAATTATCTAATCAGAAGGCTCAATCTAATGGATATGATGTTCTGATTGGATGTTTTTTTAGCATGAATACAAATTTCATAGTCAAAAGTTTTATAACCATAGGGCCTGATCTCTCAAAGACAAACTTGTAGTCTCTCATTAGAAAGGTCTCACAAGTCAGGTTACACTGTAACTCATAGTCAAAAGTTGTATAACCATAGGGCCTGATCTCTCAAAGACAAACTTGTAGTCTCTCATTAGAAAGGTCTCACAAGTCAGGTTACACTGTAACTCAGTCAAAAGCTTTATAACCATAGGGCCTGATCTCTCAAAGACAAACTTGTAGTCTCTCATTAGAAAGGTCTCACAAGTCAGGTTACACTGTAACTCATAGTCAAAAGTTGTATAACCATAGGGCCTGATCTCTCAAAGACAAACTTGTAGTCTCTCATTAGAAAGGTCTCACAAGTCAGGTTACACTGTAACTCATAGTCAAAAGTTGTATAACCATAGGGCCTGATCTCTCAAAGACAAACTTGTAGTCTCTCATTAGAGAGGTCTCACAAGTCAGGTTACACTGTATTATAGATCAGTAATTGACAATGTAGAAGCTAATGTATTATAGACTACTAATGGTCTCAACCACTATAACACTGTGCCCCCCTCCCCTGTTGTAAACAAAGCCTTACTCCTTTTTAAATGGGTCTTCATCAATAGTACAATTCTCCATCAGTTTTACTGCACCAACGAGTGGTGGGGATTGCTTCACTTTCAACCCTGGTATATTTATATGAACAACTACAGTCTTAACATTCTTTGCTTCCTCTTCTATAGCTGTAATAGACAATAAAAAAATAGAGGCTCACATGTATTGCTCACCTAATAGAGAAAATGTATTTAAATTTTCATTATAGATTATAGCATACATTTTTTTGATCATGGTAAAGTGAGATGTCGAAGATCTTAAGCTCAAGATACCCAAGGATAACATGAGCCTGTATCACTCACCTAACAGAGAAATTTAATTTTAATTTTCACTACATGTAAATGATAGCATGTGGTAAAGTTAGATATCCCAGAACTTAAACTCAATAAAACCAAATACATTTATTTTCTTGGTACAATATTGAATCTTCATCTTTATCTTACATTATTAAATTAGATAGAAATAAAGGATTAAACCATGATTAGATACAACTTATCAGGTACAAAACATTGTATCATATATCTACAAAATGTATGTACGGTATGTCATACAAGATGTATGTTGGAACTACTTTGATTTTTAGAATTTGGGAAACCCCCATGACATCTTCGTAAAATAAAAATACTGTTGGGGAATTCTTAAAAATAAATACTGTTGGGGAATTCTAAAAAATAAATACTGTTGGGGAATTCTTTAAAATTACATGTTAAATGTTTAAGATTTGTTTCTTATTGTAGTGAACTAGACCATTAAATATGTCAGAATAAAAAAATAAATAAAAAAAACCTAGATCAATGGAACATCTTGGGTATTTGTAAAATAACAATATGTTGGTGAATGAAACATTTGAATTAACTACAAACTACATGTATAATGTATAGAATTAATTTGAGTCTACCAGTATAACCATCTTTTCTCCATGAAAATGTTAGATATAAATGTATTGTATGTGTTGGTATATCTGATCAGTTGTGCAAACCGCGTCATTATTCAATGATAAGCATGAATCACTGACCTGATCATGAGGAAACCTTCATCCATAGTCATACGGTTTTGACTATATAGTAACGGTGGCCATCTTCAATGGATGAGTGAGTGAGTGATTGTTGATTGTTCAGCAATTTTTTAACTATATATCATCGCGAGAACATGCTAATTTTCAATGAGATGATGATGAGGTCGCTTTGTTCTAGACCAACACGCTTAGTTGGTTTTTTATAGTACTAGCTCACTGAAACAACAGTCCGCTGATAGACATGTCGCTCCACTAGGACACATTATTCTGATTCCGAGCCAACCAGTCTTTGCTCTCTCTCCTTATTGCTGCGTGCTTAGCAGAGAAGCAACAAATACCAATTTTATAGTCTTTGGTTTGACTCGAACCTGTGATCTACCACACTTGAGGCGAGCACACTAACCATTACGTTAAACAACAATCACTCACTCACTTGAACCTTTGTATGGTATATCTTGTTTTGTCACTTTTTTTAACTTATTGTATATGTTTTTATCTGTATAGAATTTCCATTAGCCCTACATATTCCTGCCGTGTCTGCCAATCAGACGCATCTGCTATTTAGACTCATCAGCATTATTTCAAAAATTGTACTTTGAAGTTTTGCTTACTGGTCGAGGACCAATTATCATCATTTTTTTCTTGTTTTTGTCAGATTATTCCAATACACTCCTTCAAGTGCCTCATGATTTTGAATGTTACCAATCGACTACCTTGGACGGAAATATAAATAATTTTTATGCACATGCTTGTATCAGGGAGCCTTTGTAAAGTTGCTGATTTTTGTCACTGAATCTGGAGGGAAGAGTACCAAGTATAGCCATCTTGTTAGATGTGGGAAAATATAAGTATAAATCAACAGTGAAGTTAAAAGAAATGGCCTTACCACAATAAATGAAGGTGTAACCAGTATTTTGCGATCATTAGAACACCAATCTGCTATATTTTTTTCTGTTAATAATAGTGACTGGCATCTCCGCTCTGCTTACATTACCCTCGTGAGCTTTATTTAAAGAGGTATGGTTTCTATTGGGGCTTTACCTGATTTCTGTTGAATTAGCCAAGATACAAAGGTAGAATTTTGCTGTTTGCTTTGTCTGTATTTATTATCGTCATATGCAAATAATGGCCGAAAATTTGGGTGTGTTCGCAAGTAATGTGCAAGTTGGCGATAATTGGTCCTCGACCAGTAGGTGCTTTTAATTTGATAAATTAGACATGAAAAATATCTTTTTACGGAACTTATCAGTTGAAAAAATCTTTTTATGTGGATCTGATGTAAGAAAAATAAAATTTAGCTAAGGGTGTACCTCAGGGTATCATGAAAGTTCTCCTAGACACAATCTTGGTTACATGAAGCTATATATTTTAGTGTGTTTGCAAAACTAATTGAGGTCAGTATAATTAAATTATCTCTTTTGATAAATTATGAAACATCTTGTGATAAATTATATGATTTAAATAAAATAAAATATTACTTCAAAAATAAGGTCCAATTGTTTGTTGTATTTATTTTGCCATAATTTAATTATACTGACCTAAAAATTCACTGCACTTCCGGTTTACGCATTATGGATCTGGGGATGGTGGTGTAGAAGAGTAAAATGTACGAAACTGCTACAAAACCGTGTGGTAAGTACAAGAAAACATGATATTTATTTAGTTTAAACATCCAAGAGTAGGATTCAACCTTTTATTACATGCTGATCTACCTGTAGGTATAGATTTGGGCCAACCCCCCAAAAATGCGTTGCACTCCTGGTGTTTTTCTTTAGTTGCCCAGTGATCTTCGAGGTGGTCAGTAGTCGGGGGTCTGGAAGTTCAGGGGAACCTCCGGCTGTAAAGCCGGAGGAACCCATGGACTGGTCCCATGAGGGGATGGGCAGTGGAGGTTCAATGGGGAGGGTACCCGCTGAGGGGCAGAGAGGACCATCGCAAGTCTCGGCGACGAGGGCTGGTGGGTTTCCTGTACCTCGGCCAGTGCCTCTCTTCAGCTTGAAGCCAGTGCCGTCTCCTCATCTGGTCGGTTGGAGTAGGGGTATCCCTCAGCCAGTGGCTGGAGGGTGTAGGGAAGAGGACAGCCAGGTTAGGAGAGAGTCTCCGGTCCTGATTCCGGATGCTATGGATTCACATATGCATCTGGACAGGTCTCTCCGGAGGCTGAGAATGGACCCCCGTATGGGGATCCAGGAACTCCTGGCTATGCGTCCAAGGCCCGCCCCTAAGCAGGAGATCAACGTGGTGGGGGGTGTGTTGGTCTACTGTGACCCTAAGACGTGGCCTGAGGATCCAGAGAGGCTAAATCTCCCCGAGGGATGGTTTATAGCAGTGGGAGTTCACCCCAAGCACGCATTGGATTTTGGCGATTGTTATTTTGATCGCCTATCCAAGCTGTTGGACTCCCCGGCTGTGACCGCCTTGGGGGAGGTGGGGATTGATTGTAGTGAAAAAGCAAAGCCCTTCGGAATACAATCAAGTACTTTGAAGTGGGTGTTGGCGCTGGCTCGGCCGTATATGCCTCTGGTGTTTCACATCCGGGTCTCGGGGGATAGCCCCCAGGCAACGGATGCATTATACCGGGAGGTATTGGGCCTGACGCTGGACAAAGTCCCCAATACCCTGCAAAGTATTCATCTCCATTGTTTCAATGGGGATGAGGCCACAGTTAAACTCTGGGTGGACGCCTACCCTGGAACCTACTTTGGGTTCTCGAGTATGGTGAAGGGGTTTGGCGACCGACAGAGACGGGGGCTCAAAGCCGTACCAGGGAACAGGCTCTTCTTGGAGTCTGACTCCTCATCTCCCCGATGCGGCCGGTTCCATCAACCACCTGGCTCATTTGTTCAGGGTGGCGGAGAAGGTCGCTCGGGTGAGGGGTCAGTCTCCTTTGAATATCCTCCGGGCAGGTATTGCCAATGGGCAGGCTTTGTACCGAAGGAAGTAGTGAGATTGGCCCAAAAGGGGAGAGCTTCAGATGACAGAGAGAGGAGCAAGTGTTCGAGGGTGACAGGTGGTGTGTGGGGGAAAATGGATATATATTGTTGGGGACTCCTTGGGGTTGTATTCAAGTGTTCGATGGTAACAGGTGGTGTTTGGGGGTACATGGATATATATTGTTAGGGACTCCTTGGGGTTGATGGTTGTATTCAAATGTTTGGAGGTGTGAGGACATGACTGCTGCTTTGTGTTTTTCCATTATTTGCCTATCATAATTAGTGCCATTTGGTGAGATCTGTTCTGCTAAATATTTCACCTTTGGTTGGTTCAGTGGTGAGATTTGTTCTGCTAAATATTTCACCTTTGGTTGGTCCAGTGGTGAGATTTGTTCTGCTAAATATTTCACCTTTGGTTGTTCCAGTGGTGAGATTTGTTCTGCTAAATATTTCACCTTTGGTTGGTCCAGTGGTGAGATTTGTTCTGCTAAATATTTCACCTTTGGTTGGTCCAGTGGTGAGATTTGTTCTGCTAAATATTTCACCTTTGGTTGGTCCAGTGGTGAGATTTGTTCTGCTAAATATTTCACCTTTGGTTGGTCCAGTGGTGAGATTTGTTCTGCTAAATATTTCACCTTTGGTTGGTCCAGTGGTGAGATTTGTTCTGCTAAATATTTCACCTTTGGTTGTTCCAGTGGTGAGATTTGTTCTGCTAAATATTTCACCTTTGGTTGGTCCAGTGGTGAGATTTGTTCTGCTAAATATTTCACCTTTGGTTGGTCCAGTGGTGAGATTTGTTCTGCTAAATATTTCACCTTTGGTTGGTCCAGTGGTGAGATTTGTTCTGCTAAATATTTCACCTTTGGTTGGTCCAGTGGTGAGATTTGTTCTGCTAAATATTTCACCTTTGGTTGGTCCAGTGGTGAGATTTGTTCTGCTAAATATTTCACCTTTGGTTGGTCCAGTGGTGAGATTTGTTCTGCTAAATATTTCACCTTTGGTTGGTCCAGTGGTGAGATTTGTTCTGCTAAATATTTCACCTTTGGTTGGTCCAGTGGTGAGATTTGTTCTGCTAAATATTTCACCTTTGGTTGGTCCAGTGGTGAGATTTGTTCTGCTAAATATTTCACCTTTGGTTGGTCCAGTGGTGAGATTTGTTCTGCTAAATATTTCACCTTTGGTTGTTCCAGTGGTGAGATTTGTTCTGCTAAATATTTCACCTTTGGTTGGTCCAGTGGTGAGATTTGTTCTGCTAAATATTTCACCTTTGGTTGGTCCAGTGGTGAGATTTGTTCTGCTAAATATTTCACCTTTGGTTGGTCCAGTGGTGAGATTTGTTCTGCTAAATATTTCACCTTTGGTTGGTCCAGTGGTGAGATTTGTTCTGCTAAATGTTTCGCCTTTGGTTGGTCCAGTGTTGGGATTGGTTCGGCCCAATATTTCACCTCTGGTAGGTTCAGTGGTGAGATTTGTTCTGTTTAATATTTCACCTCTGGTGGGTTCATTTGTGAGATTGGTTCTGCATCTTAAACCTAGGTGATATGGTCCAGCTTTTCTGCAGCATGTCCTTTGTTTGTCCTCGCTCTCCTTTCACCATACAGTGACTTGTCTTTTGGGGAGGGGTCCTCGGCAGAGGGTCATTTGTGGAGGTGTTTCCGTGGGGAATTCAGGTCGGGTCTTTGGGTGGATCTCTAGGTTGGTCCAACCATGGCAGTGATGTGTTTGTTCTTCGGCGGTTCTTGGGCATCCTTTTGAAGAAAAATGGCCGCCATTGTCTTTGGGGACAAGGGTCTACGCTCCCCGTCTTCATTTGGTCATGGAGACTGGGAGGTAGATATATGGATGATGTCCAACTTTTCTTGATCCACAATCTGCTCTTGGTCTTCATTTGGTCATGAAGACTGAGAAGGAGAGATCTGTTTTGTTATTGTTTGATTTTTCGGTGGCCAGGGAGTATTTCCTTTTTGTCCTTCCCCCTTATTCCTCCATTCGACAGTTTGTCCTTTGGATGGGGGTCTCCGCTCTTCATTCCTGGCATGGTGTCTTGGGGAAAGTGTTTCCTTGGAAAATGGGTCTCTGAGGGGATCGACTTATCATAAAAAGTATATTTGTTCTCTAAACTGATTTACTCGTCACAAAAAATATAGTTATATTTTATAATAATGGGGGGAAGGGATGGTATGGGTAATGTGGAGAAGGGGGATATCGAAGTGGATGGTTGGTTTGTTGTGGATGTGGAGGGCATCACAGGGTCTGGTGTGTAGCATATACAGTTTGCTGGTCTTGTGATTCCTGGGGACGCGGTCCCATGGATATCGAAAGCTTAGGGCTTGTGGATGCTTTGACCGCCTCTTGTGAGCCCTAGGATGATTTTTGGATTTGTTATTAAATCCATGGTGGCCCTTTGTTTTTGGGGGGTGTCTCAGTGACTGACCAGGGACCTTTAAAATAAAACAGGGAGGAGTGTAGTGAGTCGTGGGGGCTGGGGGCCGAGGAGTTCCGAAAGGCACCCATGATGCATCACAAACTGACCACGCTTGCCTTAACGAGATTTAACCCAGAGCATAGCAGACGCATTGAGCAGATAAAGAAACCAAGATATTTAATTTGTAACAGCACAAGCTAGTAATAGTAAGTAGTGCTAATTACTATATTATTGATAGAACTTCCGACTCCTGTGCACGGACACTTCGGACTATCGACCTTTCGGACTAATGACCCTTCGGACTAATGGCAATGCCCTGGAATCAACCCTGTTGTATTGTTATAAAATGTACCGACTTTAAATAAAACTTTTATTGATTGATTGATTGATTGATTGATCTCAACGAGTTTATCATACAGCCTAACAGGGTGCAGTTTATTGATTTAATTTGTCTAAATTGCAAACCTTCTGGAACTACGTATTTCTCACTCTCTGCCATCGATTAGTACATGATCTCGACGACAGTATGCGACATATTCTCTAGTGATGCTACTGTCTCAGCAACCCAAACTCAGGTGCCAATCTTTGTTTATACCGAGGAGAATAAAGTGCTTACCAGACACCTTCCCAGTGGAACTAGAATCGGTGCGCTAGCCTATTAAGGTTTATCATAACCAATTGCCTAATTATATATAATTAGCACGACAAGGTAGAAGACCTGATATTTATACTGAGTATATTTAGAACAAAGTTCACGATTTTAAAGGGTAGCTGTATTTTTTTAAATATGTTCCAATAAAAATTGCTAAGAAAAGAGACCTGGTAGATCTATAATGTATTTGCTATTCATTTTTTCCCTTTTTCCTAATCCATGTGAGATAGACTCACTACAGTAGAGGCACTTGCCACATACACATGTACTAATTGTTCTTGTTGCTCTGAGCTGTCGTGCATTTGTTTGAAAGTGTTCATAAGTCATTTTAATATCTGTTATCCTCTCTTTGATTTCTTTCTCTCCGTTGCATATTTTCTGGTTAATATTGTAGTAAATTTTAATCTTGTATAAATACATTACTCTGTAGTGAAAACGTTTAACATAAGGATAATATTTAGTGAATACATTTTATATCAACCAAATGACAACCATTCAATGTATATATCCCACTGGATCCCGAAGGACACCGGGCTGTATTGATTTTTTGTATAAACGTTTAAGCATTCAACACAACAGTCTTAGGGTTATATTTTTAACTGACAAATGTGTGTTATTCCCTCGGTGGCATTTGATCCCACGGTTGTTGGTACATTACAATAGAGGCATTTCTGACTGCAACCCCAATTCGCTTAGCATGATGACACCCCATTTAACCCCTATTCCACAATACTGTAATATACCGAATAGTTTCATCAACCGGAGTGAGACCGTGTGATGTAAAGTTAAATAAAAATAGTCAGATTTCCGATGACGTATTGATCAACACACTTGTTGGTTCTCCCAGAAAACTATCTGGCGATAACTTAATCCTTCTAAAATACCCGTTCGATTAAAATACCACCTGTAACCCTTGTATATTTGAACATGCTGAAAACTGTAAGACACTTGAATCTTTACCGAATCGCTCGGGAATGCACGACATTAAAATGTGTGCATTAATATTAATCGCAATACAGAAAACAGGGAGTGTATTAAGGAAAAAATAAAATTATAAGCATATCTCCCATCTACAAGAAGAGTTTGAAGATACCAAAGGGGTAATTAGAATCCGTAAATCAAAGGACAGACAATACAATGATGAAAAGAAAAATGACAAACAACGATCTACAAAACATGCACATAAAACTAAAGATCAAGTAACTCGAACCCACTAAAAACCAGGGGTGAACTCAGGTGCTCTGGAAGGGTAAGCAGACCCTCCTCGACTAGTGGCAGTTGCTGCTGGAATGTTGTTATATATATATATATATGGAAAGTTCACAATGGGAAAATTCAAACAATTTTGTCGTAAAGTTTTGTTCATAACTGCCATTCACTGTCAATTTCGGGGTGTATGTCAAGGTATGAAACAGACATATCTGTATATGCAATAAATGTACAATTATTAACATTGTAGATCGTGGCTTGATAAAACTGCTAAAGTTCTCCAAAATTATAGCAAACGTATAATCCGTGCACACATAAAAATCATGACCTATGTATAAACCCCATGTTTGATGTCCGTTACTTGATACCACCGGTCAATCATAATGCCGCTAGGGATAAACAAAGTTTAAAGATAAGACACAATATAGTGTCTGAGTAATAATAATGTGCATAAAAAAAGGTCGATCATTAGTGAATTTGATGCCAATTATTTCACATTTTACAAAATTGTATTGTTTTGTATCAAAATATATCACAACCTTATTAGTTTTGATATAATAGTGAATTGAAAATTAAACGAAAAATTAAAGTGAGCTAAACGGACATTATGATTAAGGTCCACTGTTCGCCATCTTTAACACGTGTGTTCCCACTTAAATTGGGAGTATACACCCAAAACTGCGATGCTTGCGTCTAATCGAACGCTATCTAAAGAGTTTGCATATTGACAGATAAAGACCGAAAAAGACATAAAGCAAACGAACAAGCACCACAATTAAGAGACGGACGAATAAACATTAAAAGTGATTACATATAATTCAATATGACAATCATTTATTCTAATAAACCATACAGAAAAATGGTACAGAGTCGAGAGACACAAACATATATATACACAATAAACAATACGGGTCTATATATATACGCAATAAACAATACGGGTCATACACGTTCAACACTCGTCCAATCAAGTATACCAATACAGGGTCGTAGGAGCCGGGGGATTGGAGGCAAATGCTTTGATGCCAAATTACTTTATTTTTTATTTTATTTTTTATTCAACTGATTTTCCCTATTTAAGCTTGACATTCCCCCCTGATAAATCTATTTGTTGGGGTTTTTTTTCTCTCCTAAATTTGATTTTCCTGTACAGTTCTTAATTATATGTTTGAATTTAAACAAGTTTGGTCATAACTTTGCCATAGGTTTTTAGCTATTCAATGTTTTCTGTCAGATGAAAATGATTTGCCCTCCATAATGTACTGATATTCTTCACCAAGACAACAACTGTTACATTAAATATTTTTATTTCTATTTTCCGGATTTATGTATACCCTTCTAAAGGCTAGCTTCTATTGGGAATTAATTATTAGTGGTTTTGACTTTAAACAACATCTGTCTTCAAAAATAACGAGTACAGATGCTGGCAATATAGGACCTGGTTTCGGACAGAATACATTTCAGTGGGACGTCCCCACGATTTCTTTATTGGGTGGTCTCAATTAAAAACATACATTTGATACTAATAATAGATTGAACTTCATCAACGGTAAATATATAAACTAATAATAGATTGAACTTCATCAACGGTAAATATATAAACTAATAATAGATTGAACTTCATCAACGGTAAATATATAAACTAATAATAGATTGAACTTCATCAACGGTAAATATATAAACTAATAATAGATTGAACTTCATCAACGGTAAATATATAAACTAATAATAGATTGAACTTCATCAACGGTAAATATATAAACTAATAATAGATTGAACTGCATCAACGGTAAATATATAAACTCATTATTTGTTATAAAACCAACTGTTACACTAATTATACATAAATCAAATCAAAGATAATTTATTTTCAAGTAAGTTATTATTTATAATTACAAAATGTATATAAGTAGTACATGGTAACACTATTAATTTTATAGAGAGAGGAAAAAAACAGTATGCATCGTACAGTACATTATAATATAACACTATGATATATACATTATTACTTTTATAAACCTCTTCATCCTCACAAATTAGGACCCCCCCCCCCCCCCCAAGAAAAAAACAAACAAACAAACCAAAGGCAACAAAAAAAACAAAAATTGACAAACAAACAAAAAAAACAAATAAAACAAAGCATAAAAAAAAACAAAAAACAAAAAACAAAAGCAAAAAAAAACAAAAAAAACACAACCATCTATAATAGTTGAATTATGTAATTCTGATGGTCAGTTTTATAGTTTTTATAGAAAGCTGATTACCTAGAGAAAACCATATAAAGTCACTAACCAGAAAAGTTTGAAGATACTAAAGGCATTATCAGATTTGGTTTTGGTCTTATGGTGCTTCACACCTCTGTCAATATTTCAGTTATATCGTGGCGGTCAATTTTACTGGTGGAGGAAACTGGAGGACCCGGAGAAAACCACCAACCTGTTGCAAGTTACAGACAAACTTTATCACATAATGTTGTATCGAGTACACCTCGCCTGAGCGGGGTTCGAACTCACAACTTTAGTGGTGATAGGCACTGATTGCACAGGTAGTTGTAAATCCAACTTCCATACGATCACGGCTACGACGGCCCCTGCCTGGGATCATCAGGTAATTTAGAATAAAGTAAGATTGTATTACAAATGTAATGTCAAATTTGCCATCAATAAAGGGGACAGGGCACCTTGGATTCTCCTTTGTAATATACATGTACATTGTATATTAAAACCCTACAGACTAAAATACGTTGTCAAATGTTATTCGTCCTTCGTCTCCTCAATATCAGCTTCTTCATCACCTTCACAATAATTTTTGCCTCCTTCTGATATGACAACTCGTTGTTGTATTCCATAGTTAAAATTACATTTACCAGTTAACATTAGAAAAACAGTGGCATCATTTGTTTCATCAATACCTATTGATTTATCTAGTAAAATTTGTTTTATGTCACCAGAATAAGATTTTAAAAATTTGTCATTTTTTCGATTCAATATTTTCACAACAACCATACCCTTGAGAGCTACCTTTGTTTTAAAAATGTATTCACTCTCTTTTTCTGTTATTTGTAAGTTCACGGTTAGTTTTGATTCTGGATTAACAGTTATAGTTCCTTCTGTTGTCCACGTAAGTTTCCGGTAGTTTGTTGTCTCTTTCCCATTTGTCACTGAATATCCCTCAGAATAACCTACGGAGGCTTTGATAATATCTTTAGGAGCGGCAAGTGTTAGTCCAACATTAAGCCCACATTTAAATCCCGTAGTCAAGGAAGCTTTACAAGTGGCGGCAGTTTCTCTCTCAGCCTTTAGTGAATGTACCTGTGGATTTTTGCTCTTGTTTTCAAACACAGATTCAAAGATGATTTGTGTGACATATTTAGACTTTTCAGACGGTTTTTTGTCTATATTATTCTGTTCAGTTTTCTTCTTGGCTGTAATTTCAATACACCCAGCCTCTTCTGTATCTGACTTATCGACCGTATTAGGTTCTCTGACATCTATCTCGTCGGAATGATTCCTCTTCTTGTTTGCTGTCTGTTCATTGTCAGCATTATACTCCTCACTTTGTTTAGGTAGTTCCTTTTCGGCATCATTTGCCTTAGTTTCTCCCATCCATTGTATGCGAGTGTATTCGGGATCCTCTGGGTCAAATGATACGCCGGTCCAGTCGAGCACCAAATCAATGTCCTCAAGCTTACTGGGTTGTCTGAACTTCCTACATTTCTTATAGAAATTCCATGCACATGTTTTCACAATTTCGTCCAAGTCAACAATTTTGCTGGAACCCATTAGAATCTGAAAAACACCAAAATAGAAAATGTTAACGGAATCAATTGATAACAACTTTGTGTGATTATTACATGCATTATAACTGTGGAGTCATTATTATTCGTGATATACCGGTATAAATGTTCGTGAATTTCGTAGATTTCAAAGCACGAAATTAAAAATTATTATTCATTTCTGTCGTGTGTATGCTCTGTATAGCAAGGGATTCACGTACGAATGACTAATATTTGTTGAATTATTAAATTCGTATCTACATATATCCACGAAAATACCATTTTAACACGAACAATGAATATTGGTATCCACGAATTAAATGAATTCTCATTTTTATTTTGTATTGTTATGATTATTGGTGTTTAATGTCACTGTCAACAATATTTCAGTTATAATATCTTGCTACCAGTGATATTGGTTAAGATATTTTGGAATAACCAGAGAAAACCAAACATATGCCGCAAGTCACAGACACAACCTGAGCACATAATATTGTTTTCATTACATCGCGTCATAAACTGTAAATAAAACCCACCAAAAAGAACCTTAAGTTAGTTTTACTGGTCAAGTTACCCTTAGGACAGGAGGTAAATTAATTGCTTCGTGTGTGTATGTTGTCGAACAATGTGAAAAACATTTGTACGATCTTATGAAAGAGGTAGAAAAGTGAGCCTTTGGCGAGTTTTTTTTTACCTGTTTCACAGCGAGTGCAAATTAATTTCATATTTACCGACAATATACGTGAATTATGTTTATCCTGCAATACCAAACATTCCAAAACAACAACTAAATTGTCGAAAGCAACGTAATCAAACGTCGTTCTATTCCTTTTAGTGGTGTCCTCTATCACGTCCGCGCTATACTGGTATCGTGTCGTTCAGTCGCTCTACGGCAGGTATCAGAAAACCTTTATTAAGTCCATGACTAAACTTTGAACCAAAATCTAAATGACAATAGCATCTCACGTTATCTGTACGCATGTGCCAAATGGTCCATGACTAAACTTTGAACCAAAATCTAAATGACAATAGCATCTCACGTCATTTGTACGCATGTGCCAAATGTTGATATCTCAGCCAATCCAAGAAAAAAGCAATCGCATTTGTTTCATACCATGTCGCCGGCCATTTCGACCTCTCAATGCCTTATGTCAACTACAGAACCCCAGCATCTTATTTATTTATCGGAAGGTGATTTGTTTGTGACTTTTCCCGACAGTCATTAGGTATTTTTTATGCAAATTTATAACTTGATAATATCGTGAGAGATTGAATAGTATATCTTTGATTCAAGCCGCCAGATTTTTTAATGTATTATTCCTTGCACTAACGGATACAATTTATTGTTTATACATAGACTTGCTATCTATAAAAATAATGTATACTTTGTCATCAGATAGTACATAAAATCCATAACATTTTTGTCCTCAACCAAGAGTTATCAGATATAATCTATCAATGTAGATAAAACCAAAAAAAAACCTGATATTTAAACAGATAAATACTAAAATTGAACCACATTTTATCCAATAAAAATACAAATTTAATACTAATACTCCAAAAATTTCATGCTACATTATGAAATTAACCCAACTCTCTGAATATACTTTAGAAAGTCCTGATTTTAATATTGGGTTTGATTATGACCAAATTAACGTCTTTTTTAACCAATCAAAACGAAGACAATAAGAAAGACTAGGTTACCTTTGAACTCAGGACAAAGGATTCTTGACTCAGAAGTTATTAGAACTCATGACAAAGGATTCTTGACTCAGCAGTTATTAGAACTCATGACAAAGGATTCTTGACTCAGCAGTTATTAGAACTCAGGACAAAGGATTCTTGACTCAGCAGTTATTAGAACTACAAAGGATTCTTGGCTCAGCAGTCATATAACTCAGGGCAAATGGTGATTCTTGATTCAGCAGTCATTAGAACTCAGGACAAAGGATTCTTGACTCAGCAGTCATTAGAACTCAGGACAAAGGATTCTTGACTCAGCAGTTATTAGAACTCATGACAAAGGATTCTTGGCTCAGCAGTCATATAACTCAGGGCAAATGGTGATTCTTGATTCAGCAGTCATTAGAACTCAGGACAAAGGAGTCTTGACTCGGAAGTTATTAGAGCTCAGTACAAAGAATTCTTGACTCAGTAGTCATTAGAACTCAGGACAAAGGATTCTTGACTCAGCAGTCATTAGAACTCAGGACAAAGGATTCTTGACTCAGCAGTCATTAGAACTCAGGACAAAGGATTCTTGGCTCAGCAGTCATTAGAACTAAGGGCAAAGGGTGATTCTTGATTCAGTAGTCATTAGAACTCAGGACAAAGGATTCTTGATTCAGCAGTCATTAGAACTCAGGACAAAGAATTCTTGACTCAGCAGTCATTAGAACTCAGGGCAAAGGGTGATTCTTGATTCAGTAGTCATTAGAACTCAGGACAAAGGATTCTTGATTCAGCAGTCATTAGAACTAAGGGCAAAGGGTGATTCTTGATTCAGTAGTCATTAGAACTCAGGACAAAGGATTCTTGATTCAGCAGTCATTAGAACTCAGGACAAAGAATTCTTGACTCAGCAGTCATTAGAACTAAGGGCAAAGGGTGATTCTTGATTCAGTAGTCATTAGAACTCAGGACAAAGGATTCTTGATTCAGCAGTCATTAGAACTCAGGACAAAGAATTCTTGACTCAGCAGTCATTAGAACTAAGGGCAAAGGGTGATTCTTGATTCAGTAGTCATTAGAACTCAGGACAAAGGATTCTTGATTCAGCAGTCATTAGAATTCAGGACAAAGGATTCTTGACTCAGCAGTCATTAGAACTAAGGGCAAAGGGTGATTCTTGATTCAGTAGTCATTAGAACTCAGGACAAAGGATTCTTGATTCAGCAGTCATTAGAACTCAGGACAAAGGATTCTTGACTCAGCAGTCATTAGAACTCAGCCTGGGCAAAGGGTTCTTGACTCAGCAGTCATTAGAACTAAGGGCAAAGGGTGATTCTTGATTCAGTAGTCATTAGAACTCAGGACAAAGGATTCTTGATTCAGCAGTCATTAGAACTCAGGGCAAAGGGTGATTCTTGATTCAGTAGTCATTAGAACTCAGGACAAAGGATTCTTGATTCAGCAGTCATTAGAACTCAGGGCAAAGGGTGATTCTTGATTCAGTAGTCATTAGAACTCAGGACAAAGGATTCTTGATTCAGCAGTCATTAGAACTCAGGACAAAGGATTCTTGACTCAGCAGTCATTAGAACTCAGGTCAAAGGGTGATTCTTGATTCAGTAGTCATTAGAACTCGGGACAAAGGATTCTTGACTCAGCAGTCATTAGAACTCAGGATAAAGGATTCTTGGCTCAGCAGTCATTAGAACTCAGGACAAAAGATTATTGACTATTTCAGCAGTCCATTTCTAAAAATATAGGTTTCTTCAAAACATAAAAATAGATTGATTATAAACTGAAATCAGCTGAATTTGAATTTTACCTTGATTACCATAGTTTTGTTGAGACTGTTTCTTTAAAATGAAGAAGTCATGTGGAAATTTAGGTAATCGATTAAAGGCTCCTAGGAGCCTCTGGGTTTTTTTTAATGTATTTTGCTGAAATGACATACATGTATTCGAAATTTTGTTTATGGAGGAGTGGCAATTAAAAAAATAGTTCAACTTTTACAGTTCTTTGGCTTTATCCACCCGAAATACAATCATTTTTGAAAAATATAAAACCGCCGCCATTATGAATAAATTTCACTGATTACAATTTCTACTTCGTTACATTTTTAACCCAACAAAATAATCTTGAGTTATTAAAAAAATGAACATGTAAAACGGGAAAAATGAAACGTTGTTGTTTGTGAAAGGCAGAAATGAATCAGGAATTTAACGTCCCTTTTAATCCGGAAACTGACATCGAGTGTGCACTTCAGTTTTCGTCTGTTTATTTTTATTTGTGGCATATTTAATATCATTTTCACCAATTTTCTAATTTCTAACACATAAAATGTGACATTCAAATATATTAATAATATTTTTTTAATGTATTTACCGTTAAAAACCTGGTATCCTTGCTATATAGTCCGTCCACTTAGAATATTGATGTAGTTTACAGAATGATCACAATTATGATAATATCATATGAGAAGTGTGTTTCATTGGTTAAAATGAAGCATAATATGACCTATTTTATTATATTTAATATACTTAATATGGCTAATGTAACGAAGTTATACATGTAACAGATGTATCGAAGATATAACTGATTATTAATAATTCTATAATACCAGATATAATATGACAATTACCATTTATAATAACCATGTCCCGCATGTTGCATTGTTACACTTTAAACGGAAGACAAAGGAAGGGAGTTTTGATATGTAATTAATTTACAACTCAGCATCACACATAAGGCAGGGGGGATTATGATTTATTTGTAAAACGGCAATATAAAATTATTACAATGTCCATGTTTTTTTTATTAAATATATTTTTTTTGCAATGCAATCTAATTATCCATCTTGAAAAGGGCAATAACTCTTCCGGAAATAGTAAAACAAATTAAAAAAAGTTGGTTACGGTTTGGTTAGGTTTATGGTGTTTAACGTCACTGTCAACAAAAAAGGAGAGAAGAGTGATTGTTGTCTACATTATCTACAGATTTAATACATGACATTTTCCATATCGAGCGGACAAATTTTGTATATATTACCGCGTGACCTCCATGTCAGCCCGTGAGACGCAGTAGAGTGCTAATATTGATCGATGACAACCGGGGTCATGGGCGTAGCTTGGGTTGGGATTTACCGAGGCAAGGGGTCTGGGGCGCTACACACACACACACACACACACACACCCTCCCCCTTTATGCCATCGACTCTTTTTCTTTCTTTTTTTTGTTAACATTTTGACGTTTTGAAAGTAGGTATTACCCTTATTAGCCACAAGTAAGTTTTTTAAATTATTTACATTAAAATACACGAAGCTATGCGTTCATCCCTGTAAAATGTTCATATCTTAAGGTGTTGTTTAAATCTATTATGTTGTTACCGAGGCAATTGCCTCTGTTGTCTCAATGAATGCTACACCTTTTGGGGGTGATATGGAAAATGACAATAATTATAATACTTAAACAAATTGTTTTTTATAATGCAAATAAAAATGTGAAATAATTAGCTATCGATAACTTTATGCGTTACTATACGTTACTATACGTATAATTGTACAACATGTATTCCCTATTAAAATGCCACGATACAGCTGTAGTACTTGTAAAGTTGGCGTTAAATACCAATCAATGAATCCTTTGAGAGTGCTTGAATAATTTTGCTGATATGTAGTTAAAGCTATATGCAAACAAAGTTTGAGTTACACTTGTAGTACAAGAGCAATCACTGTGATAATTTAAGATAACATAATAGCCGATGGACATACATACCTCCTCATTAGTTTAACTTCAATGTTCTGCCTTAGTGTTAAGATCTTACTTATCTGACGACTGTAATTATCATAAAACTTTCAAATAGTATAAATTACATCTGTACCAAAAACATTGCAGACAAACTAGTCCGAAAGACATTTTATAAGATATCTTTTTATCTGATTTAAGCAAATTTTATGCAATTGTAACTCGTTCTAACAAATTTTTACTAGACTGTGACTATTTTTTGGGGGCATAAATTGATAAATTAATGTCATTTCTTGTTATACATTGTACTATTTAATTATTTTCTAATTATATACATTCAACTGTGCATACGGGGGTAAACTTGCTAGTAACACGAACTGTCTTTTCTCGAAATCTACCAGGGCATATAAATCTACATTGTTTTATTTAATATTTAATTAGGCCCAATTACTATATTCATGTACAGATAAAAGAAAATACTGGTACTGTTTAACAATTAAAGGTATTTAGCTGTGGCATGATGATTTATATCCATTAATTACAATTAATCAAGATCTAGACAAACTGACACGGTTCTGGGTGCATTCGTCCTAATACACGTTCGCCCATGATCCGCTCACCCTGGTATATGTAGGATATTAAAACAAAATGAATTATAAATGATATCTAATGCTTTATAGATAATAGACTGAGAATTTTAAATATGAGACATGCTAAAAAGTGTATACAGTATTTCGATAAAGAGTAAAGTTAAACATTGTAATCCCTTGGAATAAGTAAAGCAGGTAAGGATGAGTGAAAATTGTATTTGTCCATTATACACTTGCTTTAATTTCAAATAAATTTGAACTGTATGGTGTATATTGATAAATGTATTTTGACCATGGAAATTACGGAGATCTATCATAAATGTTCTTCAGACAACGATTGATTTAAACATATGTTATTGTCAAATATATACAATAGGATTGAACACAAGTTTTACAACTTACATGAAGTTCTCTCCAGTATCATACAAACATAGGTCTCAGGGGCGGATCCAGGGGGGGGGGGGGGGGGGGCGCACCCGGCGCGCGTCCCCCCTAAAATTGGAAAAAATATGATTTTTTGGCGTAAAATCGTGATTTTTCACACGAAATACCCCAAATATTTTCGCGCCTTCCTCCGCTCGGCGCAAATTTTTATCTGCGCAAATTTTTATCCCCCCCCCCCCTAACTTGAAATCCTGGATCCGCCCCTGGGTCTGATAGAGAGCATGACGGATAATAAGTGTATAATAATTTATGGTATGGCAAAATTAAACGATAACAGATAAGTAAAATGGGAGGAGGGGGGTTGCGTTCCTTCAGTGAATCGCCTACTGTTCTAAATGAATGTCTGTACTGCTTTCGATAACAGCATATTTTGGGCTTGGTTTATTTGAGAGTCTCCAAATAGTAAAGTTCTAATATATCTCCGAAAATTATGGTGGTTAAAAAAATTAAAGATAACTGTCCTCTGTTCGATATACAAGCGACAATTCAAGAGAAAGTGGGAAGCGTCCTCCCTGGTAAATCCACAAACACATCTCGAATCTGTTATTATATTAGATCGAAATAGATCATACTTAAGCGAGCTACAACTACGACGTAATGTTGCATATACAATAGTATGTCGTCTATCCCCAACTAAGAAATGACCCTGAATTTTAGCCAGTACAACTTTACTTTTAAGGTTAATTTTAAATGAATCAAATGTTCTGGTATTTCTGGTGTCGTTGTCTAGACTGTTCCAAAGATATATGACAGATGGGATGAATGAAGATTGGTATAACGATAAGCGACATCTTGGGACAGTGTAGTCATTTCTGTTTCGAACACGGTAGTTGGTAACATCACGAACCAGACGGGGTAAAAAGTCACACAGATCAAATGGGGCGTGTCCATGGTACATACTATACATTAAGCATAACTTTTGCGTTCCCGTCTACTTGATAATTGTTCCCATCCCGTTTCTTAATATAAAGAATTCCTACTAGAATACGTTAACCCAGTAACAATACGTGCTGCTTCTAGTTGTAATTTTTCTAGTCTGTCACAAATTGTCCCACACTTCGCAAGAATATTCTAGCAAAGGTCTAATAAAAGTTAAGTAGATTTTTTCATGAATTTCCAGTTTTAAAATAAATTTCAATTTTCTGAGAGCACATAAATGCTTGGATGCCTTAGATAGTATGTAGTCAATATGTCGTGTTCATTTACCATCAGAACTGAACACAATACTCAAGGTGTTTATGGAAGTCAACGGATAGTATGTCGGTTTGTCCAAACTTGAAGTTAAGATTTCCTTGTCGTCTACTATCAAATAGTATAATGTCTGTTTTATCTAGATTGAACGTTATTAGCCAGTCATCACTCCACTTTTTAATGTTTGAGAGGTCAGAATTAACCATGTCCTGCAAGTTTTGTGGATCGTTACTTGAATGCCCAAGAGATGTATCGTCTGCAAAAAGCATACATATACCGTCTGTGTGGTCAGCTATGTCGTTAATAAAAATTAGAAATAGTATGGGACCTAACACTGACCCCTGAGGGACACCAGCGTATAAACAACCAACCTCTGATTCTGTGTTATTCAATACAACTTTATGTTTTCTGTCAGTAAAGTAAGTTTTAAACAATTCCAAGATGTCGCCGCTCACACCATATTTCTCTAGATTATAAATTATACCTCTAATCCAGACACGATCAAATGCCTTACTTACATCACAAAACGTCAATGTCAATGGAGTCTGATTTTCAAATGCAGTCATAATACAATGCAGAGTTGTCAAGGGTTTTTGATGTCTCAGAGTGAGAGTAGGTTGTCTTGAAGGCGAAGCCCACTCCCCCGCCCCCACTCCAGAAGCTAGATACAGTATGGTGATTCTGCAGAACAGTTTTGTTAGTGGTTAAACCACTTTGGCTCCTTTTTTTAACCTGACAAAAACACTTTTCAAGGGCTGGTACATTTCCAAGTACGTGAAATCGCCTTTTCCAATCTAAGTCACCGTGTGGATACATGCTTCAAAACATGTTAAATATGTTGTGTCGCAAAATACGCAAATGGAGAATGCAAGTCAAATCGCCCAGCTGCAAAATCGCCCCGTCAATATCGCCCCCACATTTATCAAAAACGCCCCCATTTCAAATTCGCCCCCATACAAAATCGCCCCCACATTAATCAAAATCGCCCCCATTAATTAAAATTATGAAGAAATTAATTTGAACATAAAATCGAGCAATGTACAATAATTTTTCCCTCTATGTTTTCATTAAAAAAATCATGAGAGATACGACCGAACGTGATTACATCATACTTGTTTTTATAAGCCAGTTAACTTGAGATAAATATTTTTATATTATTACATGCAAATTGAATATAAGACAATGTCATGGTCTTTTTTGTATTCAATGATGAAAATTATTTTTTCTTCTTTCTTTTATTTTTTATTTGACCATCACTATTGTAGATGACACTTTGCGATGCATGTATGTTTTCCTTTTGTATTTATATATTATATTTACATCTTTAGTTGGTGCTAATAACATGTAATATAGCTGTATTTTACCATAATACATATAATACAATATCAGTAAAAACAAAATGGAAGTTACAACCACGTAGAATAACGCCAAGAAGTACACACTGAATACCCTTCCAAAGTCTGCTACAGCCACCTGCACTGCCGGTCGACGAGGCATACTAACCACAATGCTGTCAAGAACATGCAATACAAATGACAGAATAAAATTTAGGTTCTATCTTATACATACATGTCTTAACCACAAGTGACAGTAATTAATGAATTGTATAAATGACTTTAACATGAAAAGAAGAAAGCAAAATCATAACAGTACTTACTCTTCATGGTGTACAACTGGCTCTGTATGAGGCGCTGATGTTGAACGAACTACCGTCGTTGAAATGTAGTGTATCCATGTCCGAGTCTGACTGGTCTGAGCTTGGATCTGCTGTACTTGATATTCGCTTACTTTCGATACTGGGATGTGGCATACAACTGGCGCAAAACCATGTCAATGTCTGCATACCGTTGACTACTTGTGTGTATAAATCTCTGGAAATGAGATTGCCGCATGTCCTATGTTGCCAGTTCTCTCAACCATCACATTATAATAATAACTATCATTATTTTTTTTAATTAATGGGGGCGATTTTGTATGGAGCGATTTTGAAGTGGGGGCGATTTTGACAAATGTGGGGGCGATATTGACGGGGGCGATTTTGCAGTGGGGCGATTTGACCAGCTATCGACAAGGACAGCCAACAAGGTACACATCAGGATTTTTCACCAGTACCCTACCTTAAATTGAACTTCTTTTACCCATCTTTACAGAGGCGTTATCTACAGAGAAAGCTACACACTTATCTCATTGTATCTGATCTTGTGCTATCACATTGTCGCTTTATATCAGCTTCACCATGATGAGCACAACTAAATTCCCGAGAACAAACCACAAATACAAAATGTCTGCGAGAGCTTCAAGCCTTCACTGGATTTTTCAAGCTACATCCTTTGCATAGACCATAGTTTTATGTGTAATGTTTCGTAGATCGGTATTTGTCCTTTTGTACTTTTTCTTTTGGCCATTGTGTTGTCTGTTCTTCATCGATTTACAGATTTTGATTACCACTTTGGTATCTTCAAACTCTTCTTGGAATACAATTTTGAATTATATACAGTAGTTTCGCTGAGCTTTTTGTGCCGCTTTTTGCAGTACTGCCTGGTTCATCCGTAGTTGAATATTCGCACTCCATTTAACTTGTTACTTCTAATATGGTTCTTTGATACCGTTTTGTGATAGGTAAGCAGATGTGACAGAAATACATTTAAAACAAATCACTAACGGATCAGAATTTCCGTATTTAGCGAATCAGTTCTGTTTATGCAGTTTTATTATGCTTAATGAAATTTTCCAATTCGTCGATTTTTGTGTTAGCGTGAGAATAATGGGGATGAGCGTGAGAGCGTTATTTGATGCCTTGAAGCGTGACTATCACGCTGAAAGTGTAAGACTTGACAGGTATGACAATGGTATATTTCAACTAGTTGATGTGTAGTGGAATATCCAGGGAGAAAGCCAGACTGAAGTTTATTTATATACTTATGGCGATTGATATGGTTAAAAACATATTTAAAGACAGTTCTCTCAAAAAATTTACTAACACAACTAAGAAGCGATATTGGTCTATAGTTCGAAGCGATCGATTTGTCATATTTCTTAAAAACTGCTATAACGTTAGCAAGTTTCCAAAACGATGGGAAACATTTCTTCCTTAGAAACAAATTAAACAGCTTACAGAGACAACGATTCCCAAATATGGGAATGTAAAAGGCTTTTGGATTTTTCCTAACTATATACCAAGAATATAATAAAAAAATAAGTAGATAATAAGTTTTTTTTTTATTGAGATCATAGTCAGTTCAGCAATCAATTAACAATAAATGCACATGCTCTCTCCCTTCTTTCACCACACTCTCATTCAAATCGATATACCTCTGTTCAATTTAAATCAAAATATGCATTATGTTTATTAAAATACTTATTAATTATCAGGGCGAACGAACCCAGGCCTATGGTGAACGGACTCAGGGCGAATGTGTAATTAGACTCATAATAAAGGATCAAATCTTTACACTCATAATAAAGGATCAAATCTTTACACTCATTAAAAAGGATCAAATCTTTACACTCATAATAAAGGATCAAATCGTTGCACTCATAATAAAGGATCAAATCTTTACACTCATAATAAAGGATCAAATCTTTACACTCATAATAAAGGATCAAATCTTTACACTCATAATAAAGGATCAAATCTTTACTCATAATAAAGGATCAAATCTTTACACTCATAATAAAGGATCAAATCTTTACACTCATAATAAAGGATCAAATCTTTACACTCATAATAAAGGATCACATCTTTACACTCATAAAAAAAGAATCAAAAATCTTTACATTCATAATAAAGGATCAAATCGTTGCACTCATAATAAAGGATCAAATCTTTACACTCATATTAAAGGATCAAATCTTTACACTCATAATAAAGGATCAAATCTTTACACTCATAATAAAGGATCACATCTTTACACTCATAAAAAAGAATCAAAAATCTTTACACTCATAATAAAGAATCAAATCGTTGCACTCATAATAAAGGATCAAATCTTTACACTCATAATAAAGGATCAAATCTTTACACTCATAATAAAGGATCAAATCTTTACACTCATAATAAAGGATCAAATATTTACACTCATAATAAAGGATCAAATCTTTACACTCATATAAAGGTTATTAAAACAATATTTAAAATTGTTATTACATAAATTAACATTATCTATTTAAATTGTTATAGTTGCTTCGGCCGAATAATATCAAATTACGTGATCTCAGGATTCATTTAAAAACCAAAAAATCGAAATGTACTAGTAGTAGAATTCCGGTTAACCCGATTTCTTTGTATCCATTATACTAAAAGAAATTAAAATAATTGCTTCTAATTCTTTTGGGGAAATTGTTATATGCTAAAGTATGAAAATTCGACTTTAAAATATATATCCAAACTATCAAACATTATACCCATATCGATCCAACTGTTGACTTCGTGGTTCCTATTAACATAGATCACGAAAACAGTGAACACATAGTTTCTTAGACATGTTTGAAGATACTACTAAATGTGTAATCAGAAGCTGTAGCCTTTGAGAACTTTCTAAAGGATTATATTTGTTTTTACTTCTGAGGACCACTGTCCTGGATACCAGTTATTTACCATAACATTATGAAACTCCCTCATCGCTTTTAACACCTCATTTTTTGCTTCCAGTATTTACAAGCATTTTTTTTCGACGGCGAGATTATCGAACCGCAGAAAAATGTCTTCATCATAGCCCAAAACCCCAGAAATTACCGGTTATACGGTATGATCTTGTTTAAGATACAAATATGCAAGGATGACTCTTTGGAAAGCTTTCGCCATTATGGTCTCCTCTTACTGTGATGAGATCCAACTTAAAATATGTGTAACACTTTACCTCACCATAACTGAGCCACCACCAAACGAAGCAGCTTCAACAATAATTCCTTCAGCATCTACCGGTGTTTGATTGCCGCCATGCACCCACTCTACCATCTATCACATACAGCTAACGACTCTCGTCAGAGCAATGTAATTTCCTCTTGGAAGCTCATATTGAAGTCCGAATGACGACATGCTTGACACCATTGCATACAGGGTACGCTATGTCCGAGTGTAATCAAAGGTTCTCTAACAAGCCTTCTTGCATGGTAAGCAACTACATTCAGCGAATGTGAACAGTTGTGACTTAAAACAAACAATCACCATTTTTAAGTACCACGCTATTGGCAAGCAGGCTCCGTCTCACCCATCTTCCCAAATGATTGTCGTCTCGTCGAGAGGTTACACGGGGTTTTCCAGTTCTCTGTCGGTCCTTTGTGTCATTTGTTAGTTCATGTTTCCTATTTTCACAATACGACTGATGGTTGTATGGTGATCACGACTCACTTGACAAGCTATTTGTGGGGTTTAGTGGGGTTCGTGTTACTCGATCTTTAGTTTTATGTGTATATTTTGTATATCGTTGTTTGTCCTTTTGTACCTTTTCTTTTGGCCATTGTGTTGTCTGTTCTTCTTCGATATACGGATTCTGATTGCCTCTTTGGTATCTTCAAACTCTTCTTGTCCTAGTGACGTACCCGGTTTATACTATATGAGCAGCATCGAATAAATGTTGACACTTTTAACATCCAAAAGAAAATACAGACTATTTTAGACTGTAGTAACCTGATTCGGAATAAGGAACACATACAAACTTGGTCACAACTGGAATTTCAGAACAGGATGCTACTACATAATTTACATGCATCTAGATATAGGACGCTTGCGAATATAGAGAAAAATAGCAAGCAAAGTAAGGAAGAATAATCTACCTCTATATTACAATAACCGAAGCAATAGTAAGGCAGATGAGATTAAGTCAAATAGTAAAGTGAGGACAATTTTATGGAAATCAATGACTTTGTAACATAGAAAAGGATATGTTGTTGTTTCACAGAGGGATATGTACATACTTGGGAGCACCAACGCATGTTGTATATAAAAATGGTGATGGTGATGGTGACGGTATCTGATATTAATAGGAATCTAAGTGGAAAATGGTATGGTTATGGTAACTCGACATGCTCTGCATGGTTGTCCTATGAAGGATGTACAGAAGAAGAAAAGGTAAAAGGTAAAAAGGTCATACTTAAATACGCCTGTAGTAGTAACCAGTTAAATGTATACGCCTGCGTGAAAAGGTGTACGCCTGCAACTATATGATTCACTTTTATTTAAAAAAAATTATATAAACTAGTAAAAAGAATATATCGGATGTTGCTTTCAACTTTTATATCTATATTTTAGCCATATGGTGTATAATATTGAGGATGCCATCCTGAAGCCCGTCAGCAGCCGCGTCAAAAATTAAATAAAAGTGAACCATATAGCTGCAGGCGTATATTCTATTCTACCATATAGTGACCACCTTCAACTAGCTGAAGATTATGTCACAGTGGAGGTTTACTTACAACAAGACATAGATTAAAAGCCCCACAAAAAGAGCAAAAAAGTAAAAATAACGTATATACAAGTAAATTATTGAGAATTAATATTGTAGTTTAGAGATGGAGGATTTGAAAGAGTCCATTGCTTATGTTTTCCGGTAATATATTTACCTGGATACTGCTGCAGCCGTATTTAAGTATGACCCGACGTACCTGCTTCTCTCATTCAAGTAATTTGAAATCTAGTTATACCAAATAGTTTCGGGAGACCCATTGCTTCACAGATGCAGGGACCGTCCTGGTCGTCATCGTATACGTATGGTAGTTGTATTTACAACTACCTATGCAATCCGTACTTATCACTACTAAAGGTGTGAGTTCGAACCCCGTTCATTGTGAGATGTACTGGATACAACATTATGTGGTAAAGTTCGTCAGCGACTTGCGACAGGTCGGTGGTTTTTTCCGGGTACCCCGGTTTCCTCAAACCAATAAAACTGACCGCCAAGATATAGCTTAAATATTGTTGAAAGTGGCGTTGGGACGAACTCTGGGGTAAACGGATCCAGGGCAAATGTGTAATTAATTAGGGCAAACGGACCCGATACCCTTTTTGAGTGGATGTGAATCTGTCCAGATTTTGTATCGTTTATTTATATACCGGTATGTATTCCCGTTGGAGATCCAGTTATAGAGAGGGGGTTGGAATCCTATTAATCAGTTTAACCCTGCCACATGTTTGTGCCTGTCCCAAGAAAGGACTTGGATTCCCAAGGTCATGATCATATGCCATGTTCTTTTTGTGTTCAGTGAGTTAATAAGATGAGAGGTAATTGTTTGATTTGTTGATATATTGGTGGAATAACATTGATGACCATATTCTTAAAATGAGAGGGGGTTGTAATTTGTATATGTTTTGTTGATATTGGTGGACCATCACTTATTAAACTTTCTTTTCATAATGCAGGTGTTGTCTTTTTCTGTAGTCACAGTGTATAATCTACAGTGTGTGTGTGTGTCTTTTTCTGTAGTCACAGTGTATAATCTACAGTGTGTGTGTGTGTGTGTGTAATCTTTATTTAATGATAGCCACATATAGCTGGAATAATGTTGAAAGTGGAGTTAAGCACCATAAACCTAACCTTTATTTAATGGTATCATTTGTAGTATGAATGATTTTCTTTTTATTTTGTAGTAAGTCATGATTAGTGACAAACGTTTTTCACATGATGCTGTAAAGTGAAGGAAGCAAACACACAATTTTAATAGCAGAGTCACTGAGTGTATAGCTAGATGTAAACCCAACTACCATTAGATCACGACAACCAGGTAGGTAGATTGTTATTCTGACTTTGGAGCTAGCTGTGATTGATTGTTGTTTAACCTCAAGTGAGATATTTTCAACTACATTATGACAAGAACAAAGATAATTTATGATCAGATACTGATGCCTAGTTTGTACTACATTGTATATAACATGTTGACTTCAATTCACCTGGTGTAAATTGTTTTAGGTACACATATATATTTTGGCGGAGAACACCTTTGATTACATTCAGTAGCCGTGGTCCTTTATTTTATATTTTTAATCATTGAAACAATTAAAAATTAAAACGCAGAATATTTGAACCACCACAATATAACTGAAATATTATTGAAAGTAGCATTGCACACCCCCCCCCCCCCCCCCAAAAAAAAACCCAAACCAGAATATTTGATAATTTTTTTTATGTTAAAAATTAGGTATAAAAGTACAAATTTATAACATGATATTAATATAGAATTAATTTTCAACTACATTAAATGATAAACGGTCTACAAACTTATTTGTACTTTTTGGTATGATAACTTTATCATTATATCGTAGAGGTCCATTAGAGGGATAACCAATTAACTGGATGAATGGTGGAGCAGGAAGGTTGTTCTCTACACTATATACAGCACATTTCTTAAACGGACATGGTGATTCTCTCCAGGCATATCGTATTGCCACCACATACTGACTAGCACATCCACTATAAGATATGGACACCGTCTGTTTGTCATGGTCTGTGATCGGAGCCGAAACCCAAGTGGCATCTTTGGTATTGCACAAAGAAGATTTAATTTCTGAACAACATACCTGTGAAAATATATATATATTTGATTAAAATATCAATGTTTTTTTACACATGAAGAGTTATGGTTAAAATATGACGATTTAAGACCCAAGGAACATAGGTCAAACTAAATCATTGTTTAAAGAAATGACAAACAAAGGAACTTAAATATATATTTGTAGTACATTTATACTTTAGAAGTTCAGAAAAAACATTATCACTATAAGTGTCATGAGATACTGACCAATCATGTCGTGTCCAAATCAAACAGATTACTATTTTAATTCAAATTAGCCGATAATTCAAGATATCTGAGAAAATACAGTTAATATTGTTAACGGAATATATTATTCAAATCAAGTTATTTTAGGTTATACTATCAAGCTAGTCAATGTAATTTTTAGGCTTAAGACAAAAAAATATATAATTAAAAAGAATTAGAGTTTTAGAAGATGTAATTAGCATAGAACAACACATAATTAAAATTGTTGTAACAATTATTTGTTTGTTTGTTTGATGGTGTTTAATGCCACTTTCAACAATATTTCAGCTATATTGTGGTGGTCAGTTTTAATGGTGGAGGAAACCGGAGGACCCAGAGAAAACCATCGACCTCTCGCAAGTTACTGACAAACTTTATCACATAATGTTGTACACACTGTCCTGATCCAGATTCGAAGTCACAACATCAGTGGTGATAGGCACTGATGAACATTTGTGAAAATAACTACTGGAAAGCTAACAGCATACACACATTTGATAATCTGTTTACTGTATGCTTATGTACAAAATATTTTCATGGTCTTCTATTTTTACGAACCTCAAATCCATCTGTATTTGTAACATAAATTTCTGTACTATCCTCATCGTAAGTTATCAGGAATGTTTTCCCAGTACTGTCTAGGAAATATTTTGTGGGAAATGGACCTTGGTATTTCCCGGCACCTTTATTATATGCAACTGTTAATGCCGACAGAAGCAGACGATCAGCTACATCTTGTTTATCCCGTGGATGAATACTACAACAATTTAAGACCATTTTGTTAAAATATGTGTAGAAAAATAATATCATTAGTTAAAACCTTTCTATACGGAATCCTAGACAAATGCAATGTCACTAGTGGAGCAGGAACTGCTAATCCTTCCGGAGCACATGAGTTCACCCCCGGTTTTTAGTGGGGTTCGTGTTACTCGATCTTTAGTTTTATGTGTATGTTTTGTAGATCGTTGTTTCTACTTTTTTCTTTTGGCCATTGTGTTGTCTGTTCTTCTTTGATATACAGATTCTGCATTCCCCTTGGGTAATTTCAAACTCTTCTTGCAAACAGTACTTCAAGTCTGCTCCAATACATAAAATATTTGTAATTGAACTGAATCCCTCTACAAACCATGGAAGTATTTGGTCCTATTATATAACTGTTTGATTGAAACAGGTTCCACTAAAATATTATATATGTATTATAATAAAAAAAAATAATAATAAATACCACACGACGATAAAAGGGCAATGCATCTTTATTATATGTAATTTGTGTTAGTACAACTGTTTGTATCATGTCGAAACAGTTGTGTAAACCGTATCATTAGTAGTTGCCTAAAAGTGAGTATGTTGTCCATGTGATATATTTATATCAGTAAAGGTATCTCCTCTACTGTCTGAATATCAGCCCTTGAAGAAGACAGAAAGACAATGACATTTGATCTAAAAGGTTGATTACTTCAAAAATGTCAGACCAGAAATAAACTGTTTGATGCTTTTCACCTGTAACCTTTTGTTAAATGTCTAAAAATTCATGGAATTGTTTATAAAGAGTTGTGATTACATGAGTCATGGGCAGACGAAGAGTTGTGATTACATGAGTCATGGGCAGACAAAGAGTTGTGATTACATGAGTCATGGGCAGACAAAGAGTTGTGATTACATGAGTCATGGGCAGACGAAGAGTTGTGATTACATGAGTCATGGGCAGACAAAGAGTTGTGATTACATGAGTCATGGGCAGACAAAGAGTTGTGATTACATGAGTCATGGGCAGACAAAGAGTTGTGATTACACGAGTCATGGGCAGACAAAGAGTTGTGATTACATGAGTCATGGGCAGACGAAGAGTTGTGATTACATGAGTCATGGGCAGACGAAGAGTTGTGATTACATGAGTCATGGGCAGACAAAGAGTTGTGATTACATGAGTCATGGGCAGACGAAGAGTTGTGATTACATGAGTCATGGGCAGACGAAGAGTTGTGATTACATGAGTCATGGGCAGACAAAGAGTTGTGATTACATGAGTCATGGGCAGACGAAGAGCTGTGATTACACGAGTCATGGGCATATGAAGAGTTGTGATTACATGAGTCATGGGCAGTGATTACATGAATCATGGGCAGTGATTACATGAGTCATGGGCAGTGATTACATGAATCATGGGCAGTGATTACATGAGTCATGGGCAGTGATTACATGAATCATGGGCAGTGATTACATGAGTCATGGGCAGTGATTACATGAATCATGGGCAGTGATTACATGAGTCATGGGCAGTGATTACATGAGTCATGGGCAGTGATTACATGAATCATGGGCAGTGATTACATGAGTCATGGGCAGTGATTACATGAGTCATGGGCAGTGATTACATGAATCATGGGCAGTGATTACATGAGTCATGGGCAGTGATTACATGAGTCATGGGCAGTGATTACATGAGTCATGGGTGGATGAAGAAGGTGAATGTAGTCATAAGAAGATACTACTACATTTGTATGTGCATGAAAAATAAATTATACAATACCATGTATAAAATAGTAAAAGTCCCATAACTCCTACAAATTTTGTAGAATCGAAATGGCGACACAGCAGGCTCACCTATATGTCATGACAAACAATCCTTCCAAATATGAACACATTCCGTCACATAATTTCAGAGATGTTGCGTTCACAAATTGTCACGTACTGACGGACAGACAGAGACTATTACTATATTCCTCCGTTGTCGAGAGACGTGGGACAACAATGTATAAATAACTGTGATCGAGTGAGTGAGTGATTGTTGTTTAACTCCAATTCAGCAATTTTTTAGCTATATCATGATGAGAACAAATTAATTTTCAATGGGATGATGATGAGGTCCGCTTTGTTCTAGACCAACACGCTGAGTTGGATTTTTATAGTGCTAGTTCAGTGAAACAACAGTCCACGGATAGACATGTCGCTCCACTCGGACACATTATTCTGATTCTGAGCCTAACAGTGTTTGCTCTTTCTCCTTAATGCTGTGTACTTAGCAGAGAAGCAACAAATACCAATTTTATAGTCTGGTATGACCTGATCAGGACTCGAACCCACAATCTCCCGCACTCGAGGGGAGCACACTAACCATAACTTCACCGATGTGGTGTAACTGTGATCAAACAGTACTTAGATATCGTTGAATTAATTTAGATTAAATTTTATCTTAATAATATTTAACGGTAATGAGGTCGTGCACAGTTTATAGCATTTGATCAGTTGTCTCATTGAGAAAAATTGGTTTGTTTTATACCTTCCAAATGGAGATGTATAATCTGGTAGATCCATTGCTACAGCCATGAAAACTCTGGACATCTTGTCGTTAGGAACATATCCATAGTCAGCGGTCTGATGCCATCTTATATCTGGGAATCCGGATGATATTGTTGAATCATTTTTCCAAGCACTAAGCTAAATAAACAAAAAGATCACACAAAAAAATTAAACTAAGCAGACAAAAATATAATAGACAATGAGACCTCTACTAAGTTTGATTTTTTTTTGGGTGCTAATTGGGAATTCAACAATTCACCCGTTCCAAGAATGTGTTCTGAATAACCTAAAATTTCAAAGTGCCTTTAAATAGCTTAAGCTGAGTTCACTGTCTAATTTTAGAGGGTTCGTGTTGCTCAATCTTTAGTCTTCTGTGTACAGTAGTGTTTTATAGATCGTTGTTTGTCTTTTTTTCTTTTGACCATGATATTGTCTGTCTTTTTCAATTTGTGGCTACTGATAAAACTGACCATCACAATATAACTGAAATAAAGTTTAAATTAACAAGTTAAACACTAATAATCCAATCCTCTCTAATTGAGAAGATAATTCCCATGAAATCCCAGCGATATGAGAACCCGCATCAGGCCCGTTGTTTACTTAGTCTTATAAGTTGGTTGTTTAGTGGTGATAAAATGAAAAACCAAATATTACCACAATAAGACTAAGGGGCACAATCGATACCTTTAACATTCCACTACATGATCACTTACTTCCCTTGCTTCATATATGTACTTCAATAAGAAGTGGTGGGTTTAAACTAGCTTTATTGGCTCAAACCTTGTGTATAATGTTTTCTTTTGTATTTTAAACTTACCTGTACAAATCCGAAAGGAAAGTGTGAATCAGTTTGTGTATCTGAATTAACATGGAAATAATCCCTCCATGAGTTAATCATTCCAGGAAATGTACAGTTGTATGTGTTTGGTTGATTAGCATTCGCTTCTCCTGAAAAAAATAATGCAATAAGTTTTTAGTTGGTTTCGTGTTATTCAATCTTTAGTTTTATGTGTAATGTTTTGTAGATCGTTGTTTGTCCTTTTGGTCATTGTGTTGTCTGTTCTTTTTAGATATACGGATTTTAATTACCCCTTTGGTATCTTCAAACTCTTCTTATACACAGAGGTAAAAAAATAATATTAGTTGCTGCAAAGAAACAGCACACGTACAAGTCCACCCACTTTTTCTAAGTGGATATCATGTTGTACATGCACTATATAGTTTACATGGTCCTTATTGTGGACCATTGTTTTCCTTTCCGTCTTTTTTGTTCTTTTTACGATTATATTTTCTGTACTCCTATTAACAGTGTTTGTTTACCACATTTGGTATCTTCTAACAATTCTCTTTTGTTTCCTATGAGTTGTTTATGAGGTACACATGATAAACAACAAACTGCATTCTTAATTGCAGGAACGTAAAATGTTTGGCATACCAATTTTCCCTCCATGATAGATCGAACTTGCATAAGATATCAGTGCCGGAATAAAAGCAATCTGTATTAAATGGTTATCTAGATTCTAAATAACATGCAGTAAAATAAAACAGGATACATCTACATCTACATAATTAACATGCAGTAAAATAAAACAGCATACATCTACATCTACATAATTAACATGCAGTAAAATAAAACAGCATACATCTACATCTACATAATTAACATGCAGTACAATAAAACAGCATACATCTACATCTACATAATTAACATGCAATAAAATAAAACAGGATACATCTACATCTACATAATTAACATGCAGTAAAATAAAACAGCATACATCTACATCTACATAATTAACATGCAATACAATAAAACAGCATACATCTACATCTACATAATTAACATGCAGTAAAATAAAACAGCATACATCTACATCTACATAATTAACATGCAGTAAAATAAAACAGCATACATCTACATCTACATAATTAACATGCAGTAAAATAAAACAGCATACATCTACATCTACATAATTAACATGCAGTAAAATAAAACAGCATACATCTACATCTACATAATTAACATGCAGTAAAATAAAACTGCATACATCTACATCTACATAATTAACATGCAGTAAAATAAAACAGGATACATCTACATCTACATAATTAACATGCAGTAAAATAAAACAGCATACATCTACATCTACATAATTAACATGCAGTAAAATAAAACAGCATACATCTACATCTACATAATTAACATGCAGTAAAATAAAACAGGATACATCTACATTTACATAATTAACATGCAGTAAAATAAAACAGCATACATCTACATCTACATAATTAACATGCAGTACAATAAAACAGCATACATCTACATCTACATAATTAACATGCAGTAAAATAAAACAGCATACATCTACATCTACATAATTAACATGCAGTAAAATAAAACAGCATACATCTACATCTACATAATTGAATTGCAAAGGGTCTAAGACCCATCATGCAAGTATTTCATGTTCTGTTACCCAATATGGTGCTCATTAAAAACATATTTACATGTGCAGTTTAAAAACAGTGTTTCTTGCACATTCCTCTGTCAAATATGATGTGATGCTGTTCTTGAATGTCTCTACATCATCCATATTCAACAATTGATGGTAAATTATTCCAGCCCTTGATGGTTCGAGGAAAGAAGCTGTATTTATAAGTACTAGTGTTACTGGATGTTTGTACATTTCTGAATTTCCGTGGGTGATATTGCCGGTTTCAGGTCGTTCCGGCCCCAAGTCGATCCGCCCCTAAATTAAAAGTCGATTTGGCCCCATTTGAAATTAAATACTTTTGAACTGAAATACATAAGTGTTTATCATTTCAAAATGTTTTTGATCGATTTTAATTTTAAAAATTCAAACATTAGAATTGTTTGTGTGTAATCAAGAAATCAATGTACTCATTATCTTTGATAATAATAATAATAATAATAATTTTATTGATTTAAAGTCCAAACATTAAACAATCATCAAAACAGAACTAAGCTAAATACATACAATACATGTACAAAGAAGATGCTATTACAGCTGAGGAGTGTATGAATTATCTCCCATTGAAGATTACAATATTTATAAGGATTATCTCCTATTGTGCACAACAGTGTCACTCAATGTATACAAAAAATATTTAAATAATTCTGTATATACTGTAATAATAATTTTGCATAATAATTAAGTTATAACTTCCCTTTCAGATCTTGATTGATAGAATACAATTTATTCACACCTAAAATACATATTTTACATATATCAAGATTATTACTACTCAATATGAATTGAAATTTTTGGAACTCATCCATATCATTAAATGAAGGAACCACTGAACTTATATTAGAAAATAATTCTTTACGACACTCATCCAATTTGGGACATTTTAAAATGAAATGTATTTCATCCTCTGGTTCTATATTACAGAGAGGACATATTCTCTTTTCCACTGGAAGTTTGATGTATCTACCCCTTTCAATATTCAGGTTACTGTTGCTTATTCTAATTTTAACAAATATAGATAAAGCAAATTTATCGACATCAGAGTGTAAAAATTTCTCCCTTTTGTAACTATTTTTTAATTTCCTATAAGTTCGCAGTTTATTACCACCATTTTTATTATCATCATTAAACAATAATTTTTTCCAATGGTTAATTATATCTGTCTTCTAGTTTGATTGATAAAGAGTGTAATAATTTAGACTTAGAAAATGTACCTTGATTCACCCAAACGTGAGTAAACCCAATTTCAGCTAGTAAAAGTTTTATTTTAGAACATTAGCCATCTTTACACAAGATGTTTTCTTGGTATGAATGATAAATTAAGCTATTTGCATTTGCACTCAAAAGATGAAGCCAATAATTAATAGTAGCTTTTATAGTACACAATGAAAGGGGGAATAACCCAAGTTCCAATAATACAGCAATATTTGTTGCTGACTTATGAACTCCTAATACAAATTTGGCAAATTTTATTTGTGTTTTATTTGGAACAAAGGAATCATATTTTGATTCAAAATTTAAATTTCTTTTAATTAGGATATCAAGAGACCATATTTCACTACAATATAAAAGAATGGGTTTGACACAAGCATCAAAGAGTCTTGGATGTTAAAAGGCATTCAGTTTTTCTGAATATAGTGTCTTGCGAATACAGAACATTGCCTTAGAGGCTTTCTTTGACAAATAATTTATAGCAAATGAAAAAGAATCTGAGGGTTTAAATATAATTCCTAAATATTTATATTCTGACACAAGTTCTGGAGACTGCTCTTCAAACGAAAAATTGTAACCCTTCAACACTTTGCCTGATTTATTAAAAATCATAACTTTTGTTTTTTGTATGTTTACTTTAAGGTTCCATTTATCACAAAACAATTTGAGATTATCTAATAATTTTTGTAAACCATTTGCTGACTGTGACATCAGCACAATGTCATCTGCATATAACAAACAAGATATAGATTTCCCATTTATACTAACTGGATCACACTCTAAATTAAAATGCTCAACTAAATCATTCGTATAGACCGAAAAAAAAGTCGGACTCAAAATACACCCTTGTTTTACTCCAATACTAGTTTGGAATGGTTGAGTAATCCCATTAGCTAACCTAATGGAAAATGAAACATCATTATACATGTCTTCTATTATATTTAAGAAATGTCCCCTGATATTATATCTGTTCAGTTTAAACAAAAGTGCTTGTCTATTAACTGTGTCAAAAGCCTTTTTCAAGTCTACAAAACAAGCAAAAAGATATTTGTTATTTTTGAAAAATTTATCAATAAGGGACTTGAGTGTAAATATATGATCACTAGTTCTCGCACCCCCTTTTAAACCCTGTCTGTTCTGGACATATAATATTATTATTTTCTAAATATTTTTCTAATCTATTAAACAAAATTCTTGTAAACAACTTACTAAGGCAACTAGAAATTGCTATACCTTTATAGCAAGATGGGTCAGATGTACTACCACCTTTAAAAAGGGGCTTAATAAAGTTTTCTCTCCAAGTAGAAGGATATTTTCCTGATTTTAAAATAAGATTAAAAATGTCGACATATAATATATAATTTGTATTACATGATACCTTTATCATTTCATTACATATACCATCAGAACCACATGATTTTTTATTCTTTAAACCTTTTGCTGCTTTAAATAACTCCTCAGCTGTGATATCAACAATTAACACATCATTATTGCAGTGAATATAATTATTCATTGAATCCACCTCAAAATTATTATCATATCTAACATTCATTAAATTGTGAAAATATTTACACCATTCCTGTGGAGCAATAGTACTACTGGGATCTTCATTACATTTATCTTTTAGTTTATGAACCACTTTCCAAAATTCAGTTGGGTTTTTATCAGAAGTATCTAAAAGGTTATTAAGTAATTTTGCTTTAAAGGCTCTATACTTTTTACGTAGCAATTTATTATATTGTTTCTTCTCAAATAATACCTTATGTCTCAAGCCCCGCTGCCATGGGGATTTATTTACTAAACGGCCTAAACTTTTTACATGTCTCAATTTTATTTTACATTCGTCATCATGCCATGGCTTATTTTGTTTTGTTTTGTTTTTTGATTTTTGCAAAACAACATTTTTAGAAACAGCTCTACTACCCAGAGCTGCATTTGTAAGATTAGTTGAAAAATTTGTTACAATTTCATTTATATCTGAAACAATACCACTTTCATCATGGCCCAAACCTGAACATATTTTTTCATTTGTAGCAGATATATTATCAATTATACCCTTGAAATTAGTGCAACTCAAATTAGCAGTAAATTGTTCTTCTACAGATTTTGACCATTTAATATTTATAGGTTTTGGTCTCAGAACTAATTCAGGTTCATTGTGAACTGACGGTGATAAAATTTTAACAGTAATAGGACAGTGATCAGATAGGTTGGGGTCAAAATCACCCACATGGAAACTAGTAATATTTTTCAAAAAGGATGCACTGCATATACAATAGTCATTAATAGTTACACCACTGTAGTTAAAATATGTGGCTTTACCAACTGAATCTCCTAGGGTTCTTCCATTAAAAATTCTTAACTGACTGTACTCTAAATTAAGCTACACCCAAGCACAGGTACTCGGGGATAGGATCCCCCGTTTTTTCGTGAAAAAAATTTCACCGTTTTTTTTTTCTTTCTTTTTGGTATTTTTGTGATTAACTTGTGCTATATCATCAGAGAAATCTCACTATTTCATATCATCAGAGAAATCTCACTATTTCCTCCAGTTTACTATCCAGCCCCTGCCACGATCAATATTAATAATATTGATCGTGGCAGGGGCTGGATAATATTAATATTGATCGTGGCAGGGGCTGGATAGTAAACTGGAGGAAATAGTGAGATTTCTCTGATGATATAGCACAAGTTAATCACAAAAATACCAAAAAGAAAGAAAAAAAAAGGGGAAATTGTTTTTCACGAAAAAAGGGGGGATCCTATCCCCGAGTACCTGTGCACCCAAGCTAATTTTATTGTTTGATATCGCCAATTAATTTGAACAATTTATAAAATCAAGTGTAGTAAAAACATACAAGAACTCAAAACCCAAGCTAATTTTAGAGTGTGAGAAATTTGAAAGTCTTTGTTCTGCCACGCTGAGGCTATAAAAAAGGAACTATGACTATATAGCTTTCATTCATTCCTTCCATGATGTCTTACCCATGTGTAGTGTGTTCCAGACCTCTCAGACCGTGATAGCAAGCTCTAGAGTGTGACTCCTGTGGAAACTAGTTATCATTCGGAACACGCTTTCTGTTTGACGTTCAGGTTTGCTAGTTTATAACGTAATATTTACTTGGGGCCGTATCGATTTGGGCCGGAACGACTTGGGCCGAACGACTTGGGGCCGTAACGACTTGGGGCCAAACTGGTTTGGGGCCGGATCGACCTGATACCATATTGCCATGTTGTCCTGTTTTGTTGTTTTATATAATCTGGGAAGTTTATCGCTACCTGATGATGAAAAGCTTTGTGAAACAAGCATGGCCTTTGAATTTTTCGTCTGATTTCCAATGTTGGTAATTTTAAATGTTTTAGTATGTTGGTAACTCTACTGTACTGGTGTTTAATGAAACGGGCAGATCTTCTTTGCACCATTTCAATCTTTTTAATATGATATTTTCCTGATATGGATCCCAGGTACTACTTGCGTATTCAACATTAGGTCTTACTGTCTCTTGATATGCTCTTTTCTTTATTTCCTCTGGGAATTTGCTGATATTTCTCCTCAAGAAGCCTAGTGATTTATTTGCTTTAGCTAATATGTTGTTGAAGCATGTTGGTAAATTGAACTCCTAAATATGGGTTTTGGTCTACATTTTCCAAAATGTGGTCGTGCATAGTGTAGTTATGTATGACAGGCTTTTTTTTGTTGGTAATTCTTAATATATTACACTTGGAAGCATTAAATTTCATCTGCCATTCTGATGCCCAATTTACTAATTTGTCCAGATCTTTTTGTAACTGGTTACAGTCATCAGTACAATCTATTCCCAGGTATAAGAGGCTATCATCTGCAAATAATGTAATTTCGACTTGATGTCATCTCCAATGTCATTCATGTACAGTAGGAACATTAAGGGGCCTAAACCTGTTCCTCAGGGTACACCCGGTTTTACATGGGCCTTTCCTGATGTTTCACCTTCTACAGCCACACACTGTTGATGCTGTGTGAGCCAGGCCTTTATCCACTCAAGTATTTTACCTTTTATTCCATAATGCTCCAATTTTCGTAGAAGTCATATGTGTGGTACTACATCAAAAGCTTTATGGGGGAAAAATGTTGTTGGACTTTAATCTGTTTCAAATTCCTGGAGAAATTATACTGCTGCACATACTATGAATTTGCCCAATTCAATATCGATTCCTTGTATGCGCTTTATTTCAAGTGAGAGGTACCCCAGTGATTGTTCGCTTTGTTGATACAGATGACATTGTTGACCATTACAATTAAAACTTTCTTTTGATAATAAAACGTTTTTGTAATTAAAAATGAATTTATTTTTTCTTTAATTCCCATTTTGGTCCTCAAGAATTTCAATCTCCACTGAAACACAAAATGGCTGGTTCCATGTATACATACCTTGGTACCAGATAACACCATATATGGTCATATTTGTCAGAGGAAGCATCATGGCATTCCACAGAACAGCTTCGGCAGTAGGTACCCTATAAAATAAATAGGATACAGATAGGTCTGCTTCAAACCTTGACCTACACCTCGAAATTGACAGTAAGGGGCGGTTAAGAACAAAACTTTATGAAAAAAGAGATCATTTCAATTTTCCCATTGTGAACTTTCCATTTATATGTAGCAACATTCCAGCAGCACCTACATATGGAGTATATATCTCTCAGTTAATACGATATTCCAGAACTTGTGGTTCCTATCAGGATTTCCTTGATAGAGTGTTGCTGCTTACCCTTCCGGAGCACTTGAGTTCACCATCTGTTTTTAGTGGGTTTGTGTTACTTGATCTTTAGTTTTATATGTATGTTTTGTAGATCGTTTTGTCCTTTTGTACGTTTTTCTTTTGGCCATTGTGTTGTCTGTTCTTCTTCGATATTAAGTGATTAACAATGTTTTTTAAAACCAGAGGATTTTTCTCAGTCATCTCTCATCGAAGGGTGAAGAGTGAAGCCTCTTTAATTATTTTATCGCTATTTTGTATTCATAATTAAATAATTTTTGTTGAGATACTGACATTTTTTTAAACACAATTAATATTTTATATCGTTAATCACTTAATTATCAAGAATTTGGTAATGTGACGTCATTATAACGTCATATTAGAAAACAAGATAATACTACGTGCGTCCTTGACAACGCTTAGCGATTAGCCATAATTGGAATCATCTCATACGGTTATGTGATATGAAATATATCGGTTTTAAACATCAAAGGGATAATAAACAAATTAGCGATAAAGCTATATATATATATAGGGATTCTGATTACCTCCTTGGTATCTTCAAATTCTTCTTACATTTAAATAATAGGTAAGGTTATAGACTCTCTTTCATAGCACTGATATTATACATATTATGACTCAGTGATCTTTACACTAACTGTTCATCCAGTAATATGTACGAGTCAATCTTTACACTAACTGTTCATCCAGTAATATGTACGAGTCAATCTTTACACTAACTGTTCATCCAGTAATATGTACGAGTCAATCTTTACACTAACTGTTCATCCAGTAATATGTACGAGTCAATCTTTACACTAACTGTTCATCCAGTAATATGTACGAGTCAATCTTTACACTAACTGTTCATCCAGTAATATGTACGAGTCAATCTTTACACTAACTGTTCATCCAGTAATATGTACGAGTCAATCTTTACACTAACTGTTCATCCAGTAATATGTACGAGTCGATCTTTACACTAACTGTTCATCCAGTAATATGTAAGAGTCAATCTTTACACTTAACTGTTCATCCAGTAATATGTAAGAGTCAATCTTTACACTAACTGTTCATCCAGTAATATGTAAGAGTCAATCTTTATACTAACTGTTCATCCAGTAATATGTACGAGTCAATCTTTACACTAACTGTTCATCCAGTAATATGTAAGAGTCAATCTTTACACTAACTGTTCATCCAGTAATATGTAAGAGTCAATCTTTACACTAACTGTTCATCCAGTAATATGTAAGAGTCAATCTTTACACTAACTGTTCATCCAGTAATATGTAAGAGTCAATCTTTACACTAACTGTTCATCCAGTAATATGTAAGAGTCAATCTTTACACTAACTGTTCATCCAGTAATATGTAAGAGTCAATCTTTACACTAACTGTTCATCCAGTAATATGTAAGAGTCAATCTTTACACTAACTGTTCATCCAGTAATATGTACGAGTCAATCTTTACACTAACTGTTCATCCAGTAATATGTACGAGTCAATCTTTACACTAACTGTTCATCCAGTAATATGTACGAGTCAATCTTTACACTAACTGTTCATCCAGTAATATGTACGAGTCAATCTTTACACTAACTGTTCATCCAGTAATATGTAAGAGTCAATCTTTACACTAACTGTTCATCCAGTAATATGTAAGAGTCAATCTTTACACTAACTGTTCATCCAGTAATATGTAAGAGTCGATCTTTACACTAACTGTTCATCCAGTAATATGTAAGAGTCGATCTTTACACTAACTGTTCATCCAGTAATATGTAAGAGTCAATCTTTACACTAACTGTTCATCCAGTAATATGTACGAGTCAATCTTTACACTAACTGTTCATCCAGTAATATGTAAGAGTCAATCTTTACACTAACTGTTCATCCAGTAATATGTAAGAGTCAATCTTTACACTAACTGTTCATCCAGTAATATGTAAGAGTCAATCTTTACACTAACAGTTCATCCAGTAATATGTAAGAGTCAATCTTTACACTAACTGTTCATCCAGTAATATGTACGAGTCAATCTTTACACTAACTGTTCATCCAGTAATATGTACGAGTCAATCTTTACACTAACTGTTCATCCAGTAATATGTAAGAGTCAATCTTTACACTAACTGTTCATCCAGTAATATGTAAGAGTCAATCTTTACACTAACTGTTCATCCAGTAATATGTACGAGTCAATCTTTACACTAACTGTTCATCCAGTAATATGTAAAAGTCAATCTTTACACTAACTGTTCATCCAGTAATATGTACGAGTCAATCTTTACACTAACTGTTCATCCAGTAATATGTAAGAGTCAATCTTTACACTAACTGTTCATCCAGTAATATGTAAGAGTCAATCTTTACACTAACTGTTCATCCAGTAATATGTAAGAGTCAATCTTTACACTAACTGTTCATCCAGTAATATGTACGAGTCAATCTTTACACTAACTGTTCATCCAGTAATATGTAAGAGTCAATCTTTACACTAACTGTTCATCCAGTAATATGTAAGAGTCAATCTTTACACTAACTGTTCATCCAGTAATATGTAAGAGTCAATCTTTACACTAACTGTTCATCCAGTAATATGTAAGGGTCAATCTTTACACTAACTGTTCATCCAGTAATATGTACGAGTCAATCTTTACACTAACTGTTCATCCAGTAATATGTACGAGTCAATCTTTACACTAACTGTTCATCCAGTAATATGTACGAGTCAATCTTTACACTAACTGTTCATCCAGTAATATGTAAGAGTCAATCTTTACACTAACTGTTCATCCAGTAATATGTAAGAGTCAATCTTTACACTAACTGTTCATCCAGTAATATGTACGAGTCAATCTTTACACTAACTGTTCATCCAGTAATATGTAAGAGTCAATCTTTACACTAACTGTTCATCCAGTAATATGTACGAGTCAATCTTTACACTAACTGTTCATCCAGTAATATGTAAGAGTCAATCTTTACACTAACTGTTCATCCAGTAATATGTAAGAGTCAATCTTTACACTAACTGTTCATCCAGTAATATGTAAGAGTCAATCTTTACACTAACTGTTCATCCAGTAATATGTACGAGTCAATCTTTACACTAACTGTTCATCCAGTAATATGTAAGAGTCAATCTTTACACTAACTGTTCATCCAGTAATATGTAAGAGTCAATCTTTACACTAACTGTTCATCCAGTAATATGTACGAGTCAATCTTTACACTAACTGTTCATCCAGTAATATGTACGAGTCAATCTTTACACTAACTGTTCATCCAGTAATATGTAAGAGTCAATCTTTACACTAACTGTTCATCCAGTAATATGTAAGAGTCAATCTTTACACTAACTGTTCATCCAGTAATATGTAAGAGTCAATCTTTACACTAACTGTTCATCCAGTAATATGTACGAGTCAATCTTTACACTAACTGTTCATCCAGTAATATGTAAGAGTCAATCTTTACACTAACTGTTCATCCAGTAATATGTAAGAGTCAATCTTTACACTAACTGTTCATCCAGTAATATGTAAGAGTCAATCTTTACACTAACTGTTCATCCAGTAATATGTAAGAGTCAATCTTTACACTAACTGTTCATCCAGTAATATGTAAGGGTCAATCTTTACACTAACTGTTCATCCAGTAATATGTACGAGTCAATCTTTACACTAACTGTTCATCCAGTAATATGTAAGAGTCAATCTTTACACTAACTGTTCATCCAGTAATATGTACGAGTCAATCTTTACACTAACTGTTCATCCAGTAATATGTAAGAGTCAATCTTTACACTAACTGTTCATCCAGTAATATGTAAGAGTCAATCTTTACACTAACTGTTCATCCAGTAATATGTACGAGTCAATCTTTACACTAACTGTTCATCCAGTAATATGTAAGAGTCAATCTTTACACTAACTGTTCATCCAGTAATATGTACGAGTCAATCTTTACACTAACTGTTCATCCAGTAATATGTAAGAGTCAATCTTTACACTAACTGTTCATCCAGTAATATGTAAGAGTCAATCTTTACACTAACTGTTCATCCAGTAATATGTAAGAGTCAATCTTTACACTAACTGTTCATCCAGTAATATGTACGAGTCAATCTTTACACTAACTGTTCATCCAGTAATATGTAAGAGTCAATCTTTACACTAACTGTTCATCCAGTAATATGTAAGAGTCAATCTTTACACTAACTGTTCATCCAGTAATATGTAAGAGTCAATCTTTACACTAACTGTTCATCCAGTAATATGTAAGAGTCAATCTTTACACTAACTGTTCATCCAGTAATATGTAAGGGTCAATCTTTACACTAACTGTTCATCCAGTAATATGTACGAGTCAATCTTTACACTAACTGTTCATCCAGTAATATGTAAGAGTCAATCTTTACACTAACTGTTCATCCAGTAATATGTACGAGTCAATCTTTACACTAACTGTTCATCCAGTAATATGTAAGAGTTAGCATTTTGGTCACACATTGAAAGCATCTTCATGACCCATCATTTCACAAAGAGGAGAGGTTTGCTTCCATAGAGCTAGCCTGGCAACTTTTTATTGAAGTACATCTACCAAGCCCAGAGAAGTGTGTGATCATGTATATGTGTGTTAAGGGTATCAAGTGATCATGTATATGTGTTTTAAGGGTATCAAGTGATCATGTATATGTGTGTTAAGGGTATCAAGTGATCATGTATATGTGTTTTAAGGGTATCAAGTGATCATGTATATGTGTGTTAAGGGTATCAAGTGATCATGTATATGTGTTTTAAGGGTACCAAGTGATCATGTATATGTGTGTTAAGGGTATCAAGTGATCATGTATATGTGTTTTAAGGGTATCAAGTGATCATGTATATGTGTTTTAAGGGTATCAAGTGATCATGTATATGTGTGTTAAGGTATCAAGTGATCATGTATATGTGTTTTAATGGTATCAAGTGATCATGTATATGTGTTTTAAGGGTATCAAGTTATCATGTATATGTGTGTTAAGGGTATCAAGTGATCATGTATATGTGTTTTAAGGGTATCAAGTGATCATGTATATGTGTTTTAAGGGTATCAAGTGATCATGTATATGTGTGTTAAGGGTATCAAGTGATCATGTATATGTGTGTTAAGGGTATCAAGTGATCATGTATATGTGTTTTAATGGTATCAAGTGATCATGTATATGTGTTTTAAGGGTATCAAGTGATCATGTATATGTGTGTTAAGGGTATCAAGTGATCATGTATATGTGTGTTAATGGTATCAAGTAATCATGTATATGTGTTTTAAGGGTATCAAGTGATCATGTATATGTGTTTTAAGGGTATCAAGTGATCATGTATATGTGTTTTAAGGGTATCAAGTGATCATGTATATGTGTTTTAAGGGTATCAAGTGATCATGTATATGTGTGTTAAGGGTATCAAGTGATCATGTATATGTGGTTTAAGGGTATCAAGTGATCATGTATATGTGGTTTAATGGTATCAAGTGATCATGTATATGTGTTTTAAGGGTATCAAGTGATCATGTATATGTGTGTTAATGGTATCAAGTGATCATGTATATGTGTGTTAAGGGTATCAAGTGATCATGTATATGTGTGTTAAGGGTATCAAGTGATCATGTATATGTGTGTTAAGGGTATCAAGTGATCATGTATATGTGTTTTAAGGGTATCAAGTGATCATGTATATGTGTGTTAAGGGTATCAAGTGATCATGTATATGTGTGTTAAGGGTATCAAGTGATCATGTATATGTGTGTTAATGGTATCAAGTGATCATGTATATGTGTGTTAAGAGTATCAAGTGATCATGTATATGTGTTTTAAGGGTATCAAGTGATCATGTATATGTGTTTTAAGGGTATCAAGTGATCATGTATATGTGTGTTAATGGTATCAAGTGATCATGTATATGTGTTTGAAGGGTATCAAGTGATCATGTATATGTGTGTTAAGGGTATCAAGTGATCATGTATATGTGTGTTAAGGGTATCAAGTGATCATGTATATGTGTTTTAAGGGTATCAAATGATCATGTATATGTGTGTTAAGGGTATCAAGTGATCATGTATATGTGTTTTAAGGGTATCAAGTGATCATGTATATGTGTGTTAATGGTATCAAGTGATCATGTATATGTGTTTTAAGGGTATCAAGTGATCATGTATATGTGTTTTAAGGGTATCAAGTGATCATGTATATGTGTGTTAAGGGTATCAAGTGATCATGTATATGTGTTTTAAGGGTATCAAGTGATCATGTATATGTGTGTTAATGGTATCAAGTGATCATGTATATGTGTGTTAAGGGTATCAAGTGATCATGTATATGTGTTTTAAGGGTATCAAGTGATCATTTATATGTGTGTTAAGGGTATCAAGTGATCATGTATATGTGTTTTAAGGGTATCAAGTGATCATGTATATGTGTGTTAAGGGTATCAAGTGATCATGTATATGTGTGTTAAGGGTATCAAGTGATCATGTATATGTGTTTTAAGGGTATCAAGTGATCATGTATATGTGTGTTAAGGGTATCAACTGATCATGTATATGTGTGTTAAGGGTATCAAGTGATCATGTATATGTGTGTTAAGGGTATCAAGTGATCATGTATATGTGTTTTAAGGGTATCAAGTGATCATGTATATGTGTGTTAAGGGTATCAAGTGATCATGTATATGTGTTTTAAGGGTATCAAGTGATCATGTATATGTGTGTTAAGGGTATCAAGTGATCATGTATATGTGTTTTAAGGGTATCAAGTGATCATGTATATGTGTGTTAAGGGTATCAAGTGATCATTTATATGTGTGTTAAGGGTATCAAGTGATCATGTATATGTGTTTTAAGGGTATCAAGTGATCATGTATATGTGTGTTAATGGTATCAAGTAATCATGTATATGTGTTTTAAGGGTATCAAGTGATCATGTATATGTGTTTTAAGGGTATCAAGTGATCATTTATATGTGTGTTAAGGGTATCAAGTGATCATGTATATGTGTTTTAAGGGTATCAAGTGATCATGTATATGTGTTTTAAGGGTATCAAGTGATCATGTATATGTGTTTTAAGCGTATCAAGTGATCATGTATATGTGTGTTAAGGGTATCAAGTGATCATGTATATGTGTGTTAAGGGTATCAAGTGATCATGTATATGTGTGTTAAGGGTATCAAGTGATCATGTATATGTGTGTTAAGGGTATCAAGTGATCATGTATATGTGTTTTAAGGGTATCAAGTGATCATGTATATGTGTGTTAAGGGTATCAAGTGATCATGTATATGTGTGTTAAGGGTATCAAGTGATCATGTATATGTGTTTTAAGGGTATCAAGTGATCATGTATATGTGTGTTAAGGGTATCAAGTGATCATGTATATGTGTTTTAATGGTATCAAGTGATCATGTATATGTGTTTTAAGGGTATCAAGTGATCATGTATATGTGTTTTAAGGGTATCAAGTGATCATGTATATGTGTGTTAAGGGTATCAAGTGATCATGTATATGTGTGTTAAGGGTATCAAGTGATCATGTATATGTGTGTTAAGGGTATCAAGTGATCATGTATATGTGTGTTAAGGGTATCAAGTGATCATGTATATGTGTTTTAAGGGTATCAAGTGATCATGTATATGTGTGTTAAGGGTATCAAGTGATCATGTATATGTGTTTTAAGGGTATCAAGTGATCATGTATATGTGTTTTAAGGGTATCAAGTGATCATGTATACATGTGTTAAGGGTATCAAGTGATCATGTATATGTGTTTTAAGGGTATCAAGTGATCATGTATATGTGTTTTAAGGGTATCAAGTGATCATGTATGTGTGTTAAGGGTATCAAGTGATCATGTATATGTCTGTTAAGGGTATCAAGTGATCATGTATATGTGTTTTAAGGGTATCAAGTGATCATGTATATGTGTTTTAAGGGTATCAAGTGATCATGTATATGTGTGTTAAGGGTATCAAGTGATCATGTATATGTGTTTTAAGGGTATCAAGTGATCATGTATATGTGTGTTAAGGGTATCAAGTGATCATGTATATGTGTGTTAAGGGTATCAAGTGATCATGTATATGTGTGTTAAGGGTATCAAGTGATCATGTATATGTGTTTTAAGGGTATCAAGTGATCATGTATATGTGTTTTAAGGGTATCAAGTGATCATGTATATGTGTTTTAAGGGTATCAAGTGATCATGTATATGTGTGTTAAGGGTATCAAGTGATCATGTATATGTGTGTTAAGGGTATCAAGTGATCATGTATATGTGTTTTAAGGGTATCAAGTGATCATGTATATGTGTTTTAAGGGTATCAAGTGATCATGTATATGTGTGTTAAGGGTATCAAGTGATCATGTATATGTGTGTTAAGGGTATCAAGTGATCATGTATATGTGTGTTAAGGGTATCAAGTGATCATGTATATGTGTTTTAAGGGTATCAAGTGGTCATGTATATATGTGTTAATGATATCAATTTTGACTCTACTTCTAGGACTTTTCATCAGATCTTGGAACTGCTTTGATGGTGTGATATGTTTGGGGGTTTTCATTTTACTGCATTAATATGCTTTTTTTAAATATTATTTTCAATCGTTTCATTATTTATTCCTAACAACAAAATATACCTCCATACAAAATTAAGAGTCATATCTATTTGTTTAACCTACCATGACACTTGGCCTCCAGTGGTTAGAACTCCACATTTCTTGAGGGTTGGCTTATCAGTCCAAGCCTCAATAGGAGTACCTCCCCAAGTAGAGGCAACAAGACCTATCGGGTATTTCAAATTGTTGTAAAGTCTTTTACCATACAACCAACAAACAGCAGAGAAGTATGTCCAAGACTTGTTTCCAAGGGTATCTGAATTAGAAATAGATATAGTACTCCAACACAGTTATGATTTTTTGTCCTAAGAATAATGATCTTAAACCAACAGATTCTACCTACATAGGTAGGAGCATTAATTGACCTTTCTACTAGCTGCAATAATGTAGCTCCTGTGACAAACTTGTGTCTCGGCAGAGCTACAACACGGTCCCATTCGTCACAATGGAGCAAAAAAAAAGTTGCAGTTGAAACATAAAAACTCACTATTTACGCTTCAAACATTTCATTATAACTATTACTGATGATCCCAGTCCTTGTTAAATCGGTTTGGCTGAGAAATATATGCTTTTCAAAGGTAGCAACAACCTTGTTCAAATTTATCGATCGTTTTCCATAATCGGAAACTACGGAAGGCGGAGCTTTTCTAAATATGGTATTTCTTACTACACGCTGATGTAAACATTCACGCCTCAATCGCCAAATATGGTATCGACATCCAAATAGTGAGGCCGGAAATGACGAAATTCAAAATGTTCAGAGAGAAGAGTTTTTATTTTGAGGGAATTACATTCTAAAATACTGGTAGGTGATAAAAACTTGTTATAATAATGGACAAAAGGAAAGGTTATGTCTTATTATTGATAAATGCAGGCATCAGAAGCTCTGTAAGCGAGCGCAAAAAATCTTGGCGGCTGCTCCATTACGTGTAATGGCATCCCGTTATAACCCTTGCGAGTAAGCAAGCATTTAGGGTTTTATTATTAGAACTACCTTTCTACCAGAACTTATATCACAGGAAATTATTTCTGGGGGAAATTTTTTACAGGAACTTATTTTGGCTGACACATGTGTAACAGTGTGTTCTTTCCAGAGGACAAGTTACACTAGTGTATAATTTCCAGAGGAATTATTGCACTATGTTATTTTTTCCATGCTTAGTGTAAATTATCCTTTGTTTAATTGTGTATCCAAAACACTCTTAAAAGGGATTTTTTTTTTAGGGGAATTATAAAAAAAAATGGGGCATGGGCTTTTTGGAGGGTTCAAAAATATTGAAGTGATTATTTCAAAATGAATTGTTATGTGGAAATAATACACTAGTATAATTTATCCTGGAAAAAATTGCCTAGTGCAGTTATTCTTCAAGGAAATACTACACTACCTTAAGTGTCATCCTTTTTCTAATAGATGTGATAATAAATTGTATATCAATTTATGCAATATCATTTAAATATTTAACAATTCAAACAATAAATAGTACATTCATAATACTTTACAGCTTTGAACAGTTGAGTACATATATGTCAAGGACAATAATGTTCATAAATAATAGATTGTTTCATTTTTCTACTCCGTTTTGGTCTACTTGAGGTCTCTTTGGTAATGGGGATGCAACATCTCCTCTAATCCAATGTCGAAATTCATAATATCATCACATTCAGCTCCTAAAACAATCCTCCTGCTCCATATTTTAATATTTAATCTTTAATATTAGAATAAATTGATGAGATGCTATTAAATAAAATGCACGGGTGACAACAATAGGAAAACCGGTTCTGAGTGATTAGCATGTTTATAAACATGTGTGTTAATCATAATAAACAAAACTTACCGCTGTGTTTTTTTAAGTTCGAACTATTTATGGATAGTCACCACTAGTGTAAATTTTCTCATCAGAAATTCTACACACCGGAATAAAAGTACGCTTACACATGTACATTGTACTGTCCATGTTTTTGTTGTCATTCATTTTAATAGGGGGTATGAGATCCAGTTATTAAGAGGGGGTATGAGATCCAATTATTAAGAGGGGGTATGAGATCCAATTATTAAGAAGGGGTATGAGATCCAGTTATTAAGAGGGGGTATGAGATCCAGTTATTAAGAGGGGGTATGAGATCCAGTTATTAAGAGGGGGTATGAGATCCAGTTATTAAGAGGGAGTATGAGATCCAGTTATTAAGAGAGGGTATGAGATCCAGTTACTAAGAGGGGGTATGAGATCCAGTTATTAAGAGGGGGTATGAGATCCAGTTATTAAGAGAGGGTATGAGATCCAGTTACTAAGAGGGGGTATGAGATCCAGTTATTAAGAGGGGGTATGAGATCCAGTTATTAAGAGAGGGTATGAGATCCAGTTATTAAGAGGGGGTATGAGATCCAGTTATTAAGAGGGGGTACGAGATCCAGTTATTAAGAGGGGGTATGAGATCCAGTTATTAAGAGGAGGTATGAGATCCAGTTATTAAGAGGGGGTATGAGATCCAGTTATTAAGGGGGGTATGAGATCCAGTTATTAAGGAGGGGTATGAGATCCAGTTATTAAGGGGAGTATGAGATCCAGTTATTAAGCAGGGGTATGAGATCCAATTATTAAGGGGGGTATGAGTTCCCACCCCACTAACTGGTTTAACCCCGCCACATATGTGTTTAAGCTACATGCATGATGAGAACAAGTTTACATGACAAATATAGGTAAAATGGTGGTGGCCGGATGGATCTATAAGGTGAAATGTTAAATTAACTCAGTAAAAAGGATAAACATGTAGATGATAAACTCAAATGTATATGTATATATGTAAATCCAGCTGGAGCAGGAACTGCTTACCCTTACGGAGCACATGAGTTCATCCCCTTTTTTGTAGGTGTCTGCTGCTCAATCTATAGTATTCTGTGTATATATACATTTTACAGTGTATTGTAGATTGTTGTTTGTCCTTTTGTACATTGTTTTCTTTCGGCCATTGTATTGTCTGTCATTTTCTTATTTGCCATTTATGATTACCCCTTTGGGGATTTTTCGCTGCACACTTAAAACTCAATTAGAAAATATTATTGTAACTGCAACTCTTGCAAACTTTTAACTTTTTATATACCTTTATTTGGGAGGGACCATTCTTCTTCAATAGTTCTCAGGTCTGCCAAAGGTTCGTCCGAGTATTCCATAGCCACTGTAAATACCCGTATATTCTGGTAGTTAACAGCATCTGCGATTTCCTCGGAAGCATTGTTACCCTAGCATTATAACAATATATATATTGATAATTAATTATCGACAATTTAATTGGGTTACTTTCGTCATTTTGTTTTACCTACATTTTAAAACATGCCTTTTACTTGCACCATACATGCATCATAAATCGTATTTTAGCCATATGTTTTAATTATGCTATTTTAACATACGCTTTACCTGTTTTTTAACATACGTTGCACGTTTTTGTAGAACTTGGGTCTATGTTAGCATAAAAATGTTCCCTTCCCGAAAATATCGATGTTTTAAATAGGGTTCGATTCCGGAACGATCATTTCTTCGTTAAATCGATACTCTTATAGAGGGACTAAAGGTGAAATATGCAGAAAGACATAAGCCATGACACATCACATGCATATAATTATTAAAAGAAAGATTAAACATTAATTGTCATCAATTCCACCAATATCAAGCAAAACGAACAATTACCTCTCATTTTAACTAAAATCACTGAACACTAAAAAAAAAACACGACATATGACGTTGGAAATCCAGGTCCTGGCTTGGAACAGACACAAGCATGTGGTGGTGTTAAACCAGTTAACGGGATTCTAACCTTCCACTCTTGAATAAATATTTTTAAAGAATTAATAATCGTACCATTCCTAGAGTAAACTGCATGTTACTTTGTCCTGAACAGATCCACACATCCCCAAACAGAATATCTTCTAACATAATAGTGCCAGCAGACGACATTGCTGATATGGTATGTGGCTTCGTATCTGTTACTGCTGCTAACTTTACTCTCCATGTGTTACCACCGTCAACTTTTACTGTGATTTGGGTTTTCCCACTAAGTAATACAGTGACGTTACTGCCAGGACTTGGGCCGTATCCCCATAATATAGCCTGCTGTGGTCCTCTCTGGAGAACCATGTGATCTCCATAGTAGGACGCGAAAGAAAATTTATCGTTTGCTGTAAAGATAGAAATATTTGCTATGTGTAAATGGCTGCAAAAGTTAGTAAATTATCAAAGATTATTGATTTTCAAATATAATTAAATAATATATCATACCGGTATTCCTTTGTGATATGCTTAACGTACGCCTAACCTATTTTAATTAACGAATGTAGATGTTTGGGCCCATAAAACTAGTTTGACCCCGCCACTTTTTATTTCAGTGCTTGATCCACGTCAGGAAAGTGAGCTATAATGTACATTAGCGGTATCGATTTAGTTCCGACAGTGTGGTATGTTATGTTTTTCATTCTATTTCGAAAAAGTGGTCATAGCTTAGATAATCTCATCGGTGGTGTAATGGTTAACGTACTCGCCTCCAGTCCCGGTCGGGCAAATCCAAAGAATAAAATAGGGTTAGGTTTATGGTGTTTAACGCCACTTTCAACAATATTTAATTATATTCTTGTGACAAGTTTTATTGGTGGAGGAAACCGGAGTATACCAGGAGAAAACCACCAACCTGTAAGAATTAGTAAAATGACTACAATACAATTGAAAGCAAAAATTAATTGTTATTTTATTTATATTTTTTCTGTGTATAAATTGTTTCATGTAATATTTTGTATTATTTTCTGTAATATATCACTATCCATCAATTTTGTAATATAATATTTATAGATTAAAAGATTATGTCCCAATGCTAGTATCAAAGAAACAGGATAATAACGTCAGTTTTTTTTACAAGAAAAAAAACATGAATTTTCATTTATTAATCGAGTTTGGCATTGATAAAGTCTCTTTGATACGCAATTCCTGTCATTTTAAAGTAGTAACTATATTTGTCATTACTTTAGTTATATATTTGGTGTTGTGCAAACTTTTTAGATACATATATTATGTTTTTATTTGTGTAGTATTGTCATGTTCATTAGCGATCCGGCAACCCCTAAGATTGATTGCCGACTAGTTTCTAGACTGTATAAAAGTGTGTATCCTAGTATGCATTGTCCCTTAATGTACTTATGAGACTTTGTCGTCGGTTGGGTCTTAGTTTAAGAGCAAGGTCATCCTCATAGAACAAGGTCATCCTCATAGTTATATTTATAAGAGGAGAAACCACACGTCATTTATTGTAAAGATAGAACTGTCTACTTTCGGACTCCATGTGTAAAATACAGTGAAAAGTGTTTAAAAGGAACATGCTTCGGAACTTTGTTTTTAATCAAGTGCACTGTTTCAATAAGTAGGCCTGACGATAGGATATCACGTGACTTCTTGTCATGTAATTTTTTTTTTATTCTGTAACCGAATGTAGATAAATATGTACATGTGTATGACATTTTGTTCTGACTAGTACATGCTTACATGCCAACCCTACCGATTTACGCGGTAGTCTACCGATTTACGTGGTAGTCTACCGATTTACGCGGTAGTCTACCGAATTTTTAAGTCTTCTACCGCCTACCGATTTTAGATGTTTTCCTACCGATTTAAAAAAAATAATGAATGTAAAATTGTTTATCGTGAATTAATATTGCTCATATGTTGATTATTCTTGTAGATATCTACGACGTATAAATGAGTACAAATCCAAATTATTTAGGCCCTTTCCGTAATCGTTTCCCTCTTAATTTGTACCGGAAACTTCCATTGGTCAATTCTTTATCATTAATCCAATCAGAAACGGTATTTAAAACAAAGTTTTGAAGCACTACATTTTCATGGCGTCAGAAACACTCTTTGCGGACTTCTTACCAGCAAAATAAATATGTTCAAGGGCACAAACTGTCATGAATGGAAACCAACTGGTGACCTCTTAGCACGTTGTAAATCTGCAACATATCAGGCTCTTAACTATTGAAACATGTCATGTTTATTGTATCTTGGAAATGACGTACATCTATTTTGATTAGATTACAGGAAGTAATTTTTTAATTGTATTTCATACCTATGTCACAGTCTGTGTTATATATGTAAAATGCTAATTTCCATGGTTTTTTCATACTATATTTAAAGATTTGACTGAACAGATTTTATATCCAAAATGCAACAGAATGCACCATTTTGCATTCTTATTTTTCCATGGTTTTTTCATACTGTATTTAAATTTTTGACTACACAGATTTTATATCCAAAATGCAGCAGAATGCACCATTTTGCGTCCTTCTGAAAAAAACTTCTGGGAGGAGGTGAGGGCAAACCCCCTCAGACCTCCCTCTACCGCTTTTAGTCTCTCGAGGGTTGGCATGTATGGTACATGTGGACTGGTGTTATGTGTGGTTAATGCATGTCATTGTATTACTTCTTTAATAATAATTAAACAACCTTATTAAAAAAAAAATGCTAGGATCTGCTAATCTGGGTCACGGGTCACTGTAATCGGGCGGCTGTATCGAGAAACAGATACGGTGTTGAAAAAACTGTTGATACTCATAAAATATTGACAAATGCTATAAAATTTTATGTTTGTCTTCAAGAAATATGATAGACAAAACCATGTGTGAAGTTTTATGACGAAATCTCTCCGATTTCTATGTAAATTTACGAGTTGAAGTTGCGGCTGTATCGAGAAACAGATACGGTGTTGAAAAAACTGTTGATACTCATACAATATTGATAAATGCAATAAAATGTTATGTTTGTCTTCATGAAATATGATAGACAAAACCATGTGTGAAGTTTTATGACGAAATATCTCCGATTTCTATGTAAATTTACGAGTTGAAGTGGGGAAATTTTATGTTCGATTTCTAAAAATCTTCTACTCTGAAACCACAGGTAAATTTACTTTAGCGATGTATTTTTATCTTGGACAAGAATAATGAGCGTCCTGATTGGATGACCGATTTAAAACACACTGACTCTGCATGGTAAAAAGATGCATGTAAAAGAAATCTGTTATATTTATTCATTTGTTTGATTCTGGAATATTGTTGATCATTGATTTAAACAGGGGGAAAAAAGGGGGAGGAATTTTATTTGTGAATTTTACAGTTAAATAAATGTTTTGTTTCGACAGTTTAAAGAGAAAAATATAAATTTGTTGCGACTAAAGCTTAAATCAGCGTTAAAAATTTAACAAATATCAGTGGTTTTGTAAATGAGATTTATTTTAAATAGAAAATCTGAATTTATTATTTATTAATTTATAATTAATGATACAATTGTATACCCTTGGGAGGGGAGGGGGGCTATGATGAAAATTTGAAATAAAAACACAGGACCGGATTTTAAGCAAAAATAATAATCCAGGATTATATTTTTATTAAAAAAAATCCAGGACCCTGTGTCCATGAATTTTTTTTTTTTTTTAAAGTTAATAATATGAAATATTGACATCCACACTTGCCTTTTGGACAGCACATTTCTGTGTCCACACTTGTAATTTATAAAAATAATTTAAAATCATATTCAAGAGTGAGTGTTGTTTAATGCCAAATGAACAATGTTTCAGCTATATCATGGCGAGAGTGAATGATTGTTGTTAAACGCCAACTCAGCAATTTTTCCGCTATATCATGGCTACATTCAATGAATTGATGGTGATGTCCGCTTTGTACTAAACAAACACGCTTAATGGGATCTTTATAGGTCTAGCTCATTGAAACAACGTCTGTGGGTAGGACATGTCGCTCCACTCGGACACATTATCCTGATTCCGAACCAAACAGGCATTGTCTTCTACTCCTAAAAGCTGTGTGCTTAGATACTAATCTAGGATGAAGATACAGACAGAAAATTTCTTCGGAATCCTAATCTCAACGAGATTACTTAAATACTAGCAAATAATAGCAAATATGCAGTCTTCGGTTGGACCCGACTAGGGCTTGAACCCACGATCTGTCGTATTGAAGGTGAGCTCGCCATTACACCATGCAGTCTTTGGTTGGACCCGACTAGGGCTTGAACCCACGATCTGTTGTATTGAAGGTGAGCTCGCCATTACACCATGCAGTCTTCGGTTGGACCCGACTAGGGCTTGAACCCACGATCTGTCGTATTGAAGGTGAGCTCGCCATTACACCATGCAGTCTTTGGTTGGACCCGACTAGGGCTTGAACCCACGATCTGTCGTATTGAAGGTGAGCTCGCCATTACACCATGCAGTCTTTGGTTGGACCCGACTAGGGCTTGAACCCACGATCTGTCGTATTGAAGGTGAGCTCGCCATTACACCATGCAGTCTTTGGTTGGACCCGACTAGGGCTTGAACCCACGATCTGTCGTATTGAAGGTGAGCTCGCCATTACACCATGCAGTCTTCGGTTGGACCCGACTAGGGCTTGAACCCACGATCTGTCGTATTGAAGGTGAGCTCGCCATTACACCATGCAGTCTTTGGTTGGACCCGACTAGGGCTTGAACCCACGATCTGTCGTATTGAAGGTGAGCTCGCCATTACACCATGCAGTCTTTGGTTGGACCCGACTAGGGCTTGAACCCACGATCTGTCGTATTGAAGGTGAGCTCGCCATTACACCATGCAGTCTTTGGTTGGACCCGACTAGGGCTTGAACCCACGATCTGTCGTATTGAAGGTGAGCTCGCCATTACACCATGCAGTCTTCGGCTGGACCCGACTAGGGCTTGAACCCACGATCTGTCGTATTGAAGGTGAGCTCGCCATTACACCATGCAGTCTTTGGTTGGACCCGACTAGGGCTTGAACCCACGATCTGTCGTATTGAAGGTGAGCTCGCCATTACACCATGCAGTCTTCGGTTGGACCCGACTAGGGCTTGAACCCACGATCTGTCGTATTGAAGGTGAGCTCGCCATTACACCATGCAGTCTTTGGTTGGACCCGACTAGGGCTTGAACCCACGATCTGTCGTATTGAAGGTGAGCTCGCCATTACACCATGCAGTCTTTGGTTGGACCCGACTAGGGCTTGAACCCACGATCTGTCGTATTGAAGGTGAGCTCGCCATTACACCATGCAGTCTTCGGTTGGACCCGACTAGGGCTTGAACCCACGATCTGTCGTATTGAAGGTGAGCTCGCCATTACACCATGCAGTCTTTGGTTGGACCCGACTAGGACTTGAACCCACGATCTGTCGTATTGAAGGTGAGCTCGCCATTACACCATGCAGTCTTTGGTTGGACCCGACTAGGACTTGAACCCACGATCTGTCGTATTGAAGGTGAGCTCGCCATTACACCATGCAGTCTTTGGTTGGACCCGACTAGGGCTCTAACCCACGATCTGTCGTATTGAAGGTGAGCTCGCCATTACACCATGCAGTCTTTGGTTGGACCCGACTAGGGCTCGAACTCACGATCTGTCGTATTGAAGGTGAGCTCGCCATTACACCATGCAGTCTTTGGTGAGACCCGACTAGGGCTCTAACCCACGATCTGTCGTATTGAAGGTGAGCTCGCCATTACACCATGCAGTCTTTGGTTGGAGCCGACTAGGGCTCGAACTCACGATCTGTTGTATTGAAGGTGAGCTCGCCATTATACCACCCCTGCGGCTCATATGTTCAGTTGTACATGTATGTTAAATTTATAAAGTGGGGTTTAATATGAATATTCATCATTTTGAATGATTTTATTGTCATCGATCAGATGTTACGATTAGAAGTTACACACTCTATCATTAGAGTATAGTACCGTACTTGGAAGAATAATCTTCCTGGTGCACAGAGATGTAAATTTCTTAATCAGATCACAATAAAAAATAAAATGAACTTTAAACCACGTCTTAAACTCCGTAAATAACATAATTTATATATAAAGAAATACATACCTCTTCTGAAAATACAGTCGTTCACGTGTAAAAGTGAAAGTAGAAACACTATCACATATTCACACACAATCAAAACATTCATTTTGTACAACATTTCCGGTTCTGTGTAATATTAATCTTTGTTTACATAAACACACATGATCACCTTGAATATTATCGACCCTGAGAGAGAGGCGTATCAGGTCATTGACCAATTATATTACAATAAATTTATGAAGAATATCTTTGTATTAAACAATTACCAAATGCTTTCATAAGTTTGGAATATAAAGAGTACGTGGGGGTATGGTATTGGTGTACGAAAGCCGGTGTATCGGGAGACAATCAACGACCTGTTTCAAATATATGGCAAGCAGTCCTCGTCATAATTTTAAATGTTCTTAAAATTGTGATGTTTACTTTTTAAGCACGTGGGCTTACAAGATTTGTGTTCATACATTTGTATGTATGGTAGTGTGAAAAAAGAGAAAGGTGGAAATATTTTTGGGATAGATTTGAAAATCTGCATTATATATTCTGATCAATATTCTCCATGGACACGATACTCCAAAATGTCACTCACTCTGCAAATAAATAAATAAATAAATAAATAATGTCGCGTTTACGGGTTGGCTGCCTTTTGATTTAAAGTGTTTCAACTAACCTGATGCATTTATAATGTCTTCTGGTCAGAATATAAGAGAAATTTTCAATGTTCAAAGCAAAATTACAGTTCGGCTATAAAAAGTTTGTCGGGATTTACAAACATAGAAAAACATAATCATTGGTGAAAAAAAACTTTTAACAAGAAACATGTCATCAAAAAAGTCAACGTACATCCAACCATAATTTAATACTAAATTAGATTTTTCTGTGACTTTTTATCATATACGTGTAGGTGGTAAGCACAATTTATGATCAAATTTTCATATTCTTGAAATAAAACTATTTTACATATGAAATCACTACTTACAGATTGAGACTTGTTCCAGGATACACCCACGGAAACCACATATTAGTTTAAAATTAACTTATTTTTTTTTAAAAAGGTTGAATTTGTTTACGTTTTTCTTAAGATTATTGATGTTTTTGCTGTTTCTATGCAGCTTCTCTTTGACAACCATGCCTATAAAAGTAGCCCTGAGGTGTCTTGTAGAAAGTCTTGTGGCACCTACAACTGTAAGTAAACTAATATTTAGTTCTCAGTAATAGATAAGAAAAATACATAAATAATATTTAAGTAATGTGTATTTCTTTCTTTCTTAATTTCATTCTTTCTTTTTTTTCATTCTTTTTATTAAGAAGGGGTCTAGTCTGATACTGATATATTCGTGCAGAAATCAGTTGATTTATTTTACAGTTAAATAGCTTGAATAGAGATTTTATTTAATTACTGCAAAATAATATTTTGGATTTCATTGTATAATTCATTAATTAGGTAACATAACTGCAGTTAGTCAGGTATTATAAACATATTGCCCTTGGATGAAGGCGTTAGGGTAGATTAACACACGAGGGAAAAAAAATATCACCCGAAACGAAGTCGAGTGTGATAATATTTTCACAGAGTGTGTTAATCACCCTAACACCTTCATTCGAGGGCAGTATGTTTTTTTATTATACTGAATGCCTAATGATTCAAGTGTGCATTATGTTATTACAAGGACAATTGATTAAAAAATAAAAAGTCATAAATTAAGATAGTTTACTTACATTAAAAACAACAAAACATCAAATAGCAACAAATTTAACAAGATAATAACATAACAATTAATGTAAAATGTTAATTGTATATTTTGATAAATATTATCACATGTTTGCTTCTATATTCTGACTATTACATAAATAATTTTCAAGGTAGGCTATAATTATTTTATCATTTTTCAATATTATTATTTAAATAAATGTCTTAAAATTTTGAAATTTTATGAAAACTTTGAAATTTTTTTAAATTTGTTGAAAATTTTATTATTTTGAAAAGTTTTGAAAATTTTGAAATCTTATGAAATTTTTGGAAAATTTTGAACTTTAAAACAAAATTATTATTTTTTTGATTTTAGAATTTTGAAAATCGGTAAACCTCGGCCGGAGCGGGTGTTAATTTTTCCGGATCGGCAAACTTCGGGCTCAGCGGGTGTTAATTTTAAGCAATAACACCCGTTGCTAATATTATCACATGTTGCTAGGGATGGGCGGGGCTTATGAAAGGTTAGTGAAAATTAACAAATGCCGCTTGTGCAATGAAATGAATGGATAATGTAAGAAATTTGCCTAAAGTATAATAATATAAATTATTATTTCTTCAAAATATAAATTATTATCAACTTTCAAATTTATTTTTTAAATAATCCCTTGAATTAAAATAATTAAGCATTTTGAAATGCAATTTTACAATAGAAATGAAAAACAAGAAATACTACACTGTTGGAACAGTTCCGACATCTAATAGAAAAATGGTAATTATATGAGAAGAGAGAAGGTAATAATGTTATTGTTGCACGTCTGCTGGTGTTTGTGTTAATTTCTTTATTTGCTGAACACATGTTTGTAATTTTTATATCATATAAACTTTGTAGACATTCAAAATAATTATTATGATGTTTCATTTGATTCCAGGTCGGGGTAAGGTCCTGCTGAAATATATTATTTTCTTCAAAATTTTTGGCTTCATTTACATAATATCCACTCTTGTGAAATATTTTTATAGTTAACATTAATTTTTTACCAAAACAGAAATCAGACTTCTTTTTATTTTCTAATTATTATAAGGCTGTCTAACTCAATGATAATAAATAGAATGAAATATGTGTTAATGTTAATTGATATAATATTTCCCCCATTTAATTATATATTTATTCTCAATTAATAATATATTTTGTTGTCAATTAAAGATAAATTTAATTGTCTATTAATAATGTAATTTAATTGACTATTAATAATGTAATTTAATTATCTATTAATAATGTAATGTAATTGTCTATTAATAATGTAATTTAATTGTCTATTAATAATGTAATTTAATTGTCTATTAATAATGTAATGTAATTGTCTATTAATAATGTAATGTAATTGTCTATTAATAATGTAATGTAATTGTATATTAATACTGTAATTTAATTGACAGTTAATAATATATTTTGTTGATACTTAATTATAAATTTGATTTTCAATTAATAACATGATTTAATTGTCAGTTAACACGCCATTAAAAATAAAAATTATCATTGATAATTACCATGAAATAAAACAATACATTACCATTTAGATAATTCTATGAAATAATTTATTGTTTGTTGATCAATTGTGTCTCTTTATTTCAACATTAAAAAATAGCTTGGTTTCCTTCGACTTGGACAAATAATCCATCAACATTTTAAAACTTCAACATTTTTGGTAAATTTTAATACAATGTTCTGGACCAAAGAATAATAAAGTACAATTTATTTGTTGGCTATCACTATTTAAACATTATTTGAATTCCTGACGTTCAACACATTTTTGTTAACTCTCATATTTGAATCAACCTTAAATGACACAATTCTATGCAAATAATGAAAAAAACTTTAAAAAAAAACAATTTACGTATGTCAGTGAATATTTGAGCAAAATTGATCAAAATATGACACCTTGATATATTTTATTTTTGTTGAAAATTGAGGTTTTAAATAAACTATTAGTGAAAATAATAGACGAATAATTATGTCTCCTCACTGTACAATAACATATTCTGAATGTGCCGAGTGTTTGGATCAAATCTATTAAATGATTTACAGTTCCCAAATAATGTAATTATTTTAAAACTAATCTAAGGTTCTCCCCCATGAGACATAGGTGACCTTAGCCGAATTTGCTTCTCTTTTGGGCGCTTTTGGTTTTATTTCTCCCAAAACTTTAAATTATTTGGCTTTCCAATCTTTCAATTTTGAGCGTACCTGATGAAGGTCATTCCAGAAAGGCGTCGTGCGTACTAGATTAAATGTCTACGTTTTTATTAGTGCCATGATTTAAATTTCTACGTTTTTATTAGTGCCATGATTTAATATCTACGTTTTTATTAGTGCCATGATTTAATATCTACGTTTTTATTAGTGCCATGATTTAATATCTACGTTTTTTTATTAGTGCCCTGATTTAATATCTACGTTTTTATTAGTGCCACGATTTAAATATCTACGTTTTTATTAGTGCCATGATTTAATATCTACGTTTTTATTAGTGCCATGATTTAATATCTACGTTTTTATTAGTGCCATGATTTAATATCTACGTTTTTAATAGTGCCATGATTTAAATATCTACGATTTTATTAGAGCCATGATTTAATATCTACGTTTTTATTAGTGCCATGATTTAATATCTACGTTTTTATTAGTGCCATGATTTAATATCTACGTTTTTATTAGTGCCATGATTTAATATCTACGTTTTTATGAGTGCCATGATTGAAATATCTACGTTTTTATTAGTGCCATGATTTAATATCTACGTTTTTATTAGTGCCATGAATTAATATCTACGTTTTTATTAGTACCATGATTTAATATCTACGTTTTTATTAGTGCCATGATTTAATATCTACGTTTTTATTAGTGCCATGATTTAATATCTACGTTTTTATTAGTGCCATGATTTAATATCTACGTTTTTATTAGTGCCATGATTTAATATCTACGTTTTTATTAGTGCCATGATTTAATATCTACGTTTTTATTAGTGCCATGATTTAATATCTACGTTTTTATTAGTGCCATGAATTAATATCTACGTTTTTATTAGTGCCATGATTTAATATCTACGTTTTTATTAGTGCCATGATTTAATATCTACGTTTTTATTAGTGCCATGATTTAATATCTACGTTTTTATTAGTGCCATGATTTAATATCTACGTTTTTATTAGTGCCATGATTTAATATCTACGTTTTTATTAGTGCCATGATTTTTATAAAGGGTTCACATTAAGACTTAACAGCATTAACGAACGATCTGATACATGTACAATGATTTTATTCGGATGGTGTTTTTTTCATGCTTAAACGTAATGTTCTAATTAATTACAAGGAAAGTTTGAAGGTACCAAAGGGGTAATTAGAAGTAGTAAATCGATGAACGACAGACAATACAATGACAGAAAGAAAAAGGGACAAAAAGGCTAATAACGATCTACACCACACTACACAGAAAACATAATATTGAGCCGAACCTCTCTAATAGAACGGGGAAGAACTCAATGTGCTCTGGAAGGGGTATTATTAATACTCTACCTAGTGACTCCCATCGTACGAACCTCTCTAATAGAACGGGGAAGAACTCAATGTGCTCTGGAAGGGGAATTATTAATACTCTACCTAGTGACTCCCATCGTACGAACCTCTCTATAGAACGGGGAAGAACTCAATGTGCTCTGGAAGGGGAATTATTAATACTCTACCTAGTGACTCCCATCGTACAAACCTCTCTAATAGAACCGGGAAGAACTCAATGTGCTCTGGAAGGGGTATTATTAATACTCTACCTAGTGACACCCATCGTACGAACCTCTCTATAGAACGGGGAAGAACTCAATGTGCTCTAAAAGGGGAATTATTAATACTCTACCTAGTGACTCCCATCGTACGAACCTCTCTAATAGAACGGGGAAGAACTCAATGTGCTCTAGAAGGGGAATTATTAATACTCTACCTAGTGACACCCATCGTACGAACCTCTCTATAGAACGGGGAAGAACTCAATGTGCTCTAGAAGGGGAATTATTAATACTCTACCTAGTGACTCCCATCGTACGAACCTCTCTAATAGAACGGGGAAGAACTCAATGTGCTCTAGAAGGGGAATTATTAATACTCTACCTAGTGACACCCATCGTACGAACCTCTCTAATAGAACGGGGAAGAACTCAATGTGCTCTAGAAGGGGAATTATTAATACTCTACCTAGTGACTCCCATCGTACGAACCTCTCTAATAGAACGGGGAAGAACTCAATGTGCTCTAGAAGGGGAATTATTAATACTCTACCTAGTGACACCCATCGTACGAACCTCTCTAATAGAACGGGGAAGAACTCAATGTGCTCTAGAAGGGGAATTATTAATACTCTACCTAGTGACTCCCATCGTACGAACCTCTCTAACAGAACGGGGAAGAACTCAATGTGCTCTGGAAGGGGAATTATTAATACTCTACCTAGTGACACCCATCGTACGAACCTCTCTATAGAACGGGGAAGAACTCAATGTACTCTGGAAGGGGAAATATTAATACTCTACCTAGTGACACTCATCGTACGAACCTCTCTATAAAACGGGGAAGAACTCAATGTGTTCTAGAAGGGGAAATATTAATACTCAACCTAGTGACACCCATCGTACGAACCTCTCTATAAAACGAGGAAGAACTCAATGTACTCTGGAAGGGGAATTTTTAATACTCTACCTAGTGACTCCCATCGTACGAACCTCTCTATAAAACGGGGAAGAACTCAATGTACGAACCTCTCTATAAAACGGGGAAGAACTCAATGTGCTCTAGAAGGATAAATATTAATACTCTACCTAGTGACACCCATCGTACAAACCTCTCTATAAAACGGGGAAGAACTCAATGTACGAACCTCTCTATAAAACGGGGAAGAACTCAATGTGCTCTAGAAGGGGAATTATTAATACTCTACCTAGTGACTCCCATCGTACGAACCTCTCTATAGAACGGGGAAGAACTCAATGTGCTCTAGAAGGGGAAATATTAATACTCTACCTAGTGACTCCCATCGTACGAACCTC